>JAKOOJ010000007.1:33800986-34188486 GCA_022577455.1 Arizona elegans | reverse complement strand
TAAATTTTAAGTTAACCATTTTAATACCCCAATAACTTTTAAAAAGCTATCCATTTTTAGTTAAACATTTTTACTTCAATAAAACATTCTTCAAAATATAACCCTCAAAAAGCTATCCCTTAAATTATATCCAAAACTAAATATAATAAAACACTTCCTTTATATAATTGTCTTAAGATAAACTTAAAAAGCACTAATTTCAATAAACTTTTCAGATTTATTACTAAGATCCTCCCCAAAATAAATTAATCTTCCATTCTTCCTTTCTTTCTATATTTTTTCCAGTCCTTCTTCTTCAATAATACTTTCTTCTTCAACATTGCTCCTCCCCCTGCTTTTATTTTCGAGAATTTTTGAATTTGGATTTGAGGTTGATGTATCTTTGAAATTCGTTCTCTTCTTAGAATTATTTCCTTTAATTTGGAACCCCCATTTAGACTCTTCCTGCTTATATAATCAGTCACTTCATTCCTTAAATATTGATTCTGTCTGTAAAGCTGAGGATTGTCACTGTAAAATTTATCAGTCTGCAGTAAAGAGTCTATTTGCTGCTTTTCAGTTGATTGCATAGAAGCCTCTACCAAAACCTCTGTTTCCAGTGTGCTAACTGCAATCTTAATCCTGACAGCCTCTTTTTTATCCTCCAAAGTCACATTAGCCTGGTTAATTTCTTCCTCTTTTCCAGCCAGCAAATCATTGTTATTCTCCAAATTTTGATTTTGAACAGTCCTTTTAATTGATTCTAATATAACAGAAGTATGAAAATTTAAGAGTTCTTGTAAAATCTTTACAGTTACAACTTGTGAGTTTGCTGATTCATATAATAATGATCCTCCATCCTTGATGTCAGCCATATTTCAATTTTCACTTTGTATTTATTCAGCTATCAGGTCAATAAGTCCAATTATTTTCCACACAATTTAAAAGTGTAAATTAGGTGAGGTCAATACCATAGTCTTTTCCATTCCACTTCCACTTTAAATCTTTTTCTTGATGTGTAATCCAGTAGCTTTAACAATATTGCAAGTGTTAACAAGCACTTTCACTACTAAGTTTCGTTTTCATGCTCTCAGGCGCTATTTTTGCCCCTTTTAAACGGAGTTAAAGTTCAATACTTGCATTTTTTGTTCTCCTGATTTTGCTCTGCCAGCATCCAAAGTCGAAGTTTCTTATAATCCTTAAAATTGCATTGCTGGTGTGGTCGCAACACCTTGTTCTGCATAAAGCAGACTCTTCCTGGATCCGGAGCACTGAAGGACTTTCAGGGAGCTCTCACTCTGCACACCCCAGGCTTAAAAAAAAAAAACACCTGGGGGTCTAGGGGAGCTCTACCCAGACCCTTCTGCTCTTCTCTCCCCCTTTTTCCCTGGGGGAGAGTTTCAAGCCGCTAGACAGCTGATTTTCACTGTTCTAGTGGCTAATGGAATCACGGGGCTGGAGCTCGTAATGAGCGTCCATCGGCGTTCGCAAAGCCACCAGAAGTTCTGTAATCTTTTATTTTTGAGTTCCATCCATTCTTTGATCCAAATTAATGCTGATGCTTTATAATATGATTCCCAATTCGGTAGTGCCAGTCCTCCTCTTTCTCTTATATCCTGTAAGTGCTTTATTTTAATTCTTGCTTTCTTGACTTGCCAAATGTAATGTGATATTAATTTATTGAAGTCCTTGAAGAAATTCTTCCCCGGTTTTATTGGGATCACTTGGAATAGGTATAGAATTCTAGGTAGAACATTCATTTTAATTGAGGCAATCTTTCCCAAGAATGACAATTGTAATTTTTTCCAGGTTTCTAGATCTTTTTTAATTTCTCTTGTTAATTTGTCATAGTTATCTTCTCTAATTGATGAACTTTTATTGGTGAGCCATATTCCTAAATATTTTACTTTCTTTGTCGTCTGTATGCCTAATTCATCTTCTAATTCCTTTTCTTGTTGGCTAGTAAGGTTTTTGGTTAATACCTTTGTTTTTTGTTTATTGATTTTGAGTCCAGCTACTCTCCCATATTTTTCTATTTGATCTAATAATTTAATGCCGGTTGTTATTGGTTGCTCTGTAATAAATACGATATCATCGGCGAAAGCCTGTAATTTGTATTCTCTCTTAATTTTTAGGCCTTTTATTTCCTTATCTCTTCTAATTTCTTTCAAAAGTGTTTCCAGAGCTAGTATAAATAACAGGGGGGGACAGAGGGCACCCCTGTCTCACCCGTTTTGATATTGGAAATTGTTCTGTCAAATCACCGTTTATTGCAATTTTTGCTGTTTGTGAAGAATAAATTTTCTTTATCATATTTATGAATTTATTGCCAAATTTCATAGCTTCCAGTTGTAGTGTGAGAAATTTCCAGTTTAAGTTATCGAAGGCCTTCTGCACATCTAAAAAAATTAAGGCCGATTGTTTATCTACATTCATTTCATAATATTCTAATACGTCAATTATTAATCTCATATTATTTCTTTTCTGTCTCTTTGGGATAAAGCTGTTTTGGTCCGAATGGATGTATTCAATAATTATTTTCTTGATTCTTTCTGTGATAATTAATGTAAATAATTTATAATCTACATTTAAAAGTGATATCGGTCTATAGTTTTTAATATGTGTATGGTCAGTCTCTTCTTTTGGTATCAATGTAATAATGGCCTCTGTCCAAGAATTAGGGATTGTGGCTTCCCGAATTGCATCGTTAAATACTCCAAATAGGATTTCGCCTATTGAGTGTTGGCAATTTTTATAAAACTCTGCAGGTATTCCATCCAGACCCGGGGTTTTATTTATTTTCTGTTTCTTCCTCGCCTCTATTACTTCTGTTATCATAATTGGTCTATCCAACAAGTGTCTATGTGCTTCTTCTAACTCTTTGATATCAGCTTCGTTTAAATATTGTCTAATACCTTCGTCTGAGAACTCTTCCTGCTTGTATAATTTTTGGAAAAATGTTCTTGCTATGTTCTTTTTATCCTCGTTCCTGTAGTGTATTTCTCCTGCGTCATCCTGTAGTTGATGTATTGTCCTTCTCTCTTTTTCTTTCTACAGCTTGTACGCCAACCATCACCCCATCTTATTTGCGTATTCAAAGTGATTTTGTTTCACTAGTTTGATTTTCCTGGCTATTTCTGTTTGTGTAATCAAATTTATTTTATGTTTTATCAGATTTATTTGTTCTTTGATCCTTTTATTTTGGGGTTCGTTCTGTAACTCGGATTCGTACTCTTTTAATTTCTTTCAGCAAGTTGTCTCTGTTGTTTTTTTGTTTTTCTTCGCCAAATATGCTATTGTCAGACCTCTTACATAGGCTTTTGCCATGTCCCACAGGTTTTGAAGGGATGTTTGCTCATTATTGTTAATCTCGAAAAATATTTTCATTTCTTTTTCTATCATTTGTATGTATTCTTTATCCTTTAAAATTTCAGTGTTCATCATCCATCTCTTCTTCTTCCGGTAGCCTTTCCAAATTATTTTTGGAATTACTATGGTCTGCCCATGTGTTTGTCATTATTTCTATTTCTTCTAGGTCTTTCCTAAGATCCATTGTCATCCAGGCCATATCTATCCTGGACCAGGATAGATGTGGATTGGAATAAAACGTGTACTGTTTTTTTTCTTTATTTATTTCCCTCCAAGCATCCTGAAGACATAATTCTTGTGCCATTTCCTTAAAGGTATCTGGAAGGGTCTTTTTCCTAGTTTTATTTTTTCTAGTACTCCAATAGTCTTTTTCTGTATCTGAGATTGCATTAAAGTCACCTACCAGGCAGATATTCTCATAGTCCAAGTCTTTAGCTATATTATGTATATTTTTGAAGAAGGCACGTTGATTCTCATTTGGGGCATAAATCAAGATTAATAATATTGTTTTTAATTCTGTTTGTATTTTGATCATTAGGACTCTTCCTTCATTATCAGCGTATACCTGTTTTATTTTTAAGTGTTTTCTAATGTAAACTGCAGTGCCTCTTTTTTTTTGTTTTGCTAATGAGGTATAAAGGTTTCCTAATCTTGTGTTTTCTAATATCCTTTGGTGTTGTTTTTTGATATGTACTTCTTGTAAATTAATTATGTCCATTTCCAATTTTTGTAGTTTGGTGAATGTCCAGGTTCTTTTGATTGGGGCCTTTAATCTGTTTATATTTATTGAAATCATTTTTATTTCCTGCTCCATCTCTTTTCCTTTCTCTGACGCGCTGCTTGGAGAATCCAAGAGCGTGGGTAGTTTCCCTCAGTTAGGTTGATACTGAGTGCCTATGCCTTTAAGAAAAAACGGTTGACTCCACCTCCGGCCTGGCTGAGGCTCAGTTCCTTTCACTCAGTTAGGCTGTATACAATGCCTTTCGCTTACTCCTGATTGTTTTGGACTTTCAAATTGCCTTTTTTGCCTTATTTCATTCTAATTTGTCTCGATCAGCTATTATACAAGTGCCTTGCAGCCTGCCGTTTTTTCATCATCGGCTCGGCTGCCGGCAGGGCGGTGTCGGCTCTGGGGCTCCAGACCGCCGTCCTCCGCTCGCTCCCTTCTGTGACAGCTGCAGGGATCTGGTCCTCACATCGGCATTCCTGCGTGCCTTTGCTGAGCCGCTGGTGTGCGTGTAGGTCGCTTGGCCTGCAGGTGAAACCTCCGCTATCCACAGCCTTCCTTCCATACGAAGCGGCTTCAGGGTTCCTGCCCGGTGCTCCACGGCACACCCCGCAGCGGAACTAAAAGCCCTTTGTGTTTGGAACACTTTTGAGTGTTGAAGGGCATCAGCTGGTTTGCGGCAGCGCTTGAGCTGCTTCCCTGGGCTCGCGCTTTACACTGGACCCTTCGTTGAGCCTACTCTTCGGGTGAGGGTGCTCCAGTCCATCATTGCCTCTTGGCGCCTTGAGACGGTTTTCCCACACTCGCGCCATTTTGTTGCCTCGATCTCCGGCCAGCAACAGATTACTGAGGTATTTCCCCTCACTCCACCGGGCTTCTGTTGGAAAATTACTATCTGGGCCGTTAGAGCTGCTGGGCTCTACTCCTATTCCGGCGGTTTTTTCGAGACTTGACAATGTCAGGACTTCAAAAATCGCCAGTTTTCCACCTTACTGCCATTTTGGGTCTGGGTCTCATCTGCAACCTCACCTCATGTTCAGCAGCTTTTTTCCACTGCAGTGACTGTGCAATAATTTGAGTTTCGGGACTTGGTGTTAAAACAAAAACACACACACAAATAAAGAAGAACCAGTCAACGGCACTGGGGTCCTTCTCCCTTTTAGGATGGGAGACTGATTTATCCTCGGATCTTGAACAGACCCAGAACCCTCCAAAGGCCCAAGCACCTAAAGCCCCCTCTCGTAAGAGGTCAAAAAAGCGGCCCAAACAGCCATCTGATGTGGCTAAGCCTTCTACGTCCGCAGGGCACAAGACTTCATCAGCTGAGCACAAGGCTGACAAGAGGAGGCATGAGGCCTTGGAGCGTCGCTTTGCCCAGGCGCAGTTACAGGTCCAGCAGGCCGCTCTGGCATTAGAGCCACCGGTTCTGGTGACCAACCGGCTGACTGCTGCGGATCCACTGCCTTCCCCTACTGTAGTTCCGGTGGACACTTAAGGGGTCATTATGTTGCCCCAAACGGATGTGTGTGGCCAGCAGATGGAGTTCACCTCGCTGCCTCCACCTTCCACCTTGGCTTCCAGGCCTCCGCCTCCACTGCCTCGATCCATACCTGAGGCCACCTTTACACCTACAGCGGCGGGCCTACGCCTGCCTGAGGGGGCGCAACCTGTTTACTAGGACCTTCAGGTGATGATTTCAGCGACCCTTTCCAGAATGTTAGCGACTGGTTTTCCTCAAGTGATTCAGCCCCAAGCGGTCCTCCCTCAGCAGGCCCAGCCATGTTCCAGCTCTGAGGTTCCCCATAGTTCTCACCCCGACCCCGAGACTATCGACCTTTCTCTACGCGAGTCAATTCACAGTGATGATTCCCAGTCTGATTATGACGACACCAGGGACTGGGAATTCTCGGACAACGACGATCCACAGCCCAAGAAGTCAACCTTTACAGGCTTGTTCTGGCTGTTGCTATTCAAGGCCTTACTCCACAAAGCCATTGTTACGACGCAATTGGCCACAGCTCAGGCTCATCCAGAACAACAGGCGGAGCCATCTCCTCATGAGGCCCTTTTCACTGTGCCTAAAGCGGATCAGGAGTTCATTCCCTGCCCGCAGTTATTCTCCGAGGTAGTCCAGAGACCCTGATCTCAGCCCAGATCTCTCGCGACATCGACAGGCATCGACAAGAAACTGTTCTGCTCAGCGCCCACTCTCCAGGATCTGCTTATGCTCCCATCAGTGGATGCTCCCATCGCTGCCTTGACTTCCTCCACAGTCCTCTCCAACAATATTGTGGATGGTCTCAGGTTGGAGGATAGGAGAGCCAAACTTATTTTCCGCAAGTCTCACCAGGCGGCAGCCTGGGCCATCCGAGCTGCCACATCGGCCTCGTGCTTCAACCGGGCTTCGCTGATTTGGCTTCGCCAGCTGCAGGAGCAACTCCCTCCCGAAGATCGGCGTCTCCACCAGGACATTAATAAATTGGTGGCTGCCACAGAATATTTCACCTCATGTTCCTTGGCCTCCACCGTCATGTCACGTTGCCTCCTGTGGCTCCGGCATTGGAGGGCGGATGCAAAATCTAAATGGAGGCTTGCCTCTGCCCCGTATAAGGGATCGTAGAGGATAAGGACAAACGAAAGATCATGCCATCCTCGTATCGTAGGGTTGACCGCTGCTACTCCCCGTACGGTCATCGACAGCCTTTTCAGGCCGAGCCCAGAGCCAGCAGTTCCACTACCTACCGGCCTTCATCCTTCTCTTATGACCGCCCCTCAGACAGGTCTATCTTTCATGACAGAGCTAGGCAACAGCAGCCCACCAAGCGCCCCCTGCGGGGGACGGGCTCGAGGCCCTTCAGACGGGGCAAATGATTGCGCCACGTCCCTCCCCATCAGCGGCCATCTCGGTTTCTTCTTCCACAGTGGAACCTTTCAACGACGGACGCATGGGTGCTTCAAACTATCCGTCTTGGCCTGACCCTGGAATTCTCCTCCTGTCCTCCCAATCATTTCGTCCAATGCCCCATTTCTGCCAAACCCGAGAAGTGGCTCCTGATGTCCATGGAAATCCAGCACCTTCTGGACATCTGCGCTATAGAACCGGTTCCAACAGAACATTCTGGAATCGGTTTCTACTCAATATTTTTCCTCGTCCCAAAGAGCTCCAGTGGCTGGAGGGGGATATTGGATCTAAAGGAGTTAAACAAACTGATCACCTACCACCAATTCAAAATGCAGTCACTCCACTCGATCGTGGGCTGCATCAGGAGGTCCGACTTTATGGCCTCCATTGACCTCAAGGAGGCCTATCTCCACATTCCGGTCAGGCCATCCCACCGTTTTCTCCGGTTTTCTTATGCCGGCCAGGACTTCCAGTACAAGGCCATGCCATTCGGCCTCTTGTCCGTGCCCTGTACCTTTATGAAGGTCCTCGCTGCAGTAGCCGCCTCTCTCAGACTCATTCCCATCAGGGTTTTCTGCTACCTGGACGATATCCTTGTCCTTTCATCGTCTCATCAGAGGGCCCTCCAGGATCTGAAGGTGGTGCACGACACTTTACAATGCCATGGCTTTTCTCTCAATCTCAAGAAGAGCCACCTACAACCTACAACTCGTATCTTGCATCTTGGTACGATCATCGACTCGGTTTCGGGACATGTTTTCCTGGCCCAGGACCATCATCTGAGCATTACGACCCTGGTTTCGCACGTGGAATCCGTCCCATCTGTCTCCATACTGCAATTGTCCCAACTGCTCGGGAAACTCATCTCATGCATCAATATCGTTCCTTGGGCTTGTCTCCATTCCCGACCCCTTCAATGGTACCTCCTCCCGTACCAGAAGTCCCTGAGAAGCAATTCCAGGTCACAAGTCCGGCTCCCCTGTTCAATCAAACGGTCCCTCAGCTGGTGGACCTCCCCCGCTATAACGAGGGGGTACTTCTTTTAGGAGCCTCACAGGGTGACAGTAACAACAGATGCGAGCCTGATGGGTTGGGGCGCCCATCTTTCCACCAGGATGGCCGAAGGTCGTTGGTCCCCGACCGACCTACAGCACGACATAAATTGGCTGGAGCTGAGGGCAGTCCACCTGGCCCTCCGCCACTTTCAGCCCGAGATAGAGGGACGCCATGTGCTGGTCTTAATGGACAACATTACGGCCAAAGCACACCTCAATCGGGAAGGAGGCACCCGCTCCAAGCCTCTCTTGGACGAGGCCCTGTCACTTCTTTCCTGGGCGGAGGACCATAGACTCTCCATCATGGCTCAACACATTTCTGGGTCGGACAACACCCAGGCGGACTGGCTGAGCCGCTCCCAGATCTACCATGCCGAATGGCGCTTAGACCCGGGGATCTTCCAAGAGATGTCAACCAGGTTCGGAGTTCCCCTTGTGGACTTGTTTGTGAGCCCCAGCAACACACAACTCCCTCGCTTTTTCTCCCGATTCCCCAGCCCGTCGTCCGAGGGAACGGATGCTCTCCGATGTCCCTGGCCTCACGGTCTGTTGTACGCATTCCCTCCCATTCTGCTCATCTCGAGGTTGGTGCGAAAGATATTATCAGAGGGCGTGGAGGTTCTCCTGATAGCCCCACACTGGCCGCGTCAACTGTGGTATGCGGACCTGCTGGACCTGTCGATCTCCCGTCCCTGGAGGATTCCCAGGACTGGATCTCTCTCAGCCAGGGGGTCATCCCAACATCCAGAGTCGCAATGGCTCCAGTTGACCGCCTGGCATTTGAGAGGGTCCTCCTGAGAAGGGACAACCTGTCTGGACGTGTAATCACCACCATGCAAGCCTCTCACCGGGCTTCTACTTGTCGGATCTATGACGCTACCTGGCGGGCCTTGGGCTTGTCTCCATGGTGCTCTTTGATAGTGCTCCTTGAATAACTGAGACCCAGCCAATGCCTCCGTGGCCGTTCTTGAATTTCTTCAGGATGGGTTTGACAAGGGCCTTGCGCCTAACATGCTCCGCTGTCAGGTGGCGGCCTTGAACTCTTATCTTACCAGGCTCGTTGGATCATCCTCTGTCGCAGGATCCAAGGATTCGAAAGTTTCTTCAGGGGGCCACTAATCTCCATCCCCCAGTAGTCCACCGGTACCCGATGTGGGACCTTACCCTGGTTCTCCAGGCGCTGATGTCTCCACCTTTCAAGCCCTTGTCCTCCGTCTTTCTACGCTTCCTGACTCTGAAAGTCGCATTCCTCGTGGTGATTACATCTGCCAGAAGAGTCTCTGAACTTGCGGCCCTGTCCGTCTGTCCCGACCTCTGTATCTTCCACACAAACAGAGTGGTTCTTCGGATGGACCCTTCTTTCATACCGAAAATTAATTCGATCTACCATTGATCGCAAGAATTGATCCTCCTGGACTTTTGCCCAACTCCTCACCATCGCCTGGAGGCTCAGGGGCACACCCTTGACGTCTGTCATGCACTCCGACATTACATCAAGTGGACTGCACCATTTCGGAAATCAGAAGCGCTTTTCATTTAATTCTTGCCAGCGTCTATGGGACACAAAGTTTCTTCCACAATGATTGGTCGCTGACTCAAGGCGTGTATTGCCAAGGCTTACTCCCTTAAGAACAGGACGCTGCCTGGTTGTGTTTTGCCTCACTCAACAAGAAGCGCTTCCACAACTGCTGCCTAGGCCACCCAGGCTTCCGTTTTGGACATCTGTAGGGCAGTGACCTGGACATCGCTTACCCCTTTCATATGCCACTATAAGGTTGACTCCTTCGCCTCGGCTGAGGCATCCTTTGGACGGCGTGTTTTACAGTCTGTCACCTCTATTCCGGCCACCCGGGAGCATTCAGCCTCCCGCCCTGTATAACACTTGCTTGGGTATGTCCCTCGCTCTTGGATTCTCCAAGCAGCGCGTCAGAGAATGGATGTTGCTTACCTGAACGTCCTTTCTGGACGCGCAGCTGGAGAATCCAACCCTCCCTGGACAGCTTCTGCTTCAAGGTTCCGGATGGCTCTTGGACTTACTATGCACCTTCTTCGTGAAAGAAACTGAGCCTCAGCCAGGCCAGAGGCGGAGTCTACCATTTTTTCTTAAAGGCATAGGCACTCAGTATCAACCTAACTGAGGGAAACTACCCACGCTCTTGGATTCTCCAGCAGCGCTTCCAGAAAGGATGTTCAGGTAAGCAACGTCCAATCTATTTGTTGTCTTTAGTTTCCTTGTGTTTCTTGTTATTCTTTGCGTTTTTCCCCTTGCTCCTTCTCTCTCCATTTTTTCTCTTTCCAATCTTCTCTTCTCCTCTTGTTCCTCTTCTGTTTCTTCTGTGGGTAATTCTTCCTGGCTCTTATTTTCCGATTCCTCTCTGGATTCTTGGTCTTCTTCCAGGCCAAAATATTGGTCAAAAAATTCCTGGGCGCTTTCCAGGTTGTCTATTTTAACTTTCTTATCCTGCCACGAAATTAAAATGCCATCTGGTAATAACCAACGGAACATTACTTTGTGTTTATTTAGTTGTGATGTGAGGAAGTTGTAGTTTTTTCTCTGGTCTCTTATGCATCTCAGGATTTGTTTCAGCCTTATTATTTCCTTTCCTTTGTAGACAATTGCTTCCTCTCTCATTTTTCTATATATCTCCTCTTTTATTGTTTTCTTTGTGAATTGAACATGCACTTCTTTGGGCAGCTTGTTCCTGCGTGCGTAGTTAGTGTGCTCCCTGTAGACTTCGTCTATATCCCTTTGTATGTCATCCTTATCTCTTTGTGTTGTTTCAGCCAAAGTCTCTGTCATAATCTCTTCCAGGTCTTCCTCTTTGGTTTCTGCTATATTCTGGAACCTTAAATAAAATGATGCCTTCTCCATTTCCAAAAAAGTAAGTGCGTTTTCCAGTTCTCGATTACTTGCCATCTATTGTTGTTCCAGCATTTCTACTTTCTTAACCGTCTGTTCCATTTTGAGTTCTGTCTTTTGTATCCTTTATTCGTTTTTGGCAATGTTCTGTTGGATCTTTTCTATCTTGTCGTCCATTTTCTTTATGTTGTCATTTATCTCTCCCAGATTGGATTTCAAATCGTCGTGATTTCTTTTTGTCTCCTTGTGGTTATTAGCAATTGATTCCTGAGTCTTGTTCATTGCTTCCTGTATCATTGCCAGGACTGACTGAATATTTTGTATGCTGGAAATGGAGCCTGCCTTTTCTTTTTCTGTTCCAAGCATCATTTCTATAGATCTCTGCTGGGCAGGTGATGCTATAAGGGAGGCTTGAGTTGACGTTATTTTCTTGTTTGCTTTGGTTATAGTAGTTGTTCCGGTGCTTATCATCTTAAGTGTTTTTTGTAGCTTCTTCGAAAATTTCACGCACTGAACTACTCTTATTATATTTCAATTCCATTGTCTATGGTAGTATTTTGTCAGTAATAGTGTCTAGAATCTATATTGTATAAGTCTTCATATATTAATTAATCTTGTTAATTTTATATACTGGTTCTATATATGTCCTTGGCACTTAACGCTCTGATAGTTAAATATGTAAATATATATTCAAGTGAGGAAGAAGAAGGATAAAGTGAAGGAGATGTGGGGAAAAATTTAAAGTTCTAGCACTTCATTAAATCTCAATATAACTAATACAATATAATAATCTATCAAATCAAATCTATCAAATCAGATATCACTAGTATAGATATATAAGTAACATATAGATAAGTAATAAGAATTAAATATTAAATATTATTTAGATTAATATCAAATCAAATCTATCAAATCAGATATCACTAGTGTGGATATATAAGTAATATATAGATAAGTAATATATAAGTAAGAAATATTAAATATTGTTTAGATTAATATCCACTTAAGCTATTTATTCTACTTAATTCATAATTAATCAAGTTAAATCAAACGTCTCACAATCAAAAAATATTATATTATTTTACAAAGATTAGTTAGGTATATATATAAAGTTGTTTTGCAGTCAATATATAGTTGTTTTCACTCTTACGTGTAAAATTATTATGTCCAAATTCTTGTATTTATAGTCTTTAATGTCCTAATATCTCTCTCTCCAAAAGCGTCCAAATTGTCAAAAGCCCAACTTTCCAAGTTCAGCACCTTAATATAGTCCAATTTTTGTGTTAACTTCTCAGTTAATTTCTCAAAACACCGCTTCTCCGCTTGCCGATCTGTTGCAACACTTTCACTCACCCTCCCAGCTTCAATGTCCTCCATCTCTCCGTCACGCTCACTCTCACCGTTTCGCTGTCTTCCTGTTTTTCCTCTCTAAGTACCTCCGTCCAGTTCACTGCGGTTCTTAATTCAGTCCAAAGACCTTTCTTCTCTTTTGGGTTCAAATCTGAAGCCTTGTCTCAATCGCCTCCATGTAAATCCCTTTGAAATTTCTCATTCCAAGCAGTCTCTCTTTTTTGCGCAGTCACCGCCTGTCAGTTCTTCTTCCAACCTTGTCGTCTTTCGTCGCCGCTTTTTTAATTGCTATTCCACCGTCTTTTGGGGTCTCAAATTCTCCGCTCTCTGCTCTCAGCTTCACTTATTGTTGTGCTTTACTCACTCCGCTTATATCTCAATCTGCTTTCAACTTAAATTGGATACAGTTACGATCCTTTCAGTTTGATCTTCGCCTTCCTGCTGTGCGGTTTCAACGCTTCAGGCCAGCCAAAATGGCTGGATTTTTCCCCTCCGGAATTAGGGGGTTTCACCTGAACCTTTGGGATGGTTGCCTTCCCCCTGAGGTCCTTGGAGATTCCTCCTTAATCTATTGATCTCTCCAAGATCAATAGCACCTGGAACGGCTTCCTAGATGGGAATCTTGAAGTTTCAAGAACTGAGCCCCCTTCTCTAGTTCCAAACACGCTGCTGTCACCGCCGGAAGTCCTATTGGTTATTTATTGTTATAATCATGCTTTAAGTTGACAGTTTATGTAACTTGCATTGCCTCAGGATTAAATTCTCTGTGTCACCTTTTACCTGAGCTGGTCCCAAAATTATTGATTTAATGTAATTGGTCCTGGTATAAAAACAAAAAACATTTCATTGACGTAATAGGTACCTTTAACAATGTATACACACACAAACCACAAAAAGATTCTCCAGTGAAGGCTGTGGCATCGTCCAGACATGGGTTGCTTCAGTCGGATCTGCTTATGGACTGAGTCATAGTTTTTTGACCATGCCCTTTGCTCCTCCCTCTCAGGCTCAGTTTCGATGCAGTTGGCCTAAGAGAAACATCTCTTGCAGATCTGGCGCTCAGCCCAGGTCTGTTCAATTCTTGTAAATTTCTGTAAGTTTTTTGATCTAATTTCTGTTTTAGTTTTTGCAAGGGTACCAGTCTACCAGGCTTTTAACTTTCTGAACCTAGCAGTCTAGGTATTTTTGGAGTATCCTTGTCTACCAGGTTACTTCTTCGCTCCAGGCGGCCACCATTTTGGGCGGGTTTTTTTCGCATGGCTGTTTTTTGTTTCTGGTGGGCATCCCTGAAGCTCCCACACCACCAACGTTGCAGCACAGGGGCCCAGAACACTATACCACCACCTTTTTAAGCAGCGAAGCCTGGCAGCAGCTCCAGGCTCGCACTTTTCGGCAGCAGCCACCCACAGCTTCCGGATTGCCAAGGATCAGCTGTAGGGCAGCCCTTTGAAGTGCCGTGGCACTTTAAATAGCGAATTTGCCGCTTTGCCACCAACGAGAGCAGCTCAGGGGCCTGGAAGCAATCTGGCCTCATTCCTACTATCCCACCAACAGAGGTTTATTTAAAGCAGAGGTGCACATTTGTTTGCTTGCATTCTCCACATGGCAAATTTTCAGCCGCCGGTCTTGTTTGCTCCAGACTGCAGCCATAGGCGCTAAGAGTTGGTTAGCTCTAGGATTCTCCCTCGACAACCACTCCTTGAGCAGCATCTGTCTTCACATGTGTGCTGGGTAACCTGGCCTTCTCCAGCACAGCCACCACCGTTTACCACATGGCGAAAGTGAAACTACATCCACCTCCAGTCGCCATCTTGGTCGCAGTGAGTACAGATTCAAAATGGCGGATCGCTCTTCCCACAGGGAGGGAGCTGGGACTTCCACAGGAAAAAAGGTTACTTGCAAGTGCAAACATATTTCTAAGCCAGAGGCAAAAGATCTTGAAAGAAGACACAAGTCTTTAGAAAAGCAAATTTCCAAAACTGCTTCAAATTTGGCTGATAAGGAGGTCTGTTCTCATCCCAGTTCCCCTTCTCCTCAGATTCCTGGTCCAAATCATGCTTGGTCACCAGAAGGGAAGGAGGGGTTTTTATTCATGGAGAACAAGGCTTATTTCAGAATCCCTTTGCCTGCCAGTTAGCTACATCTGCAACTCCTGAAGCTGGCAGAGTTTCAGCAACAGCAGCATCTGTAAGGGGGTCTCCCCTACTAGAAAGGCCTTCAGAGGACCCATTTAAGGACTTGCCAGAAGGTTTGCAACTCCTTATTGACCAAGCCATTGCTTCACACATGGCAACTGTTTTCCAGGGTCATCACTGGATCAGTAATTTCAGAACACTCCGTTCAGGTCAGGGGTTCTCCCTCAGCCAGTTTGACTGGTTCCCATTCATCTGAGGCTTCCAGAGCCAGTGAGGCCTTTGCCTTTGAAGAGGAACATCATTCCGATTTTTCAGATGATGAAGGGGTGATCCCAGACACATCTGCCTTTACAGACCTTTTTCCTCCAAATAGATTCAAGTCATTACTTCATAAGGCGCGAATCACTGCTGCCCTGAAAGAGGATGAATCCCTCAGGGAGGTTCAGGAACCTCACCAAGGCCAACCTCAAAGTCTTTTTTCAGAGCCTTCTCCTGAGCAGTGCTTTGTTCCGGCTCCACAGCTATTTATAGACATGGTGCAAAAGCAATGGTCAAACACTGCACTCCATTCGTCTTTTCAGTGAATGGAGCGAATGGAGCAGATAGGAAGTATTACTCTGCGGCCCCCTAAGTTCACCCAGTTATTGCAGGTCCCTACAGTAGACAGCCCTGTTGCAGCTCTATCCTCATCCTCTTCTTACGTGGCCGGGGATACCTCAGAAGGCCTCCATCCAGAGGATAAAAAATTTGACCTTCTATTTAAAAGGAACCATCAAGCCGCGGCCTGGGCTATTCAAGCAGCTTCCTCGGCCTCCTTTTTCAATCGCACCACAATTTTTTGGCTTCAACAGTTACAGGCCAGGGTAGCCGCTAGCGAGGCTCGCCTCCATCAGGATATTAACAAAATTATTGCAGCTACTCAATTTTCTGCTGACGCTACTTTAAATACGGCCAAGTATGCATGTAGAACTCTGGCTTCTGCAGTGTCAGCCTGCAGATTGCTCTGGCTTTGCCAGTGGCCAGCGGATCTCAAAGCTAAATGGCGTTTGGCTGCAGCTCCGTATACAGGTAGAAAAGCTTTTTGTGAGTCGCTTGAGCCGCTTCTCATTGAAACACGAGATAAGCATAAAATTCTCCCTTCATCCACTAGACGAGCTGACAGTCTATCTTCCCCATTTTATAGGAAACAGTCTTTCCATGCCTACTCGCAGGGAGGTCCTTCCCAGCAGGGATCAAATCGGTCATCTGATCGTCAGTCCTTTCGGGACAGGTCCAAGCAATTCCCTCATTCCAAGCGGTTCTTTCGCGGTTCTGAATACCACCAATCCTGTGGCCGCAAATGACTTACTGCCCACCCCTCCCATTGGGGGCCGCTTGGCCCTCTTTGTGGAGAGGTAGGAACATTCAACCTCAGATTATTGGGTGCCTTCGGTAGTAAAAGTCAGCCTTCCCCCAGAATTTCTTTCTCATCCCCCAAACCACTTCATTCAATGCCCTCCTTCAAGAAGCACGACCAGGCGACAGCTGATGGAACAGGCTGTCCAACACCTCCTTCAGATTTAAGCTATAGAGGAGGTCCCAAAAAGCCACTGGAGGCAGGGCTACTATTCCATTCTTTTTGTGGTATCAAAGTGTTCGGGGGGGGTGGGGTGATGGGGGTGGCGAGCAATTCTAGATCTAAAAGCCCTCAATTCCCACATTGTCTACCGGAGGTTCAAAATGTGCTCCCTAACCTCCATTTTACAAGGGATTTGTCCCAACGACTTCCTGGTCTCAATAGATCTCACGGAAGCCTACCTCCACATTCCCATTCTACTAGCCCATCGCAAGTACCTGCGCTTCAGCTATGCAGGCAGACACCTTCAATACAGGGCTCTTCCCTTTGGTCTTGCCTTGGCCCCAAGGTGCTTCACGAAGGTCCTGGCTGCCGTGGTGGCACACCTACGGCTGACTCCGGTCAGACTTCAGGTATACGTGGACAATATTTTGATCCAGGTTCTTTCGTACAGCCGAGCCCTACAGGATCTTGATCTCATGATTTGGACCTTGAGCGAACACATCGCCGCAAAGGCAAATGTCGATCGCCAAGGGGGGACTCGCTCGAGACGACTCATGGAGGAGTCCTTTCGCCTAGGCAAGTGGGCTGAAAAGAACGTCCTCTCCATCTGGGCAGAACACATTGCAGGGACGGAGAACATTCAAGTGGATTTTCTCAGCAGAACTCAGGTGGATAATGCCGAATGGCAGCTCCATCCAGACATATTCCTTGGCATATGCAGCAGGTTCGGAACTCCGACCATCGACCTCTTTATGACGAACCGGAACAACCAGCTTCCTCAGTTCTTTTCAAGGTTCCCAATGCCAGGAGTGGAAGGTGTCAATGCCCTCTGACTCAAGTGGCCCCCGGATCTTTACTACACTTTTCCTCCGCTACCCCTGATTCCAGCACTGCTTTGGAAAGTCATAATCGACAGGGCAGAGATCATCCTGGTGGCTCCTCATTGGCCACGTCAACCATGGTTCACGGACCTTGTCAGTCTCTCCATCTCACGACCATGGAGGATTCCCTCAGATCAGATCATCCTGCGCCGGGGGTCCTGATCCATCCAGAGCCTCAGTGGCTCCAACTGACCACCTGGCATTTGAAAGGGTCCTTCTGAGACGAGACAATTATTCGAAGAGAGTTTTCCACACTGTGCAAGCCTCTAGGCGTAGATCCACGATCAGATTTACAACACCACCTGGTCGACCTTTTATAGGTGGTGCACCTCCCACCAGATTAATCCTCTTTCAGCTTCCGCCCCACAGGTACTCGAATTTCTTCAAGATGGCCTAGACTGCGTCCTGGCCCACAGCACCATTCGGCGGCACGTGGCAGCCATCTCCATGGTATTGTCAGGTAACGAGGGGAGTCCCTTACTTGACACCCAGTCATTAGAAGATTTTTAAGGGGCTCCAGTTACTTACAGCCCTCAACTGTACATAGGTATCCCACCTGGGGATTTAACCAAGGTGCTTAATGCATTGGCTGGGGCCTGCTTTGAGCCTCTCTGGACTGTCCACCTCCGTTTCCTCACTATGAAAGTGGCCTTTCTAGTTGCCATAACATCAGCTCGACGTATATCCGAACTGGCAGCACTTTCTGTGAGGGAGGATCTCTGCGTTTTCCATCCAGACATGGTTGTCTTGCACCTGGATCCTTCCTTTATTCCAAAAGTAAATCCATCCTTCCTTCCTTCCTTCCTTCCTTCCTTCCTCCCACCCACCCTCCATAACAGCATAACATGGCAACTAGCCATGTTTGAGGCTTCTCTAGAGGGATGGAGTTTAGTGAAGTGTGTGTGTGTGTGTGTATCTTTGAAAAAGGAAATGAAGGCAGGGTGCAGAGATAAAAGGCCATTTCACTCGATCACACTCTAGAGTGCAGTTGGTTCCTCTTCTGAACTGGAGACCAGGCAATTGGGGGGGGGGGGGGCGGATAAAATAAAATAAAGGAAGATGGACCTTGTTTTGGGGAACTGAATTCTACATAAAACTAGGATTGTTAGAGTGGGAACAATATGCTGGTGTTGTAAACCACTCAGGGAATATGTCTCCTCTCTTCCATCACCCATCCCCACCCCGCCTGGAAGTGATATCCTAGCCATTTCAATTGCCCCTCCTGAAAGACACATTTTGTCCACTTTGCTTAACCCAGGTTCCAAAAAATAATCCCCCCTGCTCTTCTCTATCTCCATCCCTCTCCCCTCCACCTCTCTGGAGACAAAAGGGAGAGGCTGTGCAGTGTTTTCACATGCTGAGTAGGGAGGAATGGAAGCACCCCACGCAGTCACCCATCCAGTGGAGCCACCGCTCACCAGCAGACACAGACACAGACACAGATACGCACAACCTGTTGTGGTCCGCCAGCAGTCTGCGGAGCTGGCAGCAGAGTCTGACAGCGATGAGGCTGAGGAAGAAAGAGCCAGTCCTGGAGGCTGGGGAAGGCCCGGCTGAGGGCTCTGCGTCGGAGGCAGAGATGGGGCCAGGGCCATCGGGGAATGATGTGCGAATTCCGGAGCCTCCAGAGGCTGACAGTAGAGAGGCTGAGGAACAGGAGGAGCCTGTTCCTAGTGCACGTATGAAAAGAGCTGCCAGAAGGCAAGAGCAGCTAAAGCAAAGAGGACGACTCGGGAGTAAGGCCAAGAGATGATTGGCCCCTCCCATAAGGCTTAAAAGCCTTATGTTATTTGGTTTAAAATGGGATTTTATTGTACTTGTTTCTTAACTTGTGTTCACCGCCCTGAGTCCTTCGGGAGAATGGCAGCATATAAATACATGTAATAAGTAAATAAATAAATAAAAGACCAGCAACGACTCTTGGGCTCTTTGTCGGAAAACAACATTGATTGACTTGTTCTTGTCTTGCTGCACTTATCTCTGGTCAGTGTCTTCTGCTTCTGAACTTTGGCCAAGAGAAGCCTTTGGCAGTTTGCCTAGTTATAACGAGGTTGGAGATTAGACTGAAGAATTTGTGTTATGAAGAATTTGTTTTGATTTAGTTTGGACTACGCTGAGAATGAGTTAATTCTCAGCTGTTCTAATAAAGTCTGTTTGTTTTGGAACTGTTTGCGTCTAATACTACCTACTTGGGCCTGGGTCACAACACAACCTTTACTAAGCTCAACCCCTCTAGAGGAGCCTCAAACATGGCTAGTTGCCATGTTATGCTGTTGTGGGTGGGTGGGTGGAAGAAAGGAAGGAAGGAAGGAAAAATTCTTTTCTATTGGACCCTTCCAGACTTGGTTAACTAATTGGTTGAAGGGAGGGAGGGAGGGAGGCTTTTAGCCCGCTCAGTAACAGCGTCACTGTCTGAACTCTTTTTCACCTCTCTCCTTTCGCTGAATTTCTATTAATTGTCCTCTAAAGAATTCTTACTTCCGAGTAAACAAACTATTCATTTGAAATACTAGGCAAATATTTCATGCCGCAATTCTAGTATTGAATTTAGTGAGACTTACTTCTGAGTAAACCAACTGTACCTCCCTGTAGAGAGGAGGCTGGTGGGGGGAAGAGAGAGAGGGAGAGAGGCATTTTGGCAAATTCTTTTATACCTCTCTCTTGCTGAATTTCTATTACACCCCCTCTAGCCAATTGGTTGGGGGCTAAGTGTCATGGAGGGCAGAACACCCAGGACAAACTCTCTTTCTGTGAATGGGCTGTGTCGAAGGATGTGGGATGCAGGGGCTGGGCACCCATTGCCCAGGGCAAATGGCTGGAGGTGTGCCAGCTGAGGAGATAAGTCGGGGGAGAATTGCTTGAGAAGACATACCTGAGGAGAATGAACAGTCGGAGATGAAAAGTCCTAGACCCTGGCCAAGCCAACTGGATGATGAAGCAAGACATCAAATTTATGTGGGGAGCAACTACGCCTAGCCTCAGCGACTGATGGGGCAACTGCATCTACCACAGCGGGCAATGGGGATGGACCCATGACTGCATTGACTGCCACAGCCCCAAAATCTGGAGGAGTGGCCTAGCACAGGGCACCTGTGGGGATCGCACTGGCAAAGAGAAGGAGCCGCAAGACCCCACCACTGGGCATGAAATTTGACAGAGATCCCCAGCAACTGGCATTGTTCCTAGCCCAAGCCTGGACCTACATGCAGGAATAGGCACAGAGGGTGGGAAGGTGAGATGTGTCACCGTGGCCCTAGAAGGAACTGCAGCAAGGTGGATAGTCACTCTCGGCAATGATGTGTTGAAGCTGAGACATTTCAACTGCTTCATGGTGGCGCTCTGCAAGGGCTTTGAAGACTTCCTCATTGACTGAAAATATAGAGTCCATATCAAGCATCAGCCAGGGCTGAAGGAGTGTACCTGAGTACATCAAAGAGTTCTGTGACTTGGCATACTGCCTAAATAATTGGTCACAAGACATCATGATTGGCTGCTTCAAAGATGGGCTAACCGACAAGGTTAGCCTGACTCTCTGGGTTTGTGTGCGTCCTATGACAACTTGCCATAGCCTATTCACCATGGCCAACTTGCAACAGCCAACTCATCACAGCCAACTTGCTGCGGCTACTCGCTGCAGGACAACTCACTACAGCCAGCTCACCTCAAGACAACTCACTGCAGGACAAGAGTTAGAGTAACATTAACAAATACTGCAATAGAATCATTAAAGAAAGGATGCAAAAGGAGGGACAGAATAAAATGTGAATGGCAAAAATTAATATATATATATATTATTTTAAATAATTTAAAAGAATTGTTAAATTGTTCTGCAGTGAGTTGTCCCGTGGTGAGTTGGCCATGTCAAGTTGTCTTGCAGCGAGTTGTCTGTGTTGTGACCTAGGCTTACTGAGTCATTACAAGACACAATTAGTCCCAAACAAACCTATTTTATTGTAATAGCTGAGAATTACGTTCATTCCCAGCTGAGTCCCAATTAGTTGCAAAACAACTAATTAAAACAACTAACTCCTTCGGGATAATCACCAACCTTTATCTTCTTTGACACCCTGCCAAAGGCCTTACTTGGCAAAGCCCCACGAAGTTCAGAAACAAACGAGATTCTGACTGGAAACAGAGTTAGCAACGTTGCTTTCCTGCAAAAAGGCCCAGGTGACTTTGTTTCTCTTTTAAGCCTTATGGGAGGGGCCAATCATCTGGACTTACTCCTGAGTCGTCCCTTTTGTTTTAGCTGCTCTTGCCTTCTGGCAGCTTTGCATGCGTGCACTAGGAACATCTCCTCCTGTTCCTCTACCTCTCTGCTGTTCGACTCTGGGACAAGGGTGAAATGCTTTTGGATCGGACCGGATCGCCCGGTCTGGTAGCGATCTTGGCCGGTGGTTTGGCGATCCGGTAGCGATGGCGGAGCAAAGCTCCGCCCACCTGCCGGGGTGTCATTATTTCCTGGCTTTAACCAGGAAGTAATGTGTTTTTTACCTTCTGGGCATGGACAGGTTTTGTGCATACGCAGAAGTTCTGCATGTGCACATGATGAGCATGTGCTTTCGAACTGATAAGCACATGCACTTCTGAACCAGTAAGAAAAGTAAGTAGATTTCACCCCTGTTCTGGGGGCTCTGGGGTCCGCACATCACTCCCAGATGGCCATGGCCCCATCTCTGCCTCTGACACAGAGGCCTCGTCCATGCCTTCCCCAGACTCCAGGACTGGCCCATGTTCCTCACTAGCCTCCTCACTGTCTGACTCCTCTGCCAGCTCCGCAGGCTGCTAGTGGACCACAACAGGCTGTGGCAAGTTGTCCCTTTCCATCCAGGGGTGCCCCTACCACTGTGCAAGGTTAGTACATCCTGGCTGAGCAAGCAGAGATTGACCTTGCCTGAAACAAACATCATCCAGTGAGAGATTGGTGGAAATCCTTTCCAGAGAAGAAGGAAAGACCAAAAGTGAAGACAGAACCCTCAGCAATGCTCCACAGTCTGCTTCAAGTGCAGAAGGAGGGGCATCAGGCTGCTGAGTGTAGGTCCAACTGACCAGCCCAGAAGACAACTCCAGGGCCCAACCAAAAGGATGCCGCTACCACGGCAGTGCCATGAACCCATCAGACCATCCTGGAAGGAGTGGAGGTCGAGTTCATCCCAAGGATGGCAAGAGAACTCTGACCAGCCCAATTAGGAGCCCAGGGGAGAGTGATATTGACTCTAATGATGACCTGGTTAGTGATCCAATCACCCCGCGACCGTCCCTGTTGAACTGATATTCCAATCCTTGGGGCATAAAGCCAGCTTGATGGTCCTTCTGGACTCTGGGTATATTAGGTGCTTGGTCAACTTTGTCTGGTAGAGAAGCTGGGGGTGAGACTTAGATTGTTGAAAGAGCCGGTGGCATACTGCCAATTAGATGGTGGGGGATTCCAATGACATTTGTCATCAAGCCAATTGAAATGTGAATGGGGAAGCACACAGAGATTCTGAGTTTTATTGTGGCCCCGGGCATGGAGAAACATTTGGTGCTGGGACTAGCATGGCTACGGAAGTGGAAGCCTTATGTGAATTGGAGGAAGGGGTTGCTGAAATCTGATGGATTGATCTTAAATTGAAGTCAGGGAGGAATCTACCAATCCTGAAGCCGAGGCAGGAGGTGGGGGCTACCATGCAAGATCCCTAATTCCCCATGGAGTACCAGGATTTATGAGACATATTTGGTGAAAAGGGTTCAGATGACCTCCCATTCCATTGACCAACAGACTGCTCTGTAGAGATCCTGCTGGGTTCTATGCTAACCAAGCTCAAACTGTACTCAATCACCCCAAAGGGAGCTGGAGGAGCTGTGTCTTTTTATAGATAAAAACCTAAAACGGGGGTTTATCCAATCAGCTTGACCTAGGATGGCTGCCCCAGTGCTATTTTGGGAAAAAAAGAATGGGTCCCTTTGTTAAATGGAGGATTAAATGCTGTGTGTGTGGAAGACATCTACCTACTACCACCGATGAAGGACATATTAGCTCATTTAGCCAAAAGGAACATTTTTACTAAATTGGACCGGTGAGAGGCATATTACAAAGTCAGGATTAAGAAAGGAGACGAATGGAAAACTGATTTTAATTCCTCCTTAGAGTGTTTTCAATTCACGGTCCTCCCTTTTGGACTACAAGCCCCCGCCCCCCGCACAGTTTGCATCCAGCTCTTAAATGAGGCGCAGCATGAACACATGTACAAGGCCATGTTGGTCTACCTGAATGACATATTGATCTATATGGGGACTATGGTGGAGCATGTGAAACTAGTTAGAGCAGTAATCAAAAAACCTAGGGCTGCTCAGCTATATGCCAAACTTTCAAAGTGTGTGTTCCATCAGAGTAAAATTGACTATTGGGACTACCACATTTCCCATGGGGGATAGAGATGGACCTCGAGAAAGTTAAGGTGGTGCTGGAGTGGGTCCTGTCCACACCAGAAAACAACTTCAAAGCTTTTTGGGATTCACAAACTTTTACCACCAATTTATCCTGTCATTCACCCAAATAGCCCTCCCCATAACCAATCTACTAAAGATGAAGGGGGAGAGGAGACT
This sequence comes from Arizona elegans, assembly GCA_022577455.1. NCBI lineage: Eukaryota > Metazoa > Chordata > Lepidosauria > Squamata > Colubridae > Arizona > Arizona elegans. The sequence goes on along the minus strand of JAKOOJ010000007.1, from coordinate 34,165,082 downwards.
CAAACCAAGTCAGCCCCTGAAGTGGAAAATGGAGGCTTATGCAGTGGGCTAGGCGCTCCTAGTGTGGAGGCATTTCCTGTAAGTGAGCAAGACCCCTTTCAAGGTGTGAACTGACAACAAGAATCTAGAAGCCCTAAAAACGCCCCAACGGCTATCAGCCAAGCAAGTCTGGTGGGCTGAGTACTTGGTTTAATTTTACCCTCTGCCATCACCCAAGGGGGAATTTTTTTTTAGCCAATTCACTTTCCAGAATGACTCAGTACAACAGTTCCACATAGGAAATAGTAAGGCCAGTTGTTCCAGCTCACCAACTCGCAGCTCCAGTCACCCAAGTGCAGACAAAAGGAGAACCCCCAGAGAGAGAAGGCATAGTAAACACTCTAAAGGCAGCATTAGAGGGAGGCAAGTGGTTCCAGGTGCTCAAGAACAAATGCACAATGCAAGGAGGTTTAAACTAAGTGGGGGGGGGGCAAAGCTCTAGATCTCAGAAAGCTAGAGATAATTCTGGAGAAAAACTATGATTCCAAAACAGCTGGACATTTTAGCTTTATAAAAACGCTACACGTGATTAAGCCTCACTTTTGGTGGTCGTCACTTAAAAAGGACATTCAAAGTTACATGGCTAGCTCACCTGTTTGCGCTTTGACCAAATGGTGACAAGGGAAAACACCAGGACTCCTCCAGGCTGTGGAAGGAAATTTCTATGGACTTTATAGTGGAGCTACCAGAAAGCTCTTGGAATCACTGTAATTTGGGTGATTACTGATTTATTCTCCAAACAATTGCATTTTTTGAGAAAATTTTTTATTTTAAAACAAAAACATAACATAAAACCATCATCTTTCCAAACAATTACAGACAGTGAGTCGAACGGTTCATATTCTCTTGTGCATAAATCCATTTCTAAAATACCAATTTATAACAGAAACTTGTATCTTTTATAGAAAAAAAATCAGATATTTTATCTTTACATCAACCCCATATTTCATACTTCAATTCCATGATTTATTATCTATCCATTGATAAAACCCATATGAAATAATATTGTTTATCTTCCTGGTCTCTGATTTCAAATGTCAATTTACTCATTTCAGGTACTAGGTAACTTTTCTCCTTTCCAATTTTTAGCAAATATGATTCTAGTCGCTCTTAAAACATTCACAATTAAATATTGCAATTCTCTGTTATTGTTCTGCCCCAGCTACGGACCCCAAAGAACGCAGCACACACAAACTCTTTACAAAGCTTATTTACTCAAAATAACTTAGTCTTTATTATTTCAAAGGCTGTTAATGAATTGTCTTAACAGCCTACCAGAATGCTAAGGTAAATCACAGTCTTACTAGAGTTGGCAGAAGGCCCAGAAGCAGTTTTGCAGACACGAAAGAGAGTGAACTAAAGTTGTTCTCTACAGCTTGTTGCAAGCAGCGTTCTTTCTTAAATAGGTTAAGGGAGTGGCCAATTAGCCCCAAGCGTTACTCTCGAGGAGACCTCCCCCTGAGGAACCACTCCTGCCTTTTGGCAGCTCTGCGTGCCCATGCATTGAGAAGAGGCTCCTCCTCTTCATCCTCTTCACTTAAAGAAGCTTCTGGAGGTTCTGAAGGCCCTGGCTGAATCCCTGCCTCTGGCACCACATCTTCTCCAGCCTCCTCACTGTCTGACTCAAGCGCCAGTTGCACAGGCTGCTGGTGCAGGGCCAACCAGCCTCCTCGTCATCGGAATCAGCTGCAATCCACGCCAGCTGCTGGCAGGTCACAACAGTTATATGTTTCTGGTAAAATCCCCAATAAAAATATCTCTGGTTTAAAGTCAATATGTTTCTTTGTCAGTTTTTCCAACCACATGTGTATCTTAGTCCAATATCTTTTAGCTTCTACACATGTCCACCACATATGGTAATATGAACCTGGAGTCTGATGACACTTCCAACATTTTTCCGATTTATTCTTGAACATTCTGGCTATCCTTGTCGGGGGTAGGTGCCACCTGTAAAACATCTTATACAAATTCTCCTTATATGCTGTAGACATTGTTATTTTATAATTCTGCGACCACAATTTTTGCTATTTCTCTAAATCAATACCATGACCAAAGTTTTCCCCCCACACTATCATTGACTCTTTAACTTATTCTTCTTCCAATTCTACCTCTAACAAGTATCCATATAATTTTTTAATCACATAGTCATCATAACCCATTAAAATCTTATCTAAATTAGTCATAACATTATAAAAATCTTCTTGTTTAGAATCTTCTCCGTATCTAGAACGTATTTGCCAGTAAGAAAACCAATCCATCTTGAAACCCTGTTCTTCTAATTCTTGCTTTGTTTTAAATTTACCCTTTTCATCCATTAATTCACTATATCTAACAATTTGTTCCCTTCTGAATACTACTGAATATGAAAATGCTTCAATTGTAGATACCCAGACTGGAACTTTCAAATAATGTTGTTTTTTAATCTTCTCCCACTTCAATAACAGAGCCTCACATATGTAGTGTCTTCTAAAAACCCCTGCATTTTTGTTCCTTTATACCATAAAAAAGCATGCCATCCCATCAACAAATCATGTCCTTCTAGATTCAATAATCTAATATTTCTTAAACTTATCCATTCTTTAATCCACATCAGGCTTGTTGCTTGGTAATAAAGTTCCCAATTAGGTAAACCAAAGCCTCCCCGCATTCTAGCATCTTGTAATAACTTTAATTTTATCCTCGCCTTCTTTCCCTGCCAAATATATTTTAACACCATTTTATTCAAATCTTCAAAAAAGTCTTTCCCCAATCTAATTGGAATTGTCTGGAACAGATATAAAATTCTAGGCAAAATATTCATCTTAATAGTTGATATCCTACCAATCAAGGAAAGCTGCAAATTTTCCCATTTCGCCAAGTCTGCCCCCATCTGTTGTTTAAGTTTATTATAGTTGTTTTCTTTAAGTGTACTACACCTTGCTGTCAAAAATATTTAACTTTATTAGTGACCTGTATCTTTGATATCTCCATCGATAATTCTTTTTGCTTTGTCAACATATCTTCATTTTATCTTTATTAATTTTCAAACCAGCTACTTTCGCAAACTCCAATATTCTCTATCAGTGTATTTATTGATGTTAATGGTTCTTCAGTAATAAAGACCAGGTCATCAGCAAATGCTTGCAATTTGTATTCTTTTTGAATTTTCATTCCTTTTATATCTTTTTCTTCTCTAATATTTCTATTTAAGACTTCTAATGTCAATATAAACAACAGTGGGGACAGTGGACATCCTTGTCTGGTACCTTTTTCTATCTCAATAGAATCAGTTAATTCTCCGTTTATCATTACTTTTGCCATTTGTTTGTGGTAGATAGTTTCTATTGCCTGAATAAATTTTCGGCCAAAGCCCATCTGTTCCATTTGAAGCAGCATGAATCACCAATTCACATTATCAAAAGCTTTTTGTGCATCTAAAAATATCAAAGCCATCTGTTTTTCCGGATGGGCTTCATAGTATTCCAGAGTATCCAAAATTATTCTAATATTATCTCTATAATCTATCTTTTTGGAAGGAATCCATTTTGGTCTGAGTGTATAAAATTATTTAAATATATTTTAAGTCTTTCTGCCAGTATTGAAGCAAAAATTTTATAATCTGAATTCAGCAGGGATATAGGCCTATAGTTTTTGATTTGTTGTGGGTCTGTGTCTTCTTTATGAATCATATTACCTTTATATAATATATGCTTCAGTCCATGATTTGGGTATTTTGTTTTTCGTCATCACTTCATTTATAACTTCTAATGGAGACTTAAAGAATCTTGTAATGTCCTATAGTATTCTACAGGCAAACCATCTGGCCCTGGTGCCTTTCCATTTTTCTGTTTCTTAATTGCTTCTGTTAACTCCATCATCATTATATTCCCCTCTAACATCTCTTCCACATCTTTGGGAATCCGAGGTAAATTTGCTTTCTGTAAATATCTTGTCACACTTTCCTCCTCTATCTTTTCTCTCTCATAAAGTTGTCTATAATATTCCTGTATTATTTTTCCCATCTCTTTATTTGCAAATTTGCCTTGCCCCTGGTCATCAATTAACTGTGCTATTTTTCTTGACTCGCTTTCTTTTTTTCAACTTGTATGTTAACCATCTTCCTGGTTTGTTCGCATTCTCAAAATAGTTTTTAGTACTTCTAATTTTTTGGGCTAATTCTTCTTTCTCCAGTAAGTCCATGTTATGCTTTATAGTATCCATTTTCACTTTAACTTCTTTTTTATGTGGGCAATTCTGGAGTTCCTTTTCAAATCTCTTATAATCATCTTCCAATAATTTATGTGTTTGTCTTTTCTTCAAAATTTCTCTTCTTTGTGTAGTCCATTATTAAACCTCTTGCATAGGCCTTCATCATGTCCCAAAGATTTTGTATTGATGTGCCTTCTTTCTTATTCTTGAAGAAAAAAGCCAGCTCCCTTTCCATTTTCTGTACAAAATCTTTCTCTTTTAAAATCATATTATTTAAAGTCCATCTGAATCTTCTTTTCCGTCCTTTCCAAGTAGCTATCACAGGATTGTGATATGCCCATAGGTTTGTTTCTATATCTATTTGTTCTATATTCAAAGTCAATTCCATTGTTGTCCATATCATAGCTAGTCTAGACCAAGATGAGTGTCTGTCTGAATAAAAAGTGTATTGTCTATTTTTTCCATTTCTATCTATCCATGCATCTTTTAAATTTATTTCCTCTGTCATCTTAAAAAAGGACTTCGGTAGAATTTTTCTACTATTTCTTGCTGTTTTATGTGTTTTATAGTCCAAATTTCCATCCACAACACCATTAAAATCACCCATCATACATATGTTGTCATTTTCTAATTCAGTTATCTTCATATGTAGTTTTCTATAAAAGTCACTTTGATTGTTGTTTGGAGCATATATTGCTACTAAAAGGATTTTCATATTATTGTCTGTTATCTCCACCATCAAAATTCTACCTTCTTCATCTGCATATATTTGCTCAGCTGGAATTGTATTTCTAATATATAAAACCACTCCTCTTTTTTTACATTGTGGCAATGATATAAACATTTTTCCAAGTTTAGGTTGTATCAATAATTGTTCATATTTTTTTTAATATCTACTTCTTGTAGACAGATTATATCAAATTTTAGTTTCTCTAATTTATGAAAGACCTTTCTTCTTTTAATGGCTGAGTTAAGTCCATTTATATTTATTGAAATTAATTTCCTTTCTTCCATGTTCATACTTTATATGTAGGTTTTGCTGCTCTAGTTGATCTAACTTCCTGTTGTTCCGTATATTCCACAATACCTCCTACTGTGCCTTCTACTGCTTCAATCATTGCCAACTCTTCTTCTCAGAATTCTACTGGCACAACTTTTGTTTGTGTTTCCATTTCCATTTCCTTCTCTTTCAAAAAATCTTCATAAAATGCTTTCGCTTTATCAATTGTATTCAATCTATATCTTTGAAGTTGCCACACTAAGACTAACCCTTCTGGTACTAGCCATCTGTAGTTCACGCCTTTTTGAAGTAGTATTTTGGTCAGAAATTGATATTCTCTTCTCCTCTCTCACTTTTCTTGGTATTTGTTTCAAAACCACAATTTCTTTCTCCTTATAATTCAAGGTTTTTTCTCTGGCAATCTGAAGTATTTGTGTTTTAGTTGATTTCTTAGTAAATCTTATGTTTACTTCTCGTGGTAAGTTATTACGCATTGCATATCTGGTATACACTCAATATATCTCGTCCACGTCCTCCATCATCTTCTTCTTGGTGATTTCTAGTGCTTCAGCCAGTATTCCTATCATAATTCCAGCCAAATTCTCTCCCTTTTCTTCTTCCACATTTTGAAATCTGAGATAGAATTCTGATCTATCCATCTCCCATCCAATCAGTCTACTCCTATCTTGCTCAACTGCTCCCAATCTTGTATCCATATCTTTGATTTTTTTTCTCCTTTTGCTCTTCCTTTTTCTTAAGCTTTTGCAATCTCTCTTCATATTTCAGCATCACTTGCTGAATGTTTGCCACTTTTTTATCTGTCTTGTGTAGTTGTTGATCTGTCTTAAGCAGTTGTTGTTCCATCCTTTGGACTGTTTGAAGAAACATTTGCATTGTCATGTCTTTCTCTTTCTCACTTCCTCTTTCTCCTGCTGAAGCATGGTCTGGATTGATCACTGTCCTCCAGATGGTGACGAGGAAGGCATGGTAACAGAGGATCCCACTGTCCCTACTTTTCTGCTCATTCTTTCCAGTAATCAGCCTAAACCAAGGTCAGGCCAAAGCCAGGCCAAAAAAACACTCCAAAACAATAAGAAGTTTAAAAAAAGGAAAAAAGCGAAGAAAAGGAAAGAAAAGAAAAAGGAAAGAAATGGAACAATTCTTCAGGTTCTTCAAGACCCTAATCCACTTTTATGGGCCAAAAGAATTAAAAAAAAAAGTTTAAAATAAGGCAAAAAGAAGAAAGGAAAAAAGAAAGCCCCCCCCCCCCCAAGACCAAAAAAATAAAAATTCAAAACTCAAAAATAAAAAATCAATCTTCAGGTTCTTGGTCACCTTAATCCAATTCAGTTATGTAAAAGAGGAAAAAAAAGTTCATTGAACATATCTATGCAGTAAAGATGCACAGAGAGTTATCACTTAACCAAGGCAGGAAAGAATAATAAAAATCAAAAGAGGTTCCAATTTCTTCTACAATGTTTCCGGACTCCTACTTCTTATAGATCCACAAGGAGCACCTAGGTAAACAATACAAATAGTTCCAACTTCCTCAGATGCTCTCACAACAATCTTATCAGCCAGTAGGTTCAGAGTCCTTGGGTTAATCTTCTCAATTTGTTACTTGTATCAAAACAAATAACAAAGTTTCTTTTCCAACAGATGGCAGTATTACCCACTCTCCTGTCCTTTCTGCAGCTTATGATTGCAAACTTCCTTGTCAGTAAAATAGTAATTTTAAAGTTTAAACTTTACTGCAAAAGCATAAAAAGAAAGAAAACAAAAAGAGGAAAAAAATTCAATCCCAAAGAAAAATTATTTTAAAAGGAAAAGGCACAAAGGTTTGCCAATGTTAGCCTCTTAGTTTGTCAATCTTTTTCAATCCAGTCTCGATCCTTAGTAAAACGAAGTTTTAAAGTCTACCAAATTAGATAGTTTGGGTAAAAAAAACAGTCCTAATTAAATTCGCTACTTAGTTTCTTTTAATCTTCAATTCTCTTATCATTTCACAGCAGGGTGTTCTTTGTATAGTTAAAGTTAAGCTCTCTCACCACATTGGCTCATTGCCATTCAAATTCTGTCCTGGAGCTGTCACAGCTTCAGCAGCCAGAATGGTTGCCACCCCCGCTGTGAGAAAAAGGGCTTCTCTTGGATCAGCCAGGGACTTTGCGATATCCTTGGGATCGTCAGGATGTGCCCTCCACTATCACAGTCAAAACAAGACTATGACGTCCAAAAAGGACCGTCTAGCAGCGGGGCTATCAGCAGTGATCCTGGAGCACCAGAATCCTCCAACTGTCCTGAAGTGACGTCAGCTTCCTCCCCTCCAAATAATTGTATTTTGTGTCCTGGTAAAAAGCTCTTCTGCTCGCACCTTAGCCAAGCTGTTCATTCCTCACATCTATAGACAACACAGCACTCCACAACGAATAATTTCTCACCGCAGAGTGCAATTTACCATCAAATTTTGGCAGGAATTTTTAAAGCTTAGGACATCACAATGGCTCAGTTCCAGTCATCATCCTCAAATGAATGGAAGTTGTGAGCGTACTAATGGGGTGCTAGAACAGTACCTGGGGTGCTACATAAATTACCAGCAGGACAATTGGACAGACCTCTTGCCATTTGCTGAGGTAGCCTATAATAACTCTGTACATAGCAGCACTAGATTCATTCCTTTCAAAGTGGCCAGGATAGGACTTTGTGACCATGCCTGAGCTGCCCAGATCACACACACCCCATCTTGTCCCTAAAAGACTTTGTTGCCCAATTACAAGACACGTGTCCTCTTGTCAGGAAATCATTGGGAGGATGCAAGAGAGACTTAGAAAAAACATGCAGACAAAAAAATGAACAAAGCCCAAAGATTTAAAATAGGAGACTGGGTCCATCTATCAACCAAATACCTACAATCCAGGCAGCCTTCTAGAAAGCTGTAACCCAAGTACATTGCCGCTTTCCCCCTCAAGAGAATAATCAACCCAGTAATAGTTGAGCTTGAACTGTCGAAGTCCCTTAGGCTCATTCACCCGATTTCTATTGTAGCTTACTGAAACAGGAAACTCAACCCCCACTATGCCCAATACCCCCCCCCCAAAACCACTCATGGTCAAAGGGGAACAACATTTTGAAATTAAGAACATTTTAGATTACCATAGACACTGAGGAAAACCTCAGTACTTGGTAGCTTGGAAGGACTTCCCTCCTTCTGAATGAGTGGACCTTAAACACATTAAAGCAGTCAAACCTCTCAAATGTTTCCACAACCAGTATCATGATAAACTGAAATAGCACCATACTCTAACTATATTTCCATCTTGTTTCCTTTATATGTTGTGTCTTTCTGTTTGTTTGCCAGAACTAATGTCCCTCTCAAGGGGGATAGCATATCAAAATCACCAGCTTCTGCTTGGTGCCTTGCCAGCATTCTGTCATCAGAGGGAGAGGGGAACAAATAGGCAATTTGTTGCATACCTTTATTTGGGGAATTGGGAGCGGAAAATTGACAGTTGAGGAAAAACAGAGTCATTTGCAATCTGGTTCATACTGGAGCATTGCCATATTCAATGTTTGTCCTGAGTGTTGAAATTCACCAGCCCAAACATCTTGGAGCAGCTTGGGTATGCTGCAGACCACCAAAATTTTCTCGTGGACCACCAGTGGTCTGTGGACCACCGGTTGGTGACTTCTGCCATGGATGATTTGGTTTCCATAGATCCTACCTCTGACCCCACTCCCAGGGAAGTGAGGTTAAATTTTCCCAGTACCATAAACCTGGAAAACTCAGCTGCCAACCTTGCAGTATGGACTAGAAGCTTGGACAGGGAGGCTGGTACAAGAGCAGAAGTTCCAACCGATTCTTGTAGCCCACATTAACAAAAAGGGTTTCACAATTGGGAACTTGATGAGTGACACCCATGTTAGCAACAAGAAATTTTGTAATGACAACAGCCACACCACTTCCTCTACCCTGAAGTCTAAGCTAGTGCCACATTTGCTACCTGGCCTGGCACATTTCTTCCTTTGGTCTCAGCCAGGTCTTGATGATAGATTGCCAGATCAACCTCAGTGCTAAGCAAATTAGCATAAGGCGAGCCTATCAGGCCCAAGCCCAAAGACAAAATAATGAAATTTAATGAGATCTATTTTTTTATTTATACCTAATGGATAGAATCTTGTTAAACTAAAGCTATGGTCCAGGGATGGCTAACCTTTTTGCTGTTGTGTGCCAAAAGCGGGGGGAGCACGGGAGGGTCACGCGCGCGCCCACATCCATAATTCAATGAGCCCCACGCATGCACGCGCAACCCCCTGCATTGCCCCCACTTTTGGCAAGCAATGGCCCAGTAGGCACGTTTTTCACCTTTTCCAGGCGCCAGAGGCTTTCTAGGAGCCTGGGGAGGGCAAAAACGGCCTTTCCCATCCCCACCCCCGGAGGCCCTCCAGAGGCCGGAAACTGCCTATTTGCTGGCTTCTGGTGAGACCAGAAGGCCGGTTTTTTGCTCTCCCCAGGCTCCAGAGGCTTTCTAGGGGCCTGGGGAAGGCGAAAACGGCCTTTCCCAACCCCTGGAGACCCTCCAGAGGCTGAAAATGGATCATTTTCCAACTTTCGGTGGGGCCCGAAGGCCCGAAAAACAGCTGGCCGGTGCGTGCATATGTGCTGGAGCTAAGCTAGGGCAATGCTCGTGTGCCCACTGATATGCCTCCATGTGCCACCTGTGGCACGCGTGCCATAGGTTCGCCATCATGGCTATAGTCTTCTACTAATTACTTCCTAAGAGATTATAGGGTGTGGCTACCCTGAACCTCTGCCCCCACTCCTTTCATCCCGTTCAGAATTGTGCAGTCTCTTAATTTAAGCTTCTCTCCTTCCAGGGAAAGATCTGTGCTACTAGAAGTCCATTACTTCTTCAAGTGCACATTCCATCACAAGCCTTATTACACATCGATCTGGCATTTAAAAACAGCAGCCTAAAACCAGGCCACTGTTAGTTTGGTGATCAGGTAAATGGGTTGAATTCAGGAGAGCAGAATGCAAAACCAATACAAGGCACTGAGGTTGCATTCCCCATGAGTGGCTTGCTCCCTGTCTCTCACCATTCTATCTCCCCATACCCAATGTTACTGAGAAACTATGTCTTGCTCTATCCACCCAACCAATCTCTCCATCCCCTTCTTTGACTTCTCTCATTCTCAGAGGACCCTCCTTCCAACAACATGCATCAAGAGTAGAGGAAGAAGCCAAACAGGTGCTACAACACCAGCTCTCAATATACACGAATTTTCTCCCCCCACCCCCATCTCCATCCAAGCATCCCCTGCCCAGCTGCTCTCCCACCCTGCAGGGAGTCACCCAGAGGAGAGTGTCTGTCTGTTAGAGTTTGCAGCAATCCAACCAGCACACAAGTAAATAATTCAGCAGTATTCATTTATATAAGAAACTCCTTTATATACAATACCACACAACAGAAGCCAGAACCAGAACTCAGAATCCAGAAGTACAGAAGCAATATTCACAGAAGCTATATAATACAGAGGAGCAATAATGCAAGGACAAACCAACTCTTTTATACATAACAGTCAAGCTAAGCCACGCCCAGGCTCCGAGCCATCTGAGTCACCAAACAGTCCCCATTGGCTGACCTGTTACCATGTCTATTCCAATTCATGAACTCACACACTGACACATCCATCTTACTCTCATCCCTAGCCCACCACCCTTAGATGCCCATAGAAACCTCTTCATGATACAAAATCACAGTCTAACTTCCTCTTTTAAAACCAGATCCTTTTCTTTTAAGCCCAACCTTCATCTGTTTCTTCCCCCTTCCCACTCCCTTAATACTTATATTTTTGATGAACTCTAATTGTATTTTAAACAAATACTTTATTGGCTTGTCTTTTGCTGTTGTAATCTTGGAACATACTTTGCAACCCCTAGGCCAATTATTGGTACAAATTTAAGGTGGTTTTGTGCTCCTCAAATTGCAGAAAGGGAACAGCATTTTCATTCTCTTTGCCTGGGCATATAATCCTGGTTAAAAAAAAACAAAAAACAAGGAAAGAGCAAATACCAGCTAAAGGCTACTGCATCATCTTGGATTATCCTGGTTGATTGGTCACATCTAGCATAAGTGGTCTTTGCAAATGTCATAAGCTTGAAAATCTCCATTATCAAGTTCTAGTGTCAGCCCCAATGCACAGCTGCATGTCGGGGCTGCCATTCCGGTGGGTGCAGAGGTTCTGGCAGAGCGGCAGCTCCCATGGCACCCTGGCTCCTCAGCTTACCTCCTGGCCACCAAGCATTGTGAAGATCCCTTATAGTACATTGTCTAGCACTGTAACTTTATAATTGTAATGCAGAGAGAAGTTGTTTAAATTGGAAAGCAGTAAGTACCGGTAATTGCCTAAAATAAAAAACTAATATTTGCTAGCCGCGAAAAAATTCATACTTTTTTTTGAGCCATTTCCTATTAAGTTTCAGGTAACTTATTTATATATCTATTTGGATAAGAATTGATTGTTACTCAACTGCTTAATTTTGTCTTAGTTTCTGAACAAAAAGAGAATAAAACTGGAATCTCTGGCCTTACCTATCACTGTCAGCTCCTGAGCCATGTTTGTGCATTCCTGGAAAAGGAGATAGTAGGGTAGGAGCAGTTGGAAGGATCTGACTTGATAATGCAGACCCTATGTTTTCTTGATTACCAATGATTTATTCTCCCTATATAAACAAATAAGCAATATAAGCAATTGAATAATTAAATAGTATTTTCAAGCATGCTTTTCATTCCAATACTTATTTGTGTTAGTATAACTTTTTTGGAAGGCATTGTAAGGATTATTACATACACATATTTACCCAATTTGGCCAATATCAATTTCAAAACTTGGTAAGAAAGCAAATTACTCTAAAACATTAAGTTCTCTGCTGGTAGTCCACAAATGCCTATGATTTATCCAGTAAAACCAGGGGTGAAATTTACTTATCTTCTCTACCGGTTCACAAATGTGAGTGCGCTCGTGCTACGCTTGCGCACAACACCTCTGTGTTGTGTGCACAAGGACCTTCTGTGCATGCGCAGAGGATAAAATATGGACCGTGATGACATCCGGGCGTGTGGGTGGAGCCTCCTGCCACCGGCACTACTGGTTTGTCTGAGCTGGATAGAACTGGCTCAGTTTCACCACTGAGTAAGACTTACATTTTATAAAAACAGAAGAAGGTTGTGCTTCACTTTTAGAATACATGTGAAACTCATTCATAAGTCGCATTCCCATTGTGATCCACTTCATTGTTCCTATACTTCCACTTTGAAGTGTTGACACATTTTGAAGTAGACTTTCAGAACAACTTGCAGCTTTCTGCAACACATTGTGAATGTTTAGCGACCCATTCGTTGTGTGCTGATGGTAAATGTTTCCAAGCCACTAAGTATTGGATTTTCCCTCTGTGGATCCTAGAGTCAAGGATTTCCTTGATTTCAAAGAGTTGTTCACCTTCAATCATGATGGGCACAGGTGGTGTTTACTCGCTTGAGTAAACTAATATGGAATACTGGGTGGACTTGCCTGAGTGTTTTTGGAAGGAGTAGTTCAACTGCTACTGGATTGATGTCTCTAGTGATGGGGAAAGGTCCAATGAACTTTGGCCCTAGTTTCCTTGATGCTTGTAATGATTTCAGGAATTTTCTAGATAAGTATACTCTGTCTCCAACATGAAAAGGTTTGGGTTCCATCCTTTTCTTGTCAGCTTGAATTTTAAAAGCCTCTCTAGCTTCCTTTAAGGCTAATCTAACCACTGGCCATGTGTTTTGCAAATTATCCATCCACTCCTTAAGTGAGGGGATGATGGGTTCTTCTATGGGTAGTTTAGGCATGGGACTGAAATCCTGGCCTGTCGCTACTCTAAAAGGGGTAAACCCAGTGCTTGAATATACAGCATTATTAAACGCAACTTCAGCAAAAAGCAAAAGTTCAGTCCAGTTATCCTGTTGAAAATTAATAAAACATCTTAGATATTGTTCTAGCACCAAGTTCAAAATTTCAGAATTTCCATTAGTAGATGGGTGGTGAGAGTTGCTCAACCCCTGGCCTGTATCAAGTAAGTCCAAAAATGCCCTCCAAAATTTGGAGGTGAATTGAACCCCTCTGTTGGAGATGATCTTTTGTGGAGCTCCATGAAGTCGATAAATGTGTATTAGGAATAATTTGGCTAAACTTTTAGCAATTGGGATCTTTTGGCAAGGTATAAAATGTGCCTGTTTTGAAAACAGGTCTGTCACGACCAAAATAACAGTATTTCCCCCACTGTTTAGCAATTCTACAATGAAATCTATAGCAATCTCCAAGGCACTGAAGGCTCAGTTACTTTCTGCAATAGACCTGGGGGTTTCCCCTGACGTCTTTTTGCTGCTGCAAAATGGGACAGCTAGCTTTCTATGTCCTTTTTTAGTGATGGCCACCAAAATTGTCTTTTAATCAGGTGTAAAGTTTTCACAAACCCAAAATGTCCAGCTAATTTGGAGTCGTGGCACCTTACCATTAAGCATAGTCTTTGGCTGGCAGGAACATACGACTTCCCTCCCACCCAAGCCAAGTCTTCTTTCATCAGACAGCTGGATTTATGGTTCAAAAACCATTCATCGGTGGCCAATGCTTGTTTAAAAGTTGGGTGGTGTCAATGGTGTCATTGTCCATCAATGTTTCTTGTTTTGCCTGGGATCTGGTGACTACTTTAGTGGCTAGTTGATTGTTTTGTACTGTGGATTTGATTACGTCTGACTTTGCAGTATTGTATTGCGGTTTTCTCGATAGCTCATCCACCAGAAAGTTTTTCCCCCTGGGAGGTATTTTAGAGTAAAATCAAACCGTTTAAAGTACTGAGCCCATCATACTTGTGAAGGGGAGAGGGAGAGAAACTCTCTTGGGGAGAGTTTCCTTGTGGTTTTTAGGGCTTCTAGATTTTTATGATCAGTCCAGACTTCAAAAGGGGTCTTACTGCCTTCTAGGAAGTCTCTCCAGGTTAACAATACCTAACAAACTGCATAAGCCTCTTTCTCCCAAATGGCCCACCTTTGCTCAGTCTCATTCAACTTTTTGGATGTGTAAGCGCATGGTTGTAGTTGGTCTTGCTCATTTTTCTGAAGTAGGACTGCTCCTATTGTCACATCGCTGGCATCTGCTTGTATGACAAATGGTTTCTCTGTGTCCGGGTGTTTTAGAATTGGTTCTGCCGAGAACAGCCATTTAAGTTTTTCAAATGCCGCCTGGCATTCCATAATCCAGTTCAACGGCTGCTTCAGTTTAGGATTGTCCTCCCCCTTTGTTTTTAAGAGCTTGGTGATGGGGAGGGCAATCTGAGCGAACGCATGGATAAACTGGCGGTAAAAGTTGGCAAACCCCAGGAAGCTTTGTAACTGTTTACGCATGCGTGGACGCTCCCAATCAAGTACAGCCTGCAGTTTTAGAGGATCCATTTCTACGCCCTGGTGTGAAATGCGGTACCCCAAATAGTTAATCTTCTCTTGGTGGAATTCACATTTAGAAAGTTTAGCATAAAGTTTGGCAGAGTGGAGTTTGTTTAAAACCGCCCTGACTAATTTTACATGTTCTGCTTTGGTCTCTGTATAGATTAAAATGTTGTCCAAGTAGACCAGGACCCCTTTATACAAATGCTGATGTAGCACTTCATTTATTAACTGAATAAACACTGCAGGGGCTCCTTGTAACCCAAAGGGGAGCACCTTGAATTGGTAGCACCTGGGTGTGTGTTAAATGCCGTTTTCCACTTGTCCCCCTCCTTAATTCTGACACGGTAGTAAGCCTCCCTGAAGTCCAGCTTTGAAAAAATGTTCCCTTTAGCAAGGTGTGCTAGCATATCTTTCATAAGGGGGAGGGGGTACATGTTCTCCAAACTGATCACATTCAGGGTACGAAAATCAACTTAGAGACATTTTGAGCCATCTTTTTTCTCTCTAAATAGCACTGGAGTTGCGATTTTTGGTTGGGCTGGCTCGATGAAACCCCTTGCTAGGTTTTTCTCAATAAATGTTCTCAGCTCTTCCAACTCCCTCAGTGACATGCTGTACATCTTGGGTTTAGCACTGGGTAAGATTTCTATCGCACAGTCGGTGGCTCTGTGGGGAGGCTTTTTCGCTAAAAACTTCAGCCAAATCCTTGTATTCTATGGGTATGCCCTCAGTTGGCATGGCATGACCAGGCATGGCTGTTTCTTGATTCTCTGCCCCCTCAGTTCCTTTATGTGGATTCTCAGCAAAAGTCACGTTCATCTGAAATTTTATGATGACTTGTTTCCAATTGATTTTGGGGTCCCATTTTTTCAGCCATGCAAGGCCCAGAACTAACGGCCATTCCATGCCAGGTGCCACTATAAATGTAAGCCTTTCCTTGTGGCTTCCGATGCCTATATGTAGAGGCTCAGTGGCAAAAGAAGCTGGCTCCCCTCCTGTTATTGGCCCATCTAGTTGGCAGAAAGCGATGGGGTTTTTCAGCTTTCATATGTTAATCCCTAACTTTCCTACTAGGGTTGGGCTGATCAAACAATGGGTGCACCCTGAGTCCACTAGAGTGGAAATATTTATCTCTCTGCTCTGGTTTGGGATAAATAGTCTTAAGGGGAGGGTAAGCGGTTTAATCGGTTTGCTTACCAGTGGTTCATCATTTGGATCGCTTCTGAATGAGTGTGCTTCCTCCTGCTGAGATGCCAGGGTTTCCTCCCCAAAGGCGGGGGGGGGGAATGGAAATTCTATGGTCTCCCTGCTCCTCAGGGCAATCTCCTTCCCACGCCAGCCCGGTTTTGCAGGGTTCTCCCTCGGTGGGTGGTTCCGGGTGGGTGTTTGCGAATGTCACTCTGCAGCTCAATGCCCCTCTTTTCCACACTTGAAATAGATTGGTTATGGGCCCAGAACGTTCCAGGGCTCTTTAATTTGTTTTTGCGGAAGTGAGAAGTGCAGGCAGTGGGTGTAGTAGTCAAGATGATGGCTTTTGAGCAAGGTACAAGTTATTCTACCATAACCCGGTTGGATGGTACAAACTATGTTACCTGGTCCACAAAATGCTGTCTACTTTTGCGAAAAGAAGGACTGTGGGACATGGTTAATAATCCACCGGACATAACTGCATTGAATGCTGCTGACGAAGAAGATGCCAAAAAGATAGTGAAGTTTCACAGGGACAACGAGCGTGCTTTATGCATCATTGGCCTGACACTGGGAGACCAGCAACTTGTTCATTTCCGGGGCGAAGAATCTGCTGCGAGGTGTTGGACAAAGCTAAAGAAGCTCTACGTCCGTGACTCTGTGGGTGTCCATATCTACCTGACATGGAAATTATTTCGCTTACATCTTCAGAAAGGAGGAGACATGATGGCTCACCTGGACTCCATGACAGGGCTTTTCCAGGAGCTACATGAGAAAGACCTTGTGTTTACTGAACTGCAGCAAGTTTATATTATTCTTTCATCGTTGGATGACAGTTATGACTCTTTTGTTTCATCATTAGAAGTATTGTCTAGAGATGAACTAACATTGGCCAGTATAACTGGTAGTTTACTGGATGAGGCCAAACGTAGGCAAGAACGAGACCAGTTAAGGATGCAACAGCAACCAAAAGTGGAAACTGAATATGAGAATGTCAATATTGTTAAACGCTGTTATGCATGTGGGGCTAAGGGGCACATTGCAAAATATTGTAAAAATAAGAAAGTGTCTGCTAGAAACTCTGATAAACCCAGGAAAGGGTGTAATTTAGCAACCAGTTCATCTATTAATATAAGAGATGATTGGTGGGTGATTGATAGCGGTGCCTCTCAATCCATAACAAAAAACAGAAAACTGTTTCTAAACATGAAGAAAAGTACCAAAAAGGTCAAATTAGCTAATGGCTGGAATGTGACTGTAGCTGGGGAGGGACTTGTTCAATGTTCTATTAGTAAGCACCCTTTACCCATGCTTTATATCCCTAGTTTGAAATATAACCTTTTATCTGTAAAGTCATTACTACATTCTGGGTTTACAGTGACTTTTAAAAACAACAAATGTTTGCTGGAATGTGAAGGCACTGTAGTTACTGCAGAATTAGAAAATGACTTATTTGTCATTAGGGATAAGTCATTACTGTTAGTTCAGTCAAAAGCTAAATTTGGAAATGTAAAGCCGCATGATGAATGCGTACATTTACTACATAGAAGGCTTGGTCATTTGAATTTCAGGTTGTTGCATTCGACTGTTAAGCAGTCTAAAGGCATTAAGTTAAGGGCTTGCAGCAAATACCTGAACTGTAATACTTGTAACCAGCATAAAAGTAAAGTTACATCTGCAAACTGCTGCAATGGGTTTAAAACAACTAAACCTTTGGAGGTAGTCTTTTTAGACTTAATAGGGCCAAAGAAACCCAGTTTAGGGGGAGCATGCTATATTTTGAGTATAGTTGATCACTTTACCAGATATGGTTTTTGCTACCTTATGAAGTCCAAAAGTGATACGTTCCAATGTATCACAAACTGGCTTCGTTTTGTAGAAAGGAAGTAGAGGTTTAAGGTGAAATGCATTGTTACTGACAATGGAACTGAGTTTACTAAGCATCAGTTGGCTAAGTTTTTGAAGGATGCTGGGATACAGCATAAACGTTCTGCCACTTTTCGGCCGGAACTTAATGCATATATAGAACGAAGAGGCCAGACCCTACAAGCTATGACTAGGACTCTGCTGGCTGATGCTTGTTTACCTGATAAATTGTGGGGAGAAGCAATACTATGTGCCAATCATATTTTAAATAATGTGGTGTACTTCTCTACAGGAAAAATTCCTTTTACTTTATGGCACGGGAGGAAGCCTGATTTAAGTTATATACATACTTTTGGTGCACCAGCCTGGGTGCATATACCGGTTAGTCAGAGAAGGAAGGACCAACAGAGAGCAAAGAAAATGATTTTTGTTGGCTATGAGGCTAACCATAGGTCCTATAGGTTCTGGGAAAAAGGAACAACAAAAGTTTTGTGTAGCGCTAGTGCTAAATTCCTAGAACATGAAGGCTGGGACAGGTTAGAAAAAGCAGACTATGGTTTTACAGATGTGGATGTTAAGGTAGACCATATTCCTGATGATAGTTCATCTGAGATGGATGATAAACCATCTATTAAGGTTGAAGAACAGGAACAGGAATCAGGGTTAGGGGAGGATGAACCCAATATATCTGATGTTAGTCCTGTTATGCCTAGACGATCTTCCAGGGACCGGCATCTACCAGATCGCTATAAAGCCACAGTGGTTTGCCAAGTAGATATCGAACCATCCAGTTATCATGATATAAAATTATATCCAGAAAAGGAGCAAAAAGCCTGGCAAGAAGCAATGGATAGAGACATTGATTCATTGAAGAGGCTTGGTGTCTATGAAGTTGTAAGAATACCACCAAATGAGAAACCTATAGGCTCTAGGTGGGTCAACAAGGTAAAGAAAAGTGTAGATGGGGTAGTAACCCATAAAGCTCGGCTTGTTGCACAAGGGTTCTCACAGACAGATAGAGACTATGATGAGGTTTTTGCTCCAAGTTTACGAGCAAGCACTTTGAGAATGATGCTGGTTTGGGCAGCTAGAAATAAATGCTCTATTACTCATACAGATGTCGAGACAGCTTACTTGAACGCTCTGTTGAGGCATACAATATATATGAAGAAACCTCCTGGTTATGATACACAGGATAGCACTGAGTGTTGGAGGCTACAAAAAAGCCTATATGGTTTAAGGCAATCAGGTTACGAGTGGAACCAATGTATAGTGCAGGAATTACATAACATTGGGTTCTATGAGGGCGTAGCAGATAAATGTCTGTTTAAAAAAGAACAGGATGGATGTGTTTCATTCTTGTTACTCTTTACAGACGACATTGCCATAATTACCAGAACTGACGCTGAGGCCAGAGAGATTATCGGTCAGTTGCAAACAAAATTTAAACTTAGAAATCTAGGACATACATGGCATTATCTAGGGCTGGATATCCTGAAAACATCTAGAGGATTTAAAATTTCACAATCTAATAAAATCTGCAAATTGTTGAAAAAATATGGGATGGAATTATGTAAACCTGCCAAGACTCCTATGACACAAGAATTCCAGCAGGATAGTTTGCAGAGTCCACAGTTCAGTAAAGAACTGTATCAATCATTAATAGGCAGTTTGTCGTATTTGAGCAACTGGACACGGCCTGATATAGCTTTTAGTGTTAATCAACTAGCACAATATAGTTCAGAGCCTACTGATAGGCATTGGCAAGCTGCAAAATGTATTCTTAGATATCTTAAAAGAACGTTACATTTTGCTATGTATTTAGAACCAAATGCCAATATGGTGTTAAAGGCATATGCTGATGCCAGTTTTGCCAGAAAATCTACATCTGGAATAGCAATCATGTTGGATAACTGCCTGATTGGATGGAGATCAATTCGCCAAAAACACATCAGTTTGTCTACCATGGAAGCGGAGTTTTCTTGTCTATCACTTACATGTACTGAACTGATTTATTATAAACAGTTGATGGAAGATATTGGATTCAGAACGGACTATCCTATTACGGTTTATGAAGATAACCAGGCAGCCATTACAATGGCAACGAATCTTGCTGTAAAGACAAGGACTAAATACACTGATATATGTTATCTGAATGTTCGGCAATGTGTTAAGGATAACATGATTACATTGGAATATTGCGCATTAGAGGACAATATTGCCGATAATTTTACCAAAGCGCAAGGTGCCATTAAACACACCAATTGTTGTGAAAGATTTGGATTAAGAATCTGAAATGTAACTGATACCACTGTACAATGTATGATTTGGATGTGTATTTTTGTTTCTGTATCTATTGTGTATATTGTCCTGCCCAATGGGGAGAATGTTAGGTTCAGCTTGTAGCTTACTCCTAACTTGTTGGTCAGGCAATATATCTGTTTCTTTAAGAAACAATTGAGCCACGTAATCAGGGTTTGCTGAACCCTGTAATTAGGCTACAGTGCATAAATAAGCAGTGCAGAGAAGCGTTCTTTGCTCCTGATTGTTCCTGTTGCTTCCTGCGTCTTTCTGCTGATTGGTGTTAGACTGGATTGTTATATGGTACTGTATATCGAGAGTTACTAAAGTCTGTTTGCTTTGGTAAGGGAAGATACTTACTGGACTGATTTACTGTTTATGACCTTGGACTGTTTTACCTACACCGAGACTGCTTATTATCTTGTATATAAAGTACTTTTCTCACACGAGCTGCACGTTTATCTCCTTCCCTGTGTGTTTCTGCTCTGCTCGTTGCACAAGCAACACATACTTTTTACACACACCCTAACACAGAGGCTTCATCCAGCCGGCAAAATGCCAGTGGCCGTTCCTGTGCTATTCAATTAGAAAAAAGATACGATGAGACTGCATGGACTTTAGGAGGATAAATGGTGTGTGTGTGGCAAACATGTACCTGTCAACTCGCAAAGCATCCCTGACC
Source organism: Arizona elegans (assembly GCA_022577455.1). Lineage (NCBI taxonomy): Eukaryota > Metazoa > Chordata > Lepidosauria > Squamata > Colubridae > Arizona > Arizona elegans. Next base: position 34,144,348 of record JAKOOJ010000007.1, on the reverse strand, counting down.
TGCTCTCGAGTTCCCATAGGCCAGGGGGAATGGGAAACTGGTGAAACTGCACAGCAGCCAAAAACAGATACACATTCCATGCTTATCTCCCTCAAGGGTGTATTCCAGGGATACTTATAGCAGTTGAAGGGGAGTGACCTCTACAACCCGCAAAATTCCTCTGTTGGTGAATGTGATTGATAACACACCTGGAGGGAGGGGGGAAGAGGGTCATAATTGGAGGGAAAATTACATAGTGTCAGAACTAGCTTCACCTGGGAATGTGCCGACATGAAGCTCCAAATAAATAGTTGAATTTCTTTTGAAGCTTGGCTCAAGACTCATGATTTAATTAGGGCATCCATTGGAACCCTGGCAGCAAGCCAGCTCTTTCTAAACTAATCAACATTACTGGGATCCCTGGGTCCTAGGCTCTCCAGTCGCTCCCTGACATCTTGGGTGCTTGGAGAGAAATTCATGTGACCATGGCAGAGGGCAGACTATCTGAAGAGAGCCTGCTTCAGGCGACCCAGAGAGCTTGCAGAGAGCAAGCAAAGCTTGCCTCCAACCAGGGGCTGCCAGGATGCAGCAGCCTAATTGCAACTGGAGTGCAGCTATTCCTGAACATCAAAGCTGAGATACCCACCCCAGCGACCGATGCAAGAAGGGATGAGTATTGGTGGAAAAGAATCCCTAAAGCAGCTGATGCCGAGTTCCCCCACCCTAATGCCCAGAAGGGGGGAAGTCCCCTGAGCAAGCTGGGAAGAGTCGATTGGATGTGGGACTGGGCACAGGCCAGGCTCCCAAAGCCCCTGACAGAACTCCTGGAGAGGTCCATAGAGCAGTTGAGGGATCGGGCCACCCTTCATGATGAGGAGCCACTATGCCGCCCAAAAGAGAGGGAAGTTGCAGCTGAGCCCTTTGAAGTGAGGAGACACAGACGGAAATGCAGCCCCACTTCTCCACCCACAAGAAAGAGAAGGAGCCTGAGGCTGCAGCCAGTGCCTCCTCCACGCAGCAGGCAAGCTGCCCAGGGCAGACAGATCCCCCTCTCTCTGAACTAGAACTGAGGAAGATGGCCAACCACAGCAAGTGCAGGCTTACAGGGGCCGACAGGAGGAGGCAGGAGCAGTATTGAATGAACTGCCCTGCTTCAGGGGGAAATTTGATGGGGACTCAGATCAGCTAGCTGTATTCCTTGACTTGGCTGAGATCCACCTAGAGTACTTTGGACACCTCTACCCATCCCACAGAGCCATGGTAAATACCATTGCCGAGGGGCTAGAGGGAGAAGCAAGGGAATGGCTAGCAGCCCTCCACAAGAGGAGAGCCCCCCAATGCAAGACGAAGATGGCTTCCTATGACAACTAGAGGCCAGATTTGAGGAGGCGGAGGAGGACCCATACGCAGAAGATGAGCTCAGTAACCTAAAACAGAGGGGGAGACCTATTAAGAAACACATCTGTGAATTCAGGAGAGTCATTGGGAAGCTACCCCCTTTGCCAGAGCAGCAGTTAGTTCATTTTTTCAGAAAAAGCCTGGACAAGCAAATTGCCCCAGTAACCACCCATCGGGACATCCCGAACCAACACTCTGAGTGGTTCTGAGTAGCCATAAAAGTCGATGGCAGATTGCGCGCCAATGACATAAGAAAGCAACTGGACACTAAAGAGAGAGGTCAACCAGACCACCCAGCCGATGGGGAACCACAGCACCACAGCTGGCCCCAAAACCAGCCCTCCCATGAAGTCTGCTGAAATGCTACAGATGCGGGAAGATAGGCCACATGGGATCAGCATGTGCAACCCCAGCCCCGAAACCAAGGCCAGAGCCACCACCCAAGGCATGACTGGAACGAGGCTCCAGGCATGCCACCGACACATCCTGGAAAGCCCTCCAGGCTGCAGAGGTCCCTCCCCACCTCTCTGAAAGGGGGGGGGGAACCCCAAGCAAGAATGACGAGTCACCGGATTCCTATGACAGCGAGGACGAGGGCGAAAACGACCCAATGGTGAGTGAACCTGTCCACTCATTTGTTTTCCTAATACACCTCACAGCCCCAAAAACAGGAACCCAGGGGACTTTTCAAGCCCTAATAGATTCAGGCTACACTAGATGCTTGATCAACCTAACCACAGTCCTGAAACGGGATCAGAGCAAAAAGACTGGCCCACTCGATAAGGTTAAAACAGGTCGATGGGTCCCTATTGGGGGGAGCCTATGCTACCCACCTGACTGAACCAGTGAAGCTAGAGCTAGCAAATTACTGGGAAATAATTGGGAAATTACAAAAATCTAGCAAGGTGGTTCATTGAGCCAGTCAAGCCACAGGTTGCAGCCCCAGTCCTAGTTCAAAAAGATTGAACTATGAGGTTGTGCGTTGATTTTAGAGGAATAATCTGCATGTGTGTACACAACCTGTACCCTCTCCCTCTCATGAAGGACATGCTATCTCACCTAACCAAGGGAAAAGTTTTTACCAAATTAGACCTCAGAGAAGCATACTACCGAGTACACAACAGGGAGGGAGATGCATGGAAAACAGCATTCAACTGCCCCCTAGGGAGTTTCCAATTCAAAGTGATGCCTTTCGGACTGCAGGGGGCCCCAGTGATGTTCGTGCAGTTAATAAACGAGATGCTGCATTGAGCACCTCTATAAGGGGGTCCTCGCCTACCTGTACAAAATCCTCATCTACACTGAGACCATGAACGACCACATACCCCTAGTCTGCCAGGTACTGGAAAAACTTCTGGCAGCCTGTACGTTAAGTTTTCAAAACCTGTACGTTAAGTTTTCAAAACGTGTATTCCATCATGCACAGCTAGACTACTTGGGCTACTGAGTGTCAAATGAGGGCATAGAGAGGACCCAACCAAAGTACAAGCCGTCCTGCAACTCCCTCGCACCCGCAGACAGCTACAAAGCTTCCTAGGGTTCACAAACTTCTACAGGCAATTCATCCCCTCCTTCGTGAAGATTGCCAAACCTATGATGGACCTCCTAAAGAGAGGGAATCCAGGAATCAACCTGGGACAACCCCTACAGTGGGACTTAATCTGCCAAAAGGCATTTGAAACACTGAAAGAACTGTTTGCAAATAAACCGGTGCTGAAGCATCCTGACTCCGAACAACCCTTTGTCATCCAAGCAGACCCCAGCGACATGGCAGTGGGAGCAGTACTACTCCAAAGAAATAGCCAAGGAAACCTACAGCCTTGTGTTTACACCTCCTGCAAGCTCACAGACACAGAGAGGCGATGGGCCACATGGGAAAAAGCGGCTTTCGCAGTGAGATGGGCCCTGCTAACCTGGCGCCACCTGCTGGAAGGGGGGCAGAGACCATTCAAAGTCTGGACTGACCACAAAAATCTGGAGGCCCTTAGGGCCCCATGAAAACTATCCCCTAAACAAGTCCGCTGGGCTCAATACTTCAACCGGTTCAACTTCGTACTAAAGCACATCCCAGGAGAGAGGAACTTTCTAGCTGATGCCCTCTCCCTCATGCCCCAGTACAAATGTGAAGGAGGTAGTAGATGCCATCATTCCCCCTACCCAAATAGCTGCCCAAGTGACTACCAGATGACAACGCTGTGACCAGCAAAACCAACCTGCAAGCGATCTAACCACAAAACTCAAAATTGAACTGCTAGCAGACCCCTGGTTCCAACACAACCAACACATCTTGACAAAAAGAGATGACCTAGCATGGAAGGGGATGAAACTCTACATCCCAGAATCCTTACATACCTTAATCCTCCAGAGGAGTCACGACGATTTTACAAAAAAGACTTAAAGACCTAAAGACTTTACACTTAGCACAGAGGCAATTCTGATGGCCTGGCATAAAGAAAGATGTGGACAGTTATGTGAAAAGTTGCACCATCTTCACCACAATGAAGAAACGACCAGGAAAACCCCCCAGACTGCTGTAACCAGTAGCAGAACCAATGAGGCCATGGGAAGAAATCGCAATGGGCTTTATAGTAAAGTTGCCAAAAAGTGGGGGAAACACAGTGATCTGGACTGTAATAGACTTATTCTCTAGGCACACTTCATACCATGCAGTGCACTACCCTCGGCCCAGCAGCTAGCCAAACTGTTCCTGAAGTACATCTACCACTTGCATGGAGTGTAAGGGAGAATTATATCAGACTGAGGGGTCCAGTTCACAGCTAAGTTCTGGAGGGGAGGTCCTGCGGTCCATTGGGTCATCCCAAGGCCTTAGCTTGGCTTTTCATCCGAGTATCAATGGGGGGGGGGCAGAAAGACTGAATGCCATGGTAGAATAGTACCTGAGGTGTTACGTGAACTATCAGCAGTCCAATTGGGTGGACCTCCTGCCTTTCTCTGAGGTCGTGTACAATAATGCTATTCACAGTAGCCCAGGATTAACTCCGTTCAAAATTGTGAATGGCATGGACTTCGTCCCAATGCCTGAATATCCAAGGGATTTCCCCCTCCTCAGTTAGCTTGACTGACTGAATGTTAACGCTGACAGCAGCCTGGGACAATGTCAAGAAAGTGCTAGCTAAAGTGGTACAAATCTATAAGAAACAGGCAGGCAAACACTGAGACCTGCAATGACCATTCCAGGTAGGGGAGAAGGTCTATCTCTCCACAAAATACCTGAGGTTAAAACTCCCCAGCAAGAAACTGGGACCAAAGTTTATGGGACCATTCCCCATAGTAAAGAACATCAACCCAGTCATGGTGCAATTAAAATTGCCCCAACTGCTAGAGAAGATACACCCAATATTCCATAGTAGCCTCTTAAAACCCGTGGTTGGATCGACCCTGAAGCCACTACCCTGTGAGCCCCTAGACCTCGTGGTCATAGGAGGCCAAACCCATTATGAGATACAGTGAATCCTCAACTCGAGGTGGCACAGGATACAACTCCAAAACTTAATCAAGTGGAAAGGCTACCCTTATCAGAGGCATCCTGGGTAAAAAGTAGGAACATCCAGGCTGACCGCCTCATAACAAAATTCCAAACAACCTGGGGGGGAGGTCGCAACCCTAAAATCTATTTCTGTACTCAACGTGTTTTTGGTTTGCACAGTTGCCTTCAGGAAGTGAGGGAAGCCGAATGTCAACTTGCAAAGCATCCCTGGCCTGCTCTTGAGTTACCATAGGCCAGGGGTATGGGAAACTGGTGAAACTGCACAGCAGCCAAAAACAGATGCACATTCCATGCTTATCTCCCTCAAGGCTGTATCCCAGGGATGCTTACAGCAGTCGAAGGGGAGTGACCTCTACAACCCGTGAAACTGCTCCATTGGTGAATGTGATTCACCCACCCCGGGGAGAGGGGGGAAGAGGGTCATAATTGGAGCACAAATTACGTAGGGTCAGAGCTGGCTTCATCTGGAAACGTGCCAATATGAAGCTCCTAATAAATAGCTGGATTTCTTTTAAAGGTTGGCTCAAGACTCATGATTTAATTAGGGCATCCGTCAAAACCCTGACAGTACCCTTTTCCCCTAATGAAAGACACAATGACTCATCTAGCAAAAGGAAAGATCTTCACCAAGCTAGACCTGAGGGAAGCATACTACCAGATGAGGATCAAAGAGGGGGATGAGTGGAAGACTGCTTTTAACTGCCCACGGTGTAGCTTCCAATTCAAAGTATTGCCATTCAGGCTCAAAGGGGCCCTTGCAGTCTTCATGCAAGTCATAAACTAAGTGCTGCATGAGCACGTATATAAGGAGGTCCTAGTGTACTTAGTAGACATCTTCTTCTTCACCAAAATGATGGAGGAGCACATCAAACTGGTCTGCCAGCGACTAAAGAAACTCCTGGCTGCAAAACTATACACCAAGCTATCAAAATGCGAGTTCCATAACACCTGCCTCGACTACCTAGGCTATTGAGTATTGAGCAAGAGTGTAGAAATGGTTCTGCCACCGCTAGAGTGGACCATGGAGTGCCAGGGAGCATTTGAGAAACTCAAGCGGCTATTTGCAGAGGAACTGGTCCTAAAGCACCCAAACCCTGAGGAACCATTCATCATTCAGGCAGATGCCAGTGATGTAGCTGTAGGAGCAGTCCTCTAGAAGAACAAGGGGAACCTCCAACCATACATCTACACCTCAGAAAACTCACCGACACTGAACAAAGGTGGGCAGTGTGGGAAAAAGAGGCTTTCGCGGTTCATTGGGCATTATTAACCTGGCAGCACTTCCTAGAAGGGAGCCAAGTGCCGTTTGAAGTCTGGACTGATCAAAAAAATCTGGAGGCCCTTAGAAGCCCTCGGAAGGTCTCTCCCAGTCAAGTTTGGTGGGGGCAGTATTTTAACCAATTTGACTTCATGCTGAAATGCATCCCAGGAGGCTTCCTTGCAGATGCCTTGTCCTGAATGTTCAAGTACAAGAGTAAGCATGAAGAGGTGGTCAATGCCATCATTCTCATCCCCCAGAAGGCAGCACAAGTCACTACAAGGCAAAAAAACTTGAGCCGGGGGAAGAGTTAATTCAGAAGATCAGAGCTGAGTTGCAAACTGACCCCTGGTTCAGGAACAACCAACAACTCCTGACCTCCCAAGACAGATTTGGCATGGAAAGGTCCATAATTGTATGGCCCCAGTACCTTCTAGGTCCAGGTCCTGCAAAGAAACCATGACTCCAAGCAAGCTGGCCACTTTGGATTCCTAAAGACATGGCATCTGGTGTGAAGATAATTTTGGTGGCCAGCAATGAAAAAGGACATTGAGAGCTATGTAAAAAGCTGTGCAACATGCACAATGATGAAAAAAAGATCTGGGAAACCACCAGGATTTTTACAATGAGTGGCTGAATCGTTACCACCCTGGGAAGAAATAGCAAGGGACTTTATCATGCAGCTCCCAGAAAGTGGAGGAAACACTGTAATTTGGACAGTGATTGATCTTTTTTCCAAACTGGTTCACTTCATTGTTTGCTCTGGCCTCCCTTCAGCCCATAAACTGGCTAAGCTGTTCCTGAAGCACATTTACCGATTGCATGGAGTCCCAAAGAGGATCATATCTGATCGGGGGCGGGGGGGAGAGGGGGGGTCCAGTTTACAACTAAATTTTGGAGGGAGTTCGTAAAGTCAATTGGGTCTTCCCAGGGCTCAGCTCAGCTTTTCATCCGAGTACTAATGTAATGATAGAGCAGTAATTGAGGTGCTATGTAAACTACCAACAAACCAGTTGGGGTGATCTGCTAACTTTCGCTGAGGTGGCATACAACGTAGGATATAGCAGCACAGGGAGGACTTCTGGTTGATGTTGTGGCAAGACAGGGAAAAAGCCGAACTCCACAAAGCCCGATTGATTTCACTCCATCAGGGGGCCTCAAGGGGTCAAAGTCACCCTGAAAGGCTGACAAAGAAAGTAGGGAACCCTTGTTGATCGCAGGGAGACGGTCTCTCTGCTCGATCTGAGGAAGCTTTCCAGTCCGATGGAGGAAAGGACAGCCGGACTTGTCTGGTCTATCCAAAGCTACTGACAGCCGAAGAGAGAAAGGATGAATAACAATCAGTGGACAGACACTATGTACCCTTATTTCCTGAGGAAAACAATATTTAAAACAAAGAGAGTCTCTAGAGGTGAGAGGAAGGGACTTTTACTTCCTCCTCCGAGAAAGGGAGCAGCAATCTAAACCATTGGTTCTCAATCTTCCTAATGCAGGAAGGTTTATGTAGGAACCTTTAATACAGTTTCTCATGTTGTGGTGACCCCCAACCAGGGGTGGGTTCTAAATTTTTTTACTACCGGTTCTGTGGGTGTGGCTTATTTTGTGAGCGTGGCTTGGAGGTCATGTGACTGAGTGGACGTGGCTAGCTGGTCATGTGACCGGGTGGCCATGGCTATGTGTATAGGGACTACTCAGAGGGCTGAAAAAAGTCATTTCTGACAGGTCCTCGCACTTTTGACTGGTCCTCACACTTATGACCATCCTCACATTTATGCCTGTGCAGCATTCTTAACAACCATGTCACTCATTTCACTACTGCTTCTCTTCAACATGGTATAAGATAGGGCAAAAAACGTAAAATATGAGGACAGTCGTAAGTTTGAGGACTGGTCAAAAGTGCGAGGACCAGTCAAAAATAACTTTTTCAGCCCTCTGAGTAGTCCATATGCATAAAAGGATACAGCAATAGAGAGGGATGAAGGAAGGGAAGGGAAATTAGAGTAGGAGTGAAGGCAAGAGAGGGAGGAAGAGAGGAGGAGAAGGAGAAAGAAAGAGGAAGTAGGGAGAAGAAGAAGGGGGGGAAGAGAAAGTAAGAAAGAAAGAAAAGACAGAGGTGGTAGGTTTGAGGAGAAAGATTGCTGTACAATAAAAAAGATGAAAGGGAAGAAAGCCAACCCCAAACAAATATTAAGATATTAAGATAAAGAATGAATTGTTAAACTTTAAAGAATAAAAGAGAACAAATAGCAATAAATAGCAATAATTAGAAACACACATACAAACATACAATGTATTTTCTTTGAACAGAGTATTTGGCCGGTTCACAAATTTAAACAGTTGTAGGAGGTTAGCACCCACACCTTTCCTAGAAGAATGAAATATTATATTTTCCTGTATGAGAAATGGAGAAGCATATTTTACAGACAAAGCAACTCCCACCTTCCTGCCCCCCACCCTTTGTTAATGGGCCAGAGGCAGAAACTCAATCCTTTGTCAAAGGACATTTGCAACACAATAGCAACAGAAACTAACACAATGGGCCCCATCAAGCCATGTGATCCTGTCCACCATTAAACCATCTTTCCAAGCAGTCTCCATGTTTCCAGTGTCTTTTTCCCCACTTGGAGCAGAACCCAGAAGGATATTTCTTCCAACACAGTATTTAGTCATTTCAATTAAATTTTCAATTTTTATATTTCCTTTTTACCATATTTAGTCCTCATCTATTTTTTAAAAAAACCAATATTACCCTTCATCCTCATCTCTAATCTTAATCAAATTCAATTTTTCCCTTCTATTCTATATTATACCCCTTCCCATTGTCATCTATTTTTATATCCATCCTCACATTGGTTAATTATGTAATACAGTTGTTTAATACAAATTCAACATTTTAATATAAATCAATTAATTATATAACTACCTTTTTTGTATATTAATCAATATGAACATGAATATTCCAATTATTTCCATGCAATCCAATTTCTTACAAATCAATTAATTATATTTACCAATAATAATAAACCAAATAATTTCCCCCATATATTCCTCCAAACCACAACTTAACCATTTCTGCTTTCAACACAATATGCAATTAATAGTATCTCAATTATTACAATTCCCTAGTTAAATAGAGCTTTTTTTCTTCTGTGTTTTAAAATCTTGAACCTCCTCTTGCCCTAAATTTCCCATTGTTTGCAGTTTGCACCTACCTTTTTTGGTGAGGAAAAAGAAAAAGAAATCTCTCTGCCTCATTTTGTCATGTTGCAGCCAAGACCCTCTTACTTTCAATTTTGCTTTTTCAGCATAGCTAGGGGGAAAAAAATCTGCTCCAGGAATTTACCTCTTTGCAGCTAGCTAGCAACAGAGCCCTCCGCAAAACAGCTGAGAGTAGGGCGGCTCTTTGAAGCCCGGCAGCAAGAATTTAAAGTTTTTTTCCCCTCTAGCCATTAGCTGGGACTCCGGAGGTAGCAATAGATTGGGAGTGGGCGGGGTAAGCGAATGGTGACCGGGCGATCCAGCAGAGGGTGAGGGTGAGTGAAGGCATGGGGGGGGTTGAGAGAGGGCTTTGGCGACCCCCGTGAAATGGCCGTTTGACCCCCAAAGGGGTCACGACCCCCAGGTTGAGAACCGCTGATATAAACGCTTAAAGCAGGGGTGTCAAACTCAAGGCCCGGGTGCTGGATTTGGCCTGCGGATGCTTAGATCTGGCCCATGGGGCTGCCCTGGAAACAGCAAAGGACTGCCCCATGGTGCCTCTGCAGTGAAAATGGAGGTTGCAAGAGCTGTGTGCAGCTCTCTTGAGCTCTGTTTATGCTGGCAGAGGTTTGCAGGAAGCCGTTGCAGCCGAAAACAGAACTCGGGAGCCTGTTTTCACTGGCAGAGTGCTCGGGTCACCACAGGTGCCCCCAACAAGAGTGATGAGCTGTTAATGTTTCTAAAACTCTAAAAGTTATTGGATTATATGCTAAGAAAAAGGCTTTTATACTTAGGAAGAAAGAATTTAATTTAACTGATTTTCACAATTTATAAAGGGAACATTGATGAATAATTTGTATAAAGGGAGTTAAAGTGTGTGAGGGAGTTTTGAATCTTGCAGTAAGTTAGAATATTTTAGCATATGTTTGTTAAATGTTATACCCTGTTTTTGCTCTGGGAAGTCGGCGGTGGGTGGTGGGGAGGGGGGCGTTGAAGGTTGGGTTAGGATATAAAACGGAGAGACAGATAATTGTATTAACAGATAAGTAAATGTGAGGGAAATGTTACATTAAATGAAAGGAAAAGATGTACTTAGACAATACAATGAATGATTGATTATATATTGAATATTTGTTTGTTCATAAAATAAAAAACTTTTTCTAAAAAAAAAAGAGTGATGAGCTGGCCACGGCTACCCTGGCCATGGCCACCCCGGCAAGCCCACCCAAACACAACCCTGATGGGGCCCTCAATGAAAAGGCTTAAAGAGACAGACACAGAAAAATACAGAATACTAAATACTAAATGTAAAAACATTAAATGCAATGAAGTTGATTGGAATAATACAGTAACTTAGAAAGTAAAAATACTTTGCAAAGATATGGGATGATCTTTTAAACTAAATTAACGAAAGAAAGAAGTTAAGTTTTGTTTTATGAGCTGGAAGATGGAGTTGGAATGACATCTAGTGGTGAAAAAGAGGTAAAGCTTTAAGACAGATAAGGAAACAGTTGCAAGGCCATTCTTTGTTTGTTTGATGACAGGTGAATTGTTTGGAAATTTATTGAACCTGTGGATTATAAACATTGTTTGACATGTGGAGTTGCCTAGTGACTGAGGGAATGGGCTTTTTGGATTACTCAGGTACTGGGGAGACTATAGTCCTGTGGGCCACTTTGGATTACATCATCATTTGACAAACAATTTGGGGAGTGAAAGAAGATGAGTGAAACAACATTTATATTTTGGGTGAGTATTGAATGATGAAGCTGGATTATAAAAAACTGGCTATTTTGAATTGTCCTTTTTTAATGAATTCAATACTGGAAGTCATACAAACCTGACAAAAATTTAGAGATAAATTTTAAAAGTGTACTGCTGGACTAACCCTAGAGTGTATGGTATGGTGTATGATATGGCATGGCATGGCATGGCACGGCATGGCATCACCAACTATAAGTTTGGTTGTAGAGGACAAAGGGTATTAAGGAAATAGCAGATTGAAGAAAAAAGTGGAGGGGTGAAACAAAAATGAGCACTTCAAATTTAACTAAAATTGGGGGAAAACATCCTCCATACCAGCATTTGCAGCTTCCAGTTCATCGACTCAGAGATCAATAGAAATGTTGCAACAAGAAAATATCAATGCTTTTCAAAAAGAAATACAATCTGTACTACAATCAATTCAAGAATCAACCACTTCACATAAAGAGGAAACAAGAAAAAATCACAATAAAGTGTAAGGCAATTGGGAGGAGATGAAGGAACAGATCCACAATATGGATGCGAAACTAGGAAATTTTCAGCAAATGATAACAAAAAATGAACAAAGAATACAGAAAATAGAGGACAAATCAGAAGAAGCAGAACAAAAGATGGAAGAAATAAACCAAAGACTGACACAAGCAAATAAAAGTCTGGAGGATACAGTCATACATGGAAAAAAGCAGCACATTTTAAAAGATTTCAGAACATATATCAAGATAAAGAAGATCTTCCGGAATTTATTATAGCGGGTGCCCTAGAGATAGGGAAACAAGAGATGGGGGGGAGGGGAGAGAGAGAGAGAGAGAGAGAGAGAGAGAGAGAGATGAAATATCCAGAATCAATTCAAGCTATGCAAGAAGACACAAGCTCCCTAGGTAGGTACATGTGAGATTTGTGAAAAAAACCTAAGAGATAAAATATTGAGAAGGGTAAGAGATGACACATTACAATATAGAGGAAAAGAGATTGTGGTTCTGAAACAGATCCCTAGGAGGGTAAGAGACTCAGAGAAGCAATATCAATTTTTGAATACTAAACTAATTGAAAGAGAAGTAAATTTCAGATGGCTGATCCCAGAGGGAATTTTAGTCAATTGGGATGGTAAAAGATGCAGACTGGATTCTATAGAGAAGGCAGCAGAATTTTATGATAGCTTTATAACTTTGCCTGAGGGGAAAGATGCAAGAGAAAAAGTGGAATATAAAAGACAGGAGGAACTAACAACAGACGAGATAAATCTATGACGAAAAGAGGGAGAAACGGAAGAGGCAGATCAAGAAGGAGCAAGGGCAAAGGAACAGAGATAGGGAAGAACAACTAGGAGAATAAAACCTATTTATAAGTAAAAGAGTTGGAGAAGGAAGGTGGAATGCTGTCAATGAACATCAATGGATTGAATTCCCCCCTTAAAAGCAATTTTTTTTACATGATTACAAAAATTAAAAATAGATATAATTTGCCTTCAAGAAACCCATATAAAAACAGCATTATAAACTATTGGAATGTCCAAAAATTGGGAAATTATATCGGCACAACAAAAGAAAAGAGAGGTAGCTTTATACATTAAGGAAACAGTAAATTCCAAACAAATTTATGCAGATGAAGAAGGAAGGATCTTAAGGGTGGAAATAGTGATGAACCAAAAACAGATACTGATGGTAGCAATATATGCACCAAATAATAAGGAAGCAGAATTTTATCAAAAACTACATAAGAAGATATTGGAAATGGAATATCAAAATATTTGCTTGTAGGAGATTTTAACACAATTGTAGAAGCAAAACTAGACTATAGGAGCAGTAAGACAGGAAAAAAGGAAAGAAAGATACTTCCTAAGGCATTTTTAAAATGATAGAAGAAACTTGTATACAGGATATGTGGAGAGAAATGAACCGCCCCCCAAAAATCAATATACATTTTATTGAAACAGACATAAATCATGGTCCAGAATTGATGTGATATGGATCAGAACAAATTTACAGGAGATTGAGATAGAAACTAATATTTGGGCTGATCATAACCTAATAAAATTAAGCTGGAAAGGAGTAAAGAAAAAACTGAGATGGACATTGAATCAATGTATACTAAAAGAGAAAGAATTTATACAAACAATAGCAAAAAAAAATAAAATTCTTTTTTAAAGAAAATAAGAAGAGACATCACTGCAAAACATATGGGACATAGCCAAAGCATATATAGGGGAGTAGCTATAACCTATATAGCAAGAAAGAATAAGGAAAAAAAACAACATCAAATGACCTTAAGCGAATTTATAAAACTTGAGCTAGAACTACAAAGAGATCCACAAAAGAAAACTCTTAAAAATCAAATGGAAATAATAAAACAAATTGAATTTAATAGAAAAGGAAGAATTGGCACAACAAATCAAAAGACCAAAAGAGAACTTTTTTGAAAATGCCAACAAACAGGGAAGATGGTTAGCCTATAAACTGAAAAAAGAAAGAGAGAAGAAATTAATAAGTAAATTACAAGATGAGAAAGGTTTCAAAATGAGATTAAAAAAAATAATTGAAGAATTTTAAGAAACATTATATGATATAGAAAAAATCTCGGAAGAAAAGATAATAATCTGGAAAGAGCTAAACTACCAAAACTGCCTGAGAATATACAAAATATGTTAAATGAAAAAATAACAATGATGGAATTGACAGAGGTGATAAAAAGGCAAAAAAATAATAAGACCCCAGGACTAGATGGATTACCAGTAGAAGTTTATAAATGCTTACAAGATACATTAAGCCTGTCATTGTTAGATGTTTGTAATGAGGTAATGTTAAAAGGCCAAAATACCAAACACTTGGACAGAAACAAATATTACCTTAATTCCAAAAGAAGACTCAGATCTGACACAAGTTAAGAATTATAGACCAATATCACTATTGAATGCGGACTATAAAATATTCACATCAATAATGGCAGAGAGACTAAAAATATTTTTAAATGAATTTATTCATCCATATCAAAATGGATTCCTACCAAAAAGACAAATAAAAAACAATGTAAGGTTTATCTTAAATATGTTGAAATATTATGAAATACATTCAGAAAAACAAATGGCACTGATCTTAGACGCATAGAATGCGTTACATTATCATTTGATAATGTAAATTGGCAATTTATGATGAAACAGTTGGATTGTATGTGTTTTGGAGAGAAATTCATAAAAATGATTAAGAGAATATATATAGACAAACAGCAAAAGTAGTAGTTAATGGGGACTTTACAGAAAACTTTAATATTAAAAAAGGCACAAGACAAACGTGTCCATTATCCCCATTATTATTTATATAACATTATTTATATTAACATTAACAGAAATATTATACAAGACCTAAATAAATAAAAGGTATGGAAATAAAGAAGGAAAAATATAAATTACAAGCATTTGCAGATGACTTGATATTCATATTAGAAGAACCATTGAAACTGGTCCCAAACTAATAAAAAGAATAGAAGAATATGGGGAAGTAGCACGATTGAAAATAAAGAAATAAATAAAATAATAGTCAAAAATCTTACAGATAAACAAAAAAATGAACTGGCAAAAAAGACAGATCTTCAGATAGTTAAGAAAGTTAAATATGTGGGAATATATCTAACAGCAAGATGTGCAACAATAAAAGAGGATAACTATATTAAGCTATTAAATCAAATAAAACTAGATTTGGAAAAATGGAAAAATTTGCAATTATCAATGTTAGGAAGAATAGTGACTATAAAAATGAATATTCCAGCAAAACTGCTTTTCTTGTTCCAAATGATTCCTATAAAAATAGAGATTTTTTAAAATGATCTAAATACAATAATTTTGAAATTTATTTGGCAAGGGAGAAAAGCTAGAATTGGATTGAAAACGTTGCAAGACTCTAAAAATAATGGAGGTTTTGGATTGCCAGATTGGGAATTATATTATCAAGCATGTGTATTAACATGGGTAAAAGAATGGATAACCCTCAGACATAAAATATATTGTATTTAGAAGGTCATGATCTGCAACAAGGATGGCATGCTCTCTTATGGAATGGTAAGAATAAAATTCATAGATATTTCCAAAATCACTATGTAAGAAATTTGCTATTTTTAGTATGGGAAAAAGTAAAAGCTAATATATATATGAAAATACCAGGATGGCTTTCAACAATGGAAGCATTTGTTCACCCAAATCTATTAAACTTTGAAAAATTTTTAACATATGAAGATATTTTAAATACAAAATGAAAACTAAAAACCAAACAAGAACTGCAAGAACAGAGTGTTGATTTATCATGGTGGCCACAAATGCAAATGCAATTGTGGTATGATAAAGATGCTAAACTATATGGCTTTTATAAAGAGCAAACAACATTTGGCAAAATACTGTTAATGGTAGATGAAAAGTTAATTACAAAATTATATAACTTTTTGCTAAGCCTAGATGAACAGGTGAAAGAGACAATGATAGTATGGGCAAAAAATTTGGATATAATATAGAACTAGATAACTAGTAAAAACTCTGGGAAGAAACTATAAATTGATGATGGCAACCACTTATAAAGAAAACTTGTATAAAATGTTTTATACGTGACAGTTTCCAACGGCAAGACTTGCAAAAATGTTTAAAAATATGTCCATCAGATTTTGGAAATGTAATCAGAAACTAGGCACATACGATATATCACCTGTGGTGGACATGCCCAAAAGCAAACAAAAAAATGTGGGCGAAAATGCATATGTGGTTAGAAAAAATGTTAAGACAACATATAGATTTTAAACCAGAACTATTTTTGTTAGGCATAATACCAGAAAAATATGATAAAGGGAATATATATTTGATATTACATGTTTTAACAGCAAGAATTATATTTGCACAACATTGGAAAAGCGAGGAAACACCTATGGAAGAAGATATAATTTAAAAAATTGGACTGTGCAGAAATGGACAGATTAACACTGAAGATAAAGGAAAAAGAAAACAGAATATTTTCGAACTTGGGACTTGTTTTATCAATGGTTGGACAACAAGGTAGAACCTAGGAACTTAAGTATTACTATGTAAACGAATGGATTCAGACGAATGCTGTTCACTAAGCACATATTGTAAGTAAAGAGAAAACCAATAAAAATATTTTAAAAAAGAAAAAAAGACCTGGGAAACCACCAGGATTTTTACAATGAGTGGCTGAACCATCATGATCCAGGCAGGAAATAGCAAGGGACTTTATCGTGCAGCTCCCAGAAAGTGGAAGAAACACTGTAATTTGGACAGTGATTGATCTTTTTTCCAAACAGGTTCACTTCATTGCTTGCTCTGGCTTCCCTTCAGCCCATAAACTGGCTAAGCTGTTCCTGAATCACATTTACCGACTGCATGGAGTCCCAAAGAGGATCATATCTGATCGGGGGGGGGGGGGGTCCAGTATACTACTAAATTTTGGAGGGAGTTCGTAAAGTCAATTGGGTCTTCCCAGGGCTTAGCTCAGCTTTTCATCCGAGTACTAACAGATTAACAGAGTTGGAAGAGACCTTATAAGTCATCTAGTCCAACCCCCCACTCAAGCAGGAAACCCTATATCTGTGATGGCGAACCTATGGCACATGTGTTGGAAGTGGCATGCAGAGCCATTTCTCCAGGTACGTGGAGCCATCGCCCATTGCTCTTCCGGGTTCCAGTGCGCCAGCCACTGGTTTTCATGCGCACGGGCATGCTGTAAACCAGAAGAACAGTCGCCCATTGCACATGCATGCTCCAGGAAGATGATCTTCCTGTTTCCAGAGTGCACACGTGGGCCAACTGGTCTGGTTTCTGGCACGCATGTGTGCATGAAGACCAGCAACCGGTGTGCATGCCAAAAGACGCGGAGAGGGGATCCCAGCAGTCGCTTCCTAAGGGAGCAGAACAAGGTAAGCCGGGGTTTTCCATAGGAGGAGGAGGGGCATTACCCAGAGGCCAGCTGGCAGATAACAGCTGCAAGACTCTGCCATAGTTCTTTCGGGTGAGCCATCCCCGTGCAACTCTCGGGTCCCTGCCCAAACTGGCCTGGAAGCAGCATGTCACATTGCACCCGTGAATGAGGTGGCTGCTGCTCTCGCCGGTAACTGAGCCCACAAATTAGCATGGTGGGCTCAGTTACTGATGAGAGCAACTGTCGCCTCACTCGCGCCTTCTCATCCAAACTGCCGGGTGTTGCTCCGGTTCTTTCTGCCTCAGCCACGCAGCCTTTTCTTCCAATTCCTTGGCACTCGCAGCCGCAGCAGCTGAGCACTGCAGTTCTCCTCACTCCAACCAGCAGCCTCTGCTCGCAATAGGGAGTTGGTGATCAGGAGGGAGGAGGATAAGGACAGGTGCAAGGTGACGCACTGCTTTCAGACCAATCCGGCCGGCGGATGGGTGAGCAGGCAGCCCTCAGTGAAGAGCACTTCACTGGGTGACAAATGTCCTGGTCGTGGGCTGCATGTGGGGCCCAAGGCGAAGGGGTGAGCTTTCCCGGCTGGTGCATGGCATTGCCGAGGTAGCAGGGCTGAGAACACTGCCGCTTGCTGGGGAATGACTGTCTCGCCAGGGAACGGGCCAGTAACTGGTTGTCCTCTGGTAAGAGGTGCACTAGCTCTCTTGGAAAAAGTGTGGGCACATGCATGGGGGGTGCACACATGCGCAGTGCAGGGGGCATGTGTGCATGCGCAGTGCGCAGTGTGGGGCGCATGGGGAGCGTGGTGGGGGGTCGTGTGCATGCACAAATGAAATAATGCCCATTGGATTATGGGTGCTGTCACATGCAAGTGCACGAGTGCTTGTGCGCTCGGACTTTGGCATGCAATGCCAAAAAGATTTGCCATCGCTGCTCTATACAGTCAGTAAAAACAAGACCAGGAGCTGACTGTGGTTCAGATCATGAGCTTCTTGTTGCAAAATTTAGGCTTAAATTGAAGAAAGTAGGGAAAAGCACTAGGTCACTCAGGTATGATCTAAATCATATCCTTGATGAATATACAGTAGAGGTGACAAATAGATTTAAGGAATTAGATCTGATAGACAGAGTGCCTGAAGAACTATGGATGGAGGTTCGCAACATTGTACAAGAGGTAGCAACTAAAACCATCCCACAGAAAAAGAGACACAAGAAAGCAAAATGGCTGTCTGAGGAAGCTTTGCAAATAGCTGAGGAAAGAAGGGAAGTGAAAGGCAAGGGAGAAAGAGAAGGATATCCCCAATTGAATGCAGAATTCCATAGAATAGCTAGAAGAGATAAGAATGCCTTCTTAAATGAACAGTGCAAAGAAATAGAAGAAAACAATAGAATAGGGAGGACTAGAGATCTCTTCAAGAAAATTGGAGATATGAAGTGAACATTTCATGCAAAGATGGGCATGATAAAGGACCAAAATGGCAGGGACCTAACAGAGGCAGAAGAGATTAAGAAGAGGTGGCAAAATTACACAGAAGTACTATTCAAGAACGAGCTTAACGTCCCTGACCTCGAGCCAGACATCCTAGAATGTGAAGTCAAATGGGTCTTAGGTAATCTAAGCAACAACAAAGCTAGTGGAGGTGACAGTATTCCAGTTGAGCTATTCAAAATCCTAAAAGATGATGCAGTAAAAGTGCTACACTCAATTTGCCAGCAAATTTGGAAAACTCAACAGTGGCCACAGGATTGGAAAAGGTCAGTTTACATTCCAATTCCAAAGAAAGGCAATGCCAAAGAATGTTCAAACTATCGCATCATTGCACTAATTTCACATGCTAGTAAAGTTATGCTTAAAATCCTACAAGCTAGGCTCCAGCAGTATGTGGATTCAGAACTACCAGAAGTAGAGCCAGGATTTCGAAGAGGCAGAGGAACTAGAGATCAAATTGCCAACATACGCTGGATCATGGAGAAAGCTAGAGATTTCCCGAGAAACATCTACTTCTGCATCATTGACTATGCTAAAGTCTTTGATTGTGTGGATCACAACAAATTGTGGCAAGTTCTCAAAGCGGTGGGAGTACCAGACCATTTTATTTGCCTCTTGAGAAACCTAGATGTGGGTCAAGAAGCAACAGTGTGAACTAGACACCGAGCCACTTATTGGTTCAAAATTGGGAAAGGAGTTAGGCAAAGCTGTATACTGTTGCCCTGCCTATTTAACTTATATGCACACAGCACATCATGAGAGAGGCGGGGCTAGATGGATCAAAAATTGGAATTAAGATTGCCGGGAGAAATATCAACAACCTCAGATATCCAGATGATACCACTCTACTGCCAGAAAGTGAATCGGAATTAAAGAGCCTTCTGATGCGGGTGAAGGAGGACAGTGCAAAAGTTGGGTTGAAACTCAACATTAAGAAAACTAAGATCATGGCATCCAGCCCTCTCAATTCTTAGCAAATAGATGGGGAAGAAATGGAGGTAATGGCAGATTTTATTTTCCTGGGCTCCAAGATCACCGCAGAGGGGGACTGCAGCCAAGAAATTAAAAGTCGCTTCCTCCTGGGGAGGAACGCTATGGCAAATCTAGATAGCATACTAAAAAGCAGAAACATCACCCTGCAAAGAAAAGTGTGTACGCTCAAGGGTATGGTTTTCCCAGTTGCAATGCACGGCTGTGAAAGTTGGACCATAAGAAAGACTGAGCGCCAAAGAATTGAGGCCTTTGAACTATGGTGCTGGAGAAGACTCCTGCGAGTCCCTTGGGCTACAAGGCGATTAAACTGGTCAGTCCTAGAGGAGAACAACCCTGACTGCTCTTTAGAAGGTCAGATCCTGAAGGTGAAACTCAAATACTTTGGCCACCTAATGAGAATGAAGGACTCAATGGAGAAGAGCCTAATGCTGGGAAAGATTGAGGGCAAAAGAAGAAGAGGATGACAGAGAATTTGGTGGCTAGATGAAGTCACTGAAGTAGTAGGCGTGAGTTTAAATGGACTCCAGAGGATGGTAGAGGACAGGAAGGCCTGGAGGAACATTGTCCATGGGGTCACAATGGGTCAGACACGACTTCGCAACTAACAATAACATGCTTTGTGTAAATTTTCTGTAACTGATAAAGGATTGCATTGTCAAGAACATTTTAAAAGGTTCAATAAAAGTCACAGAAAGTTTTGGTGGGGTAAGTAATATTTATTTTAATAAAGAATTTCAATATGGACATTTGCCTAATGAACTGCACATGGAAAAAAGAATTTGGCTTGATCTGATCAACTATATGCATGTTAAATTTGTGCTGCAGACTTTTATTCCACACAACAATTCCATCCTTTGCATTTTTATCATTTTAGACTTTTGGTAATATGACTCCAGCATCATGACCACAATTCAGTGGTATTTTGAATCACAAAGGAAGTAGTGTTTCTTTCAGTGAAAGAAGCCAATAGGTTATTATACAGTATTCTGGCCGGAATGTAAAAAAGATGTTTTAACAATTAGTAAAAATGTCATTTTTAAAAAAAAGAAACTGTACACAACATTATTGTTCACATTTAGCATTTTATTCTTAGCAGAAAGTTTGAATATATGATCATGAGATATATTTATATATTATCAATTTATCTCACAAGTCAGGATGTGGCTGAAGCAGGAGATCTTATTCAGTGTTGGTATATATTCCTTTTCCTTTTCATTCTGTGCTACTATATCATTTTTTAATTTAAATCCTATAAGTATTCTGTTAAAGTAAAACCTCTGTTTGGAATAAGCACTTATGGAAAGGAAAATGACTGATTTATAAAGAATGCTGCTAATGTTCTGTGTGCAAGTGTTTATTTAATTTTCAGGGAACTATTTTTTTTTTATTGCAAAAGTTTTACAATTACATTTTCACCCCATTTTCCCCCCCAACCCACCCCAAGCCCCCCAACCTAACCCCCCCTGACTTCCACAGAATATAATCCCATCAAAATCCCCTTCTTATAAAACCTGAACCCCTCCAACCCCCATATAATTTTTCATCTTCACAAAATTCAAATATTTCTATTTTTATATAATACTTTCAGTGAAAAGCTATTTGATACTTCCTAATTTGATATTTATTCTGCACATAATCTATCCACTTTTTCCATTCCCATTCATAAGTCTCTTGTGAGCGATCTTTTAGATATGCTGAAATCTTTGCCAATTTTCAGGGAACTATTAACAGTATGAGAAGAATTCAAAAAGGAGCTATGGAAACTACTTTTTTGCAACTTATTTCACATTTATTTTTTGAACTAGTTTTTCAATTAGCCACTGCACAATTTCATGAACCTTCTAAGTATCAGGTTTATGATATTAGTCTAAGTTTTCTACCTTATGTACATCACAGTTTTGTCTGGTTCTAAAAGATCTTCAAATGGTCCTAATCACTTAATCTTCTGGATTTTCTTTCTTTCTTTTTTTTCTTTTTGTTTCTATTCAGCTCTTTTTATCTCCCATGTGATAGTCTAACTTTATCTGATCCCAAGCCTGTTGTGCTAGTCTCCCTAGAAGTGGAGTTGTCAGCTTTCTCTCTGCTTGTCTATGGAGATTCTCAGTCATCCAGATCATGGTGGTCCCGAAGGTGCTTTTTCAAGAGACAACTGGACTTTCTGGTTTTTCTTTAAAGATGTTTTGCTTCTCATCCAAGAAACTTCTTCAACTCTGACTGGATGGTGGAAAATGGAAGGATTTATACTCCTTGCAGACAGCTGGTCATTTGCATTCTTTTAGCCAGTTGTTAAGGCCACCTGGAGGTTTATCTCTGTCATCAAGATCAAATGGTGCAAATGGGCATGGAGCTTTCTTAGAATTGTTGAAAGGACTGTGTTGCAGATAGATGATGTCATATCCCTTCCCCTCTGTTGAGAGAGGGCTGTTCAGTTTTGACATAGATGGCTTCTTTGACCCCTCTTTCAAACCAGCAGTCCTTTCTGTCCAAAATGTGGACTTTCCTGTCTTCAAAAGAGTGGCCTTTGTCTCTTCTGCCGTAGTGTATTCTTGGGTTTGAAGTGTGCATATATGTTGTGTTGGCTGAAGATCCTCCTGAGCTTTTCCGATATCCTGCAACGTATGGAATGACGAAGTTGCTTCGTTTATTGTTCTCTTTGTTGTCTGTTATGGAGGAACTCCTGTAGAGTCTTTTTTGAGATTTAATGAAGGCCACGTTGGGATTTGGGATAGCCATGCATTCTGAGGGCTTTCTTGATGTGTTTTAGTTCTTTTTCTTTCCTATCTTTGCTGGTAGGCAGGCCTTCAGCTTGGTGGTATAGGGTTCTGATGACTCCCATTTTGTGTTCCAGTGTGTGGTGGGAATCATATCGATCTGTGTGGTTTTTTTTTTTGTAAACTTCAATGTTAAGGCTTCCATCTTCCTTAATGTATACTGCACAGTCCAGGAAGGCTAGACTACGATCCTACCATAACAATAGCAATACTTTTATTAAGTTATAAATGATATAAAATACAACATCTCAATCATATTTAAATATAAATTATAATTTTATATTTAGAACCTAATACAGATAGTCCTTGACCTACAATAGTTCATTTAGAGTCTCAGACCCTGGGTCTACGGCTGATGTTATGTAATGCCAGGTCAGTGGTAAATAAAGTCCCCCTCATTCATGATCTTATTTCAGAGGGGGGTGCTGACCTGGCAGGGATTACGGAGACCTGGTTAGGCCAGGAGGGTGGAGTTCCCCTTGTGGAAATGTGCCCACCAGGTTTCCGTGCATTCCATCAGCCAAGGACTCAGGGAAGGGGTGGGGGAGTGGCAGCAATCATTAGAGAAAGTCTTTGCCCGAGGGAGGCCACTGTTCCTCAGATAGTCGGATGTGAGTCCCTCCTTGTGAAGTGGGGTCGGGGGATTCAGATGGGCCTACCGATTGCGTACCTGGCTCCCTGCCACATAACAGCAGTCCTGCCTGAGCTGCTCGACATTATAGCCGGGGTGGCAGTGGAAACCCCCAGACTTATTGTTATGGGGGATTTTAACCTGCCATCCACTGGTGAGATGTCGGAGACGGCTCGGGAGTTCATGGCTTCCATGACGGCCATGGACCTGACCCAGGTAGTTCAAGGCCCCACCCACTTGGGGAATCACACTCTGGACTTGATTTTTGTCTCTGATCAGTGGCTGAATGATCTAAGAATAGGGGATATAGACATCAAGCCCTTGTCATGGTCTGATCATTCTCTCCTTCACATGGACTTTCAAGTCACTTCCACCCACCGCAGGGAGACGGAACCAACCAAATGTTTCCATCCCAGGCACCTGTTGGACCCCGAAAGGTTCCTGATGGAGCTTGGGCCATTTCCTGAGACTCTGGCTCACAACTCGACTGAGGACCTGGTGGTTGCCTGGGACAGGGCGTCTACTGGGGCCTTGGACCATGTTGTGCCTTTGCAGCCTCTGACCCGATGCCGATCTCGTCTAGCTCCTTGGTTTTCCGAGGAGCTGAGAGAGATGAAGCGTCGGAAAAGACGCCTGGAGAGCGATTGGAGGACAAGCCGATCTGAATCTGACCGAACACAGGTGAGATCTTATATTAAGACCTACCTAGTGGTGATAAGAGCGGCGAAGTCTAGCTACTTCTCCGCTCTTATTGCATCTGCAGAGAACCGCCCAGCTGCACTGTTTAGGGTGACCCACTCCCTACTTCAGGTGAGGGTACAGGAAGATCCCTTAAAGGGTCGAGCTGAGGATTTTGTACAATTCCTGCATGATAAAGTTGCTCAGATTCGGGAAGGCCTGGACTCCAATTGGGTAGATCCAGAGGAGGAGATGGGGGCAGGTCTTGAGAGCGTTATCTGGGAAGAGTTTGACTCTGTGGCTCCTGAGGACGTGGACAGGATTCTGGGCAAGCTTAACGCTGCCACATGTTTATTGGACCCATGTCCCTCCTGGTTGGTACTGGCCTCCCGGGAGGTTACACGAGGCTGGCTCCAGGAGATTATAAATACTTCTCTGAGTGAGGGTGTCTTTCCCGCTGCCTTGAAAGAGGCGGTTGTGAAGCCCCTCCTCAAGAAGCCTTCCCTGGACCCGGCTATTTTATTAAATTATCGTCCAGTCTCCAATCTTCGCTTTGTTGCGAAGGTTGTTGAGAGTGTGGTGGCGCGACAACTACCCCGATACCTGGATGAAGTTGTCTATCTGGATCCGTTCCAGTCGGACTTCAGGTCACGATACAGCATGGAAACGGCATTGGTCGCATTGGTGGATGATCTCTGGAGGGCTCAGGACAGAGGTTGCTCCTCTATCCTGGTCCTATTAGATCTCTCAGCGGCTTTTGATACCATCGAACATGGTATCTTACTGCACCGGCTGGAGGGGTTAGGAATAGGGGGCACTGTGCTTCGGTGGTTCTCCTCCTTCCTCTCTGACCGTTCACAGTTTGTGTTGGCAGGGGGGCAGAGGTCGACCTCGAGGCACCTTATTTGTGGGGTGCCGCAAGGGTCAGTCCTCTCACCCCTTCTGTTCAACATTTATGTAAAACCGCTAGGCGAGATCATCCGTGGTTTTGGGGTGAGTGTTCATCAGTATGCTGATGACACACAACTATACATCCCCACCCCAGACCACCCCAATGATGCCCTTGCTGTGATGTCCCGTTGCCTGGAGGCCGTGCGGATCTGGATGGGGAGAAACAAGCTCAGACTCAACCCCTCCAAGACCGAGTGGCTGTGGCTTCTGGCGTCCCAGTATAGTCAGCTGATACCATCACTGACAATAGGGGATGAGATCTTGCTCCCCACAGAGAGGGCCCGCAACTTGGGTGTCCTCCTGGATTCACGGTTATCTTTAGAAGATCATTTGATGGCTGTGGCCAGGGGTGCCTTTTATCAGGTTCGCCTGATCCACCAGTTGCGTCCCTTTCTGGATCGGGACGCCTTGCGCACGGTCACTCATGCCCTAGTTACCTCCCGTATGGACTACTGTAATGCTCTCTACATGGGGCTCCCCTTGAAAAGCACCCGGAGGCTCCAACTGGTCCAGAACGTAGCCGCGCGGGTGATTATGGGCGCAGCTCATTACGCCCATGTAACACCTCTCCTACGCGAGCTGCACTGGCTCCCGGTGGTCTTCCGGGTGCGATTCGAGGTGTTAGTTATCACCTTTAAAGCGCTCCATGGCTTAGGACCTGGGTACCTACGAGACCGTCTTTTGTCAATAGCCTCCCACCGACCAGTTCGTTCTCACAGGGAGGGACTACTCAGGGTACCGTCACTCAAATTATGTCGACTGGCGACTCCCAGGGGGAGGGCCTTCTCTGTGGGGGCTCCAACTCTTTGGAATGAACTGCCCCCGGAAATACGGAATATCCCTGATCTCCATGCTTTCCGCTGTGCCCTCAAGACCCTGATGTTCCAACAGGCGGGGCTAAACATACGAACATGTGAATGATTTTTTAAATGTTATCTAATTCTCGGTTTTATTTAATTGACCAAACTAAGTAATAATTTTAATTAGCAATTTTATGATGTTTGTGTGTCTATATTTTTCTTGACTGTACACCGCCTTGAGTCCTACGGGAGAAAGGCGGTATAGAAATATAATAAATAAATAAATAAATAAATAAATAAATAAATAAATAAAATTTAGTAACCATTCAAACTTACAATGGCAGTGGAAAAAGTGAGTTATGACTGTTTTTCACACTTACAACCATTGCAGCATCCCCAATGTCACATGATCAAAACTCAGATGCTTGGCAACTGACTTATATTTATGACAGTTGCAGGGTTCAGGGTCACATGAACCCCTTTTGTAACCTTCTGACAGGCAAACTCAATGGGGAAACTAGATTCACTTAACAATCGTGTTACTAACTTAACAAATGTGGCAAGAAAGGTCGCAAAATGGGGTAAAGTTCACTTAGCAACAGAAATTTTGGGCTCAATTGTGGTCATACATCGAGGACTACCTGTATCGCTATTACTTTGATTTGTCAACCCATGAATAAAATATGCTGCAGATCTATGATTTCTTTTTCAAGCCTGTTCAATATCTTGGATGTATAATCAATTGGGAGTCATCATACATGAAGTATTTTATGCTACTCTTAGCTAAATCACCATTCAAACTGTTAAATCCATAAACTGGGAATTGTGCACATATTATATCTCCAAGAGGACACTTGTTTTATAAATCAGTTAATTAGTTGTATTCACCCATATGTTGTTTTGCTTCCTTGGCAGACATATTTATAATCTTCATTAAACAATATGTATAATTCAGTGTTATCAAAGTAGTAATGGTTTATTTTTGTATGTATATAGAATATAATTTTCTACAAAAGATAGTTTTTTATTAATGCATGAGAAAAAAAATTAAGGATTCTATATATTCTCTTTAACTATATCTTTTGAAGTTCCAAGTATGTCATTAAATTCAGATTCATTTTATAATACTCACTTGTAATAGATGTACAATTCTGTCCTATTTTGTTTTACCTCATTTTCTGATGCCACAGAACTAACTCTGATGCATCTAGATTTTTGCTGTGTATTTCAAACTTTTTAAGAATTTATATAACTTGGAGACTTCTGGTTGGCTCCGCGCACTTCGAGACGCTCCTTCGTGAGTGCCCGATCCCCGGCACCATAAAAGCCTCCAGAACAGCAAAAAAAAAAAAAAACAGCTGTCTGGCTGGAAACCCTCTCCCCGGGCAAAAGGGAGAGAGGAGAGCCGACCGGCGGAGGTAGAGCCCCCCAAGTGTCTTAGGAGAAATTCTGGGGCGCGAAGGGCGAGAGCTCCCTAGAAGCCTGTCAATCCGCTCCGGACCTGGGTCGACTCTGCTAATTAGTGGAGCAAGAAGCCGCGACCAATTCTGCTAAATACAAATGAGGGGAACTACAACATCCTGAATTGCTGCAGGCAGAACAAGCCAGGAGAAGTCAGACTGCAAGTATTTAACTTAACTCCAATGTTTATTGCCTCCTTCGGAAGTAACAATTTAGTAAATTGGCAACAAAATGGTGACTGAAGCTTGAAAAGGGCGTGGAAAGTGAAAGTTAAAGGAAAGTTTTGTTTTGCTGGAAGCCTCTTGGCTGAAAAGAGCTTTTGTAATGAGAGAAGGAGGATTTTAAGACATCAATTTAAGATTGGGGAAAACTTTTGACTTTGATGAACTTTTCCTTTTGGCTTCTGACTAAAATATAAAGATTAATTTAACCTAAACTGAGAATGGCCTCAAAACCTGTAAAGACTGTTTCCACTAAAGGAACTGGGAGTGCTGGAAATTCCCCAGCTCACACTTTTAAAATGCAAGCCTCTGCACCCCCAACAGACCCACAGACTTTAACAATTGAAATGACACAAGAAGCCCTAATAGCTACCCAGACTAAACTTGCCACTGTGATTAATGAAAAATTTAATGAAACTAATGAAAAAATACAGGCTGTTTCAGAGGACATTTCAATTCGGAATCAGGAAATTAGGGAAGATATGTTACTGGCATTTAAAAGTCTGGCAGGCAATATTGAAATATTGGATGACAAAGTTGAAGAAATTAAGCAATCTACAGAAATTTTGGATAATAAAGTAGCAGAGACTCAGAATAGAATTGAAAGGGCTGAAGCTGATGTAATCATGATTCAATACAGGGATATGGAATTTGCTTTAAGAATAAGAGGGGTGAAGGAAAACAAACAAGAGAATTTGAAAGAAATTATGTCAGAGACATTGGCACAGATGTTAGGGGAGAAGAAAGTGGAGTTAGGCTGACAGATTGACAAGATATATCGTGTCAATTCGTGGGTGGCCAGACAGAAACATCTACCAAGAGACATTGTAATATATTTTACTACAAGGAGATTAGACAACAAAATTTTACAGGCTACCTTCAAAAACAAGCTTCAGGTGGAAGGCCAGGAGGTGATGACAATGAAAGTAATTCCTCCCAAAATGTTGAGAGCTAGAAGGGATTATGCCTTTCTGGTGGATGAACTGAAAAAGCATGAGATACAGTATAGATGGGAAGTGCCAGCCGGTTTAGTGGTGACATATTCGGGAGAGAGATACCACCTTAATATAATATGGAAAGCAAGAGATTTTTACGTCAATGTGTTAAAGGCTGGGACATCCAAATCACCAGAAGGAAAAAGAAAGAAGGAAGTAATGGAAGGAGAGAGAGAAGAGCTGATGACTCCCCAGGGGGGAGTTTCAATGAGTCAAGAAGAATTGTTACAGATTGCTGTTCAAGATTTGGATTTAATTGATATATCAGAAGAACCGAAGGATCAAAGACAGACTAGAGCAGCAACAGCTAAATGCAGGGAAGAATTAACACAGCAACTTCAGATGGCAATTCAAGAAACTACCAAAACAGAAGCAGTGGGAGGAGCCAGACCTAAAGGTCAAATGAGGCAAAAACATCAGAAAGTGCTCCAGATGCTTCAGAGGCCTAGAGATGGGAACTAGATTTTTAACCTGGAATGTCAACGGTTTGAATTCACCACAGAAGAGGAGGAAAATATTTCACTATCTTAAACAATTTAAGAATGATGTAATTTGTTTACAAGAGACTCATATTAGGATACAAGATCAAAAATATTTGACAAATACAAGATTAGGTACACATTATGTAGCAGCAGCACCAGAGAAGAAAAACAGTATAGTCATATATTTGAAAAGAGACTTAATTGCCAAATTAATTGAAGCAGATGATCAAGGAGCCTTGGTAGTACAGTGGTCTAAGGCACCCTGTTATTAAGCTGGTTATTAAGACCAGATGCCTGCAATTACTGCAGGTTCAAATCTCGCCAAGGCTCAAGGTTGACTCATCCTTTCTAAGGTAGGTAAATTGAGGACCCAGTTTGTGGGGGCAATAAGCTGACTTTGTATAAATATACAAAAGAATGAAGGCTATTGCTTAGCGCATTGTAAACCGCCCTGAGTCTCCGGAGAAGAGCGGCATATAAATCAAATTAAAAAAAAAAAGGGAAGATTTTTAGCAATTGAACTTTTAATAAAAGGAGAAAAATTACTGGTAATTGGAGTATATGCCCCGAACCAACAACAGGAAAAATTTTATAATCTTCTACATTCAAAGTTGATACAATGGGGATACAAGACTTGTATCCTATTGGGTGACTGGAATGGTGTTTTGGAT
This sequence comes from Arizona elegans, assembly GCA_022577455.1. Taxonomy (NCBI): domain Eukaryota; kingdom Metazoa; phylum Chordata; class Lepidosauria; order Squamata; family Colubridae; genus Arizona; species Arizona elegans. Next base: position 34,115,191 of record JAKOOJ010000007.1, on the reverse strand, counting down.
GTAAAAAAGGATAAGAAGGGACCTAAGCAAAATGTTTTAACAAGAGCAAGATTACCCAAGTTGTTTTTGGAGATGATGGACGATTGGGAGTTGAGGGATATTTGGCGTGAAAGAAACCCAGAAGAAAAAGATTTTACTTTCTTTTCGGATAGACACCAATCCTTTTCAAGGATTGATTTTATACTAATGATCTTTTTTCTAGGGTGAAGAATACGAAGATTTGTTCAAGAACATTGCAGACTATAGTCCAGTTTGGTTGGAACTGGAGTATGGAAAAGGGCCTAGGAGGTTAAATGATAATCTGTTTAGATATGAAGAAAATGTAAAAGAGTGTAAAAAATTTATGAAGGATTTTTTTGTTATGAATATGCAAAAGGATACATCTATGGAAATGGTATGGGATGCAAGTAAAGCATATATGCAAGGCATTTTGATATATTTGAATAATAAATATAGAAAAAAACGGGGGGAAAGAAAAGAATTAGAAGAAGAGATTAGAAAACAGGAATGAGCTTTGATAGCTAATCCAACAGATAAGAAAATTAAAGAGGCAATTAATTTACTGAAAGGTCAATTTAATATGTTAATAGCAGACCAAGTGGCAACTAACTTACAATATGCTAAACATAATACTTTCTGTAAAGCTAATAAACCAGGTAGGTGGTTATCATATATGTTAAGGAAAAAGCAGAAATTAAGGACTATAGAGAAAATAAAACACAAGGGTAAAGAGGTTTATGAGCAAGAATTGATTAAAAAAACTTTTTTAGAGTTTTATTCAAGGCTGTATGCCGGTGAGAAAATTCAAGATATAGATATAGATAGATATATGCAGAAAGAGAACATCTACATAACTTCAAAAGAGCAGAGGGATAGTTTAAATCAATTGATAACTTCCGAGGAAATTTTCTTTGCAATTAAGCAGTTGAAAGTGGGTAAAGCTCCTGGGACGGATGGTTTGACAGCTGTTTATTATAAAATCTTACAGGAGGAAATGGTTGAACCATTGAAGGAATTATTCAATAATATACAACAGGGAGGAGAGGTACCTCCAACTTGGAAGACAGCTTTTATTTCTTTGATCCCAAAAGAGGGTCAAGATCATACAGATCCAAAAAACTATAGGCCGATTTCACTTTTAAATACAGATTATAAGATTTTTGCTAAAATATTAGCAAATAGATTAATGACAGTTATGCAGCAAATTATTCATCAGGATCAAACTAGTTTTATAAATGGTAGACAAATGAAAAGTAATGTAAGGCAAGTTGTTAACTTACTAGAGTATTTGGGAAGAAACAACCAGGTCCCCGCAGTGCTAGTATTTTTGGATGCTGAGAAAACCTTTGATAGATTGAATTGGCATTTTTTATTAAAATTAATAGAAAGGATGCAACTTGGAGAACATTTTATACAATCTATTAAGGCAATATATCAAAAACAAACAGCGCAAATAATAATCAATGGTGGTTTAACAGATATTTTTAATATAGAAAAAGGAATAAGGCAAGTTGTCCCCTGTCTCCATTTTTGTTTATTTTGATGCTGAAATCTTACTGAGTAAAATACGTGGGACGGATACAATAAAGGGAATTAAAATTAGACAGCATGAGTATAAGCTACAGGCATTTGCGGATGACCTGGTTGTTACCTTAGCCCAACCAGTACAATTGATTACAGCCTTGATGGATATAATTAACTTATATGGACAAGTATCTGGTTTTAAAATAAATACAGCTAAAACAAAGATAATAGCTAAAAATATGACTAGAAGCCAAAAAGAAGAGATAGAAAGGGTAACAGGATTTGAGATAGTTACGAAGGTTAAATATTTAGGGGTTTATATTATGACCACAAATACGAAATTATATCAGCACAACCGTTATGGCAAAAAATACAGAAAGAGATGGAAAATTGGAAAAAACTACAACTGTCTTTGCTGGGAAGATAGCCGCAATAAAAATGAATGTTTTACCAAGGTTTTTATTTCTTTTTCAAATGATACCTATACTTAAAAAAGATGAAAATTTGAAAGAATGGCAGAAGGGCATAAATAAATCTGTTTGGGCAGGGAAAAAAACGTGAGTAAATTAAAAGACAATGCAAGATACACGAGAAAGAGGAGGTCTTAAAATGCCCAATTTAAGATTGTACCTCGAAGCCGCTGCCCTCTCAGCAATTACTGATTGGATAAATTTAACTGAGGAAAGGATATTAAATATTGAAGGATATGGTCTGGTCTATGGCTGGTATGCTTATTTATTGTATGATAAGAAAGTAGATAAGACTTTTAAAAGTCATATATTAAGAAATGCTCTATTACGTGTCTGGAAAAAGTATCAATATAAATTAAATGATAAGTTACCAATATGGACAGTACCCAGACATGCGATAGAGAATATAAATTTGGAGCAAAAGCAAGATAAGATTACATACAAAGAACTCCTTTATAAAGAAGGAGTTAGACTACAATTAAAATCTATGGAGCAATTAAGAGAAGAAAGAATAATTAGAACTTGGTTTCAATATGAGCAGCTGCAGGCCAGATGGAGAGAAGATCAAAAAATTGGTATTCCGCAACAGGATGAGAATTTGATAAAACAAGAGACAAAAGTCAAATGCATATAAAAAGGTTGTATAATGTGTTAGTGGAAATAGATTCAGAAACAGAGCTAGTCAAGGACTGTATGATAAAATGTGCACAAAATGTAGGAGAACCAATAATGATGGAAACATGGGAAAAGATATGGGTTAGAAATGTAAGATTTACACAAGATCAAAACTTAATGAGAGAACTTTTATAGAATGTTTTACAGATGGCATTTAGATCCAAAAAAACTAGCCTGTATGTATCCAAACTTACAACCTAAGTGTTGGCGATGTGGATGTGAAGATGCTACGTATTTTCATATATGGTGGACATGTAAAAAAATTAAGGCTTTTTGGATAAAAATATGGTGGATTATGCAAAATATTTTAAAGAAAAAGATTAAATTTACACCACAGTTTTTTTTGGGGGGGGGAATAGTTACGGATTGTACTGTAATAGAAACTAAATTGGTTTTGAATTTAATAACAGCTGCCAGGTTACTGGTGGCACAGTATTGGAAGAAGGAAGATCCACCTACTATTGCGGAATGGACACTAAAAGTCGTGCATTTGGCAGAGATGGCAAAAATTTCAGCATATCTTAAAGACCATTCAAACGAAAGATACATAACGGAATGGAGAAGATGGATTGATTATATTCCAAACAAATACCAGACTAAGAGGATTCATATAGCTTATGAGTGAAACGTTTTTAACTTTTAGCTTATGTTTATAGTGTTTTGAGTTATAAGGAGTTAAAGAGCTAGAAAGAATTTGAAGTCAACAATTTGTTAGCATATTTTAGTTTTATGTTTGTGGATGCTATACCCTGTGCTTGTTCTGGGAAGTCAAGGGAGGGGGGTGGGAGGAAGGCTGAGAGGGGATGGGTGGGAGGGCAAGGGGGGAGGGAAGGGCTGAGGGGGGAAGGGCGGGGAGAGAAAATGTTTGTATTGCTTATAAAACTTTTCAATAAAAAAAAGAATTTATATAACTTATTTATTTATTTATTAAATTTATATACTGCCTATCTCCCCAATAAAGCAATAATTAACTTTTCTTTTGTTCAGAGTTGAAGATAAACTCACCGATGAAGACTTTTCAAACTTGTCATTTTGAAGGTCTCCAATGTTTTAAAAAGTTTAATAATCAAAGTGATTCTAAAGTGATTAGAAAGGTCTGAGAATTTAGTGTCCTTTAAAAGACTCTACCATCATTACAAGTAAGATGACTGATATCGTTGACTCCCAGTGCTCAAACTGATGGAAAACCACTGTCTTTCAATTTCCTCATTAGGAGTAGCCATCCAGGGTACATGTGGGTGTCCTCCCATCCTCTCCTTCTCTGGAGAGATTCAGAGGAACTGGTGTATTCACCAGTACCTTAATGTTTGCCATGGTCATTCAGTTTACTATATCACTCCCTGAAGTCCAATTCTAGTATATGTGGACAGTTAAGGTTTACCAAATACATTCTTGAGTGGTTGCTTACCAGGAAACATCGGGGGGTGGGGGGGAAGCAAGCCAGCAAGCAAGCAAACCATGGGTAGCTTGGAGAAAGGGATATGCTTGAGGATATGATGGTATGGGGAACAGTGATGCAGTTTTCCTTTTGCAATCCACAGTTTGGTATTTTTTGGGGGTTCTCTCTCTCCCTAGCAAAGTGGCAGAAAATTCCATGGGTCAGATGAGTAGGAGGTGGATTCACCAGGCTGTTGCTGAGGGTGATGAGAAGGGGAAAAGGTGCCAGCCTATATTATATGTGGAAAGAAGAATGACCCAAGGGGTTGTGGGTTGTCTAGTAACATCTGTTGCTAAGTTAAGTTTCAGGTCCGCTCAATAAAAGCTAACAGGATGACTATCAAAATATCAATAATCATTGTTTTACATGACAATACAAATAATGCCAACAATTGATTAAGTAGACTCAGCTGGGTAGACCAATGCTACATAAACATCTTGATTTTTGTATATTACATTTGGCCATCATGTAACTAAGGAAAGAAGAGAAGGGGAGATTGATTCTGTGAGAAATGCAATCCCACAGCTCATACAAAACTCTGTTTCTTTTTTCCCTCTTTTCATGGATATTGTTAAGATATTTAAAAGTTAATACCTGCAGCAGTGAAGGGTTGGACAATGAGTAACAATAGTGGCCCCCAACGCTTTGGGCACCAGGGACTGGTTCTGTGGAGAGAGGTTTTTCTGCGGACTGGAGGGGGCATGGTTTTGCATTCTACATGCATCTTGCGGATGGGGCTTTGCTTGTTTGGACAGCCTGGTTTCTGGCATTCCGTGGCCCGGTGCCGGTCCACTGACCAGGGGTTGGGGACGCCTGAGTAAGAACACACAGTTAAAGCTAATTGGTTAAAGAGAGCTGGCCACTACATGAGGGAATATGAGCTGTGATTGTAAAAGGGGAGTTTCCTTGTTTCCAGCTTTTTTTTCTCTGTGTGCTGTGTGTGCTCTTAGATTTACCTCCTGAAGTTCCTGGTGTGTTGATTTACCTGACTATGCTCCTGTTTGCCTCTGTTGGAAGAAAGGTCCATCTGGGTTCAGTTCCAAGTGGAGAGAAAGACACTAGATGTCAGACCTGGAAGCCATCTTTCTACCTTTGTGCCTTCAGGCTTCACACCTGCCACAAATTCTACTGTGGGAAAATGGGAAGGGGGATTGTATAGAGGGAAGATGATATGTAGTCAAAATAAAATTATTTATAGAAAGTCAAGGCCGTTGCGCCCTGCAGCTGTGCTGAGAAGAATGAGGAGGTATCTTCTGTTCCGAGGATACCTGATTGGCCATGTGGTGGATATGTGGGTGAGGAGCAAGGTCTTGAACTTTCTTTTGGGTGTGAAAAACCCAGAAGCTCTCAGATTTGGGGTTTCCCAGATGTGCCAATATGACATCTCTAATAAAAGTTAGCTTTGAGTTCTATTTTTTCCTATGTTATTTCTATTAGCCAAATTCTTATTTTTTCCCAATATTTTCTAATTTTGGGGCAAAGCCACCAGACGTGGAAGAAAGTACCCTGTGCCTGCTTGCACTTCCAACAGACTGGACTGAAATTTGAATACATTTTTGCTAATCTCAAAGGGGCCAGATACCATCTATACCACATTTTGTATTGATTCTCTTTATAAACCACTGTCTTTGTTATAGTATAGTTATTTTCCCACACTTTTTGCCAGTCCTCCAATTCTATATTATGCCCAATATTTCTTGCCCATGCTATCATTTGTCCCTTTACTAATTCCTCTGTTAAATCAAATTCCAATAGATATTTGTATATTTTTGAAATCAATTTTTCCTTCGTGGCTTCTAAAAGTTTATCCAACCGATTCGGTTTTAATTCAATTCCTCCTTCCTCTTGATCCTTTTTATATCTTGTTTCTATCTGAAGATAGGGCCACCAATCTATCTGTATTCCTTGATCTCGGAGTTCCTCTTGTGTTTTTAGTGTTCCATGGGGATCCAAAATTTCATATTATCTTGCCATTTTTCGAATTGCTAAGGTATTGGGGTGTATCATTGCCTCCATTGTGGATAGGCATCCAGGAACCTTCATATAGTGTTTACTTTTAATTTCCTGCCAAGTGTAAATTAATGAATCTCTTAATATATGATTGCAAAAATACCTATGCATTTTGTTCCTATTCAAAAATTAGATGAAAAGATGGGCTCAATACAAGAAATTATACAAAAAAATGATCAACGAATAACAGTCATAGAGAAAAGAACAGAACAGACAGAAGGAAAATTGGACTCATTGGACCAGAAAATGATAGGACTAAATAAAGAACTGGAAAACAAAGTGACCCACCTGGAGATGGAGAGAGCTTCATTCTATCTGCGATTTCAGAACATTGTCGAAGATAGAGAGGAGGACTTGACATTTGTGATGGCGGAAGTGATTGCAGAAGTCCTCCAGCAAGATAAGGACGAAATAATAAATGAGCTGGACGAGGTCTATAGGGTCCACATGAACTACGCCAGACAATATAAACTACCAAGGGAGGTCCATGTAAGATTTGTGCAAAGAAAAGTAAGAGACATTGTTTATAAAATAACGAAAAAGGAACCCATGTTTTATAGAGCCAAGTGAATAATCACATTAAAGCAGGTCCCTAAGAGAATAAGAGAACTGAGAAAGTAATACTGGTTCCTAGCCACATTACTAAATAAGCGGCACATACTGTTTAGATGGATAACACCAGAGGGAATGTTGGTGTCGTGGCAAGGGAAAAAAAATTAAAGTGGACTCACAGAGGAAAGCACAGAACCTTCACAACCAAGTGATGGGTATAGAAGGAGTAAATAGTAATAGGGAGGAGCCGGAACAGAGGACTAAAGGGGCCCAAAGACAGGAAGAGCAGGAAAAGGTCCTAGAGGAGGGAGATAAAGAGGAAGAAGGGGAACTTCAAGAAAAAGAAGGATTGAGAACAAGAGCGAAGAGAAGGGACAGGAAGTAATAGGAAATAGCACGTAGTAGAACCACAAAGGAATGGAACAAAATTTAAAAATTATATCATTAAATGTCAATGGTCTTAAGTCTCTGGCTAAACAACATCAAATATTTAGAAAAGTGGCAAAAAAATGGTTATAGTGTGATTAAGAAACAAAAAAATAACAAAACCCCAGGGATAGATGGATTACCAAGTGAATTTTATAAAGGACTAGGAGATGTATTGGATTGGATATTATTAGAAACTTGTAATGAGGCATTAATAAAGGCAAGGCTACCAGATTCATGAAGAGAAGCATACATTTCGTTGATACCGAAGGAAGGAGCAGATATAGCACAGATAAAAAATTATAGACTAATTTCTTTATTAAACACTGATTACAATGGCAAATAGGATGAAAAAAATATTAAATGGTAGAATACACCCGGATCAAAATGGATTTTTACCGAGACAAATAAAACTGTAATTAATGTATTAGAATATTATGAGGTGCATCCAGAGAGGCAGATAGCCCTGGTCTTTCTGGATGCCCAAAAGGCCTTTGATCAGGTCAAGCAATTTATGCTTCAGCAAATAAAAAACATGAAACTTGGGGAGAGATTTGAAAATATAATAGCCTCCATACAGTATATACAAAACAAAAACCAAGTATAATAGTATAATAGTAAATAGAGACTTTACAAATTTCTTTGAAATAAAAAAAGGAGTACGGCAGGGATATCCACCTTCACCCTTGCTTTTCATTCTGACATTGGAAAACTTATAGATAAGAATTAGATCAAACAAAAAGATAAAAGGATTGAATGTAAAACGAGAGGAATACAAGGTCCAAGCATTTGTGTATTGTATTGTATTGTATTCTTCATAGAAGAACCATTAAAAACAGGACCAATATTGATAAGAGAAATAGAGGAATTCGGGAAGGTAGCTGGCTTAAAAATTAATAAAGATAAGACCAAAATGTTAATGAAAAATGTAACAGGAAAACAAATAGAGGAATTAATTAAAGAATTAGGATTACAAACAGTAAAAAAAGTTAAATATTTAGACATATATTTGACAGCTAGATGCTCAACTATAAAGGAGAATAATTATATAACTTTAGTTCAACAAATAGAAGACGATTTAGAAAAATGGGGGAAACTGAAATTATCATTATTAGGGAGGATAGCAGCTATAAAGATGAATGTCCTGCCGAGGTTGCTTTATTTATTTCAGACAATTCCAGTAAAATTGTGTGTGTGTGTGTGTGTGTGTATATATATATATATATATATATATATATATATATATATATATATATATATATATATATATATATATATATATATTGTAAATTTGAATAAGATAACTACAAAATTTGTGTGGGAAGGGAAAAAGGCAAGAATTAAATTAAGTACTTTGCAGGATGATAGAGGCAGAGGTGGATTTGGACTCCCAGCATGGGAGACATATTATAGAGCAACGAGTTTGACATGGAGTAGGGAATACGTGAATCTGAAAAACCAAAGACTGCTAACCTTGGAGGGACATGATTTGTTGACAGGATGGCACGCCTTCTTGTTGAGCCCCAGGAACAAAAAGCAACGTCTTCTGAGACCCTCTACTTTCCTTCCCCAGCTATGGAAGAAGCCATGAAAGCTGCAGAAGCTGAATGCCAGCTGGGCTCCCGATGCAAGGAGCCGATGCCAGAGCGGCGGTCAGAGCAAGACCTGACTGCAGGGTGAAGCTGCAAGAGTTACCCCGATCCAGGAATTGCCTCGACCCTCAGCTGGGAAGTGCCACAGCAGGTTTGCAGAGAATGGGGTTTCCCGCCACCATCACACAGCCAGTCACTGGCCGGTCACCTGGAGCAGTTGAGCCATCTCAGTGTGAGCGGGATGACCCAGCCCCTCGGCATTGGGCAGCTTAGATGGACATTGATGCATTCATCTTTCCGAGCCAAGGAGTTGCAGTGCAATGGACTGGAGCATCAGCCTCTTTCCATTCGGCCCCAAGCAGCTCTACTCCCAGCCTTACACTCCAGCCTGGCCCGGTGGTGGGCTCCCTCCATCCCGGGGCACAAGTGACCCAGCAACCAACCCTGCTGACCCAGCCAAGCCATGGAATGCAGGGCCCACCACAGGGATTCTGGAGTCTGCCTGTCCTGCAGCACTAACCCGGATTCAGGTTGCCACCAGCAAACCAAATCCCTCCCGGGTGGGCTTTCTACCTGGGGCAAGCATGGGTGCAATGCCAGTGGATGCCGGCCCCAATGCAGCCAATACCGTTCCAACAGCCTGATCCCTTTCAGCAGCCAGCTGTTGCACCACAGCAGGTGCCAGTCCAACCACAACCACACCTGTAACCTCAAGCCGTGATCCCTCAATAGGTCCAGGCTAAACAACAGGTGCCAGCAGCTCCGCAGCAGGCCCTGGTCCAGCAGCAAGTGCCTGGCCAGCCACCTGTGCAAGCCCAGCTGCCAGGCCCACCAGCTGCTCCTCCTCCACAGTTACGGGCGACTTTCAGTGTGACCCCTGAAAAGTTGGCATACTTCCTCAACCATGTCTGGGCCCACATCGACCAATATGGAAATCAATACCCACCTGACTGGGAATTGATTTCCGCCCTTGCGAATGGCATGAACAAAGGAGAGGCTTTGGACTGGATATCTGAGCTTCACGACGAGGAGTCTTCTGAGCTAGAAGATGCTGATGAGTTCGTCCAACTGATGCGGGTCAGATTCAACAATGTTGCCCAGTAAGTAGAAGCTGAAACCCAAATTAAAGCACTGAAGCAAGCTGGAAGATCCGCAAAAGAATTAATATGGGAGTTTTGGAGGCTGACCGGAAAGTTGCGAGACTGGCCAGAATGCCTGATGGTGCACACTTTCAAAGAAGCCCTGGACCCGGATCTCAGACAAGCCTGTGGCATAAGGGGAGTACTGGACCGGATACAGTCGTGGTACAACACTGCCGTCATTCTGGACCTAGAGCTTCACCCTCACAGGAAATCAGATGCAGATAAACTGGCCTGGAGACCACTAGGACACTGGGCTTAGGCAAAGAAGCCCAAGGAGCCTCTACCACACCATCTGGGACTGTCAAATGCTACCTGTGTGGTCAGCCCAGGCACTGGGCCTCCGAATGCCTGGCTCCAATCCCCATTCCTCAAACCAGGTTGCCTGCTCGACCCGGAGCAAGGAAAACCCCGTGGAAACTGCCAGACAAGGACAGAGCATCAAACAGGCTGCAGAAGTCCCACTCCTTCCCATTGAAGCAGAGGGAACTCCGGCCAGCAGATTTCCTCCAGTCTCCCTGGGGGAAAACAGTGGCGATGACGACTCGATGGTAAGTGAAGCGATCCACCCCTTTGCCCTCAAAATTATAGTCCCAGAGATAGGGATCCAAGGGGAAGTAGGATCCATCATAGACACCGGTTGCACACCATGCCTAATCAGTCTCCCCATCGTTGAACAGTTGGGCATATGCACGCGGCCCCTTGTTCACCCCATCAGCTTTAAGCAAGTCAACAGAACACTAATTGGTGGGGCACCTGTCACCTTAGTCACTGAGCTCATCAGACTAGAGATGAGGCACCATTGGGAACTCCTCCAGGTTGTGGTTGCCCCAAAGATGACCGACTCAGTCATATTGGGGTTCACATTGCTTAATAAATGGGGCCCCACAATCTCCTGGGATGGCAGCTATAGGAAGCTAGTAATTGGGATTGGGCCACTGCCACCTGTAGGTAGAACCATCTCCTAGAAGCCACCACCCTAAGGAGACTACTGCACCGCAGCCTGCAGCTCCGGCCTGAGACGCCCTACCTGGCAGCAAGCAAGTGCCCAAGGAGTATTGAGACTTTTGGAGGGTTTTTAGCAAAGAGGACTGCAATTTCCTCCCCACTTACTGCTCAACTGACTGCGATAGTTTATGCCTGGGGCTAAATTACCCAAGCCGAAAATGTACTCCATGACCCTGAAAGAGATGGAGGAATTGAGGAGGTACATAGATATCAATCTGGAGCAAGGCTTCATCTAGCCCGCAAAATCCAAAGTGGTGGCCCTAATGCTCTTAAAAGAGAAGAAGGATGGGGGGGGGGGGAATGAGGCTTTGCATTGTTTTTCGTGGAATTAACATCGTGTGCGTGGAAAACACCTACCCCCTCCCCTTCATGAAAGACATGCTTAACCACTTGTTAAAGAGCAAGGTGTTTACCAAACTTGACTTAAGGGAAGCTTACTATTTAACATATAAGGTTCAGAGAGGAGGATGAGTGGAAGACTACTTTCAACTGCCTGCTTGGCAGCTTCCAAAGTAATGCCATTCGGAGCCCCCACAGTGTTCATGCAGCTCATTAATGAAGTGGTACATGATCATTTGTATAAGGGGGTCCTCGTTTATGTAGATGACATTCTCATATTCAGCAAGACCCTTGAAGAGCACATGAAACTCACCTGGCAAGTGCTGAAAAAGCTCCTTGCCGCCAAACTTTACATGAAGCTGTCAAAATGCAAGTTTCATAAGACCTCCCTAGACTACTTTGGTGTAGAGATGGACCCTGGGAAAGTGAAAGCAGTACTTGATTGACAACCCCCACGCACCCACAGGCAACTTCAGAGCTTCCTGGGGTTCGCTAACTTCGCTAACTTCTGTAGGCAATTCATCTCGGTTTTTGTGGAGCTAGCTCTACCCCTAACTGAGCTTTTGAAAACAAGGTCCCCGCCGACAAAGCAAAAGCCGCCCCAACCAATCTCTTGGACAATGGATTGGCAAAAAGCCTTTGAAAACCTAAAGAGACTGTTTGCCCAAGAACTGATTCTGCAGCACCCAGATCCAGAGCAGCAATTCATCATATAAGCCGATGCCAGCGATGTGGCAGTGGCTGCAATACTCCTACAAAGGAAAAACAAAGGACAATTATTGCCCTATGCCTACATGTCCAAAAACCTCAACAACAAAGAGAGACGATGGGCCATCTGGGAAAAAGAGGCTTATGCAGTTCAATGGGCTTTACTCTCTTGGAGGCATTTCCTAGAGGGGAGCAAAGTGCCTTTCGAGATCTGGACTGATCACCAAAACCTCGAGGCCCTAAAGACCCCCAGGAAACTGTCTCCCAAACAAGTTCGTTGGGCTCAATATTTCAGATGCTTCAAATTTGAACTGAAATACATACCAGCAGGAAAAAACCTGTTAGCAGATGCCCTATCGAGAAAGCCTCAATTTGACAGCTGCCAGGAGGAAGTGGTCCACATCATCATTCCCCCCTCACAATCAGCCGCCCAAGTCACCACCAGGAGCCAAGTCAGGTGACCACCCGACCCAAATCAGAATGGATTGATGGCTAAATTGAAAGCAGCGCTACCAGTGGACTCTTGGCTCATGGACAATAAAGAGGTCCTGACCATGAGGAAGGGACTAGCATGGAAAGGATTCAAATTATATGTCCCAGCAAGCCTGTGACTCGAATTACTCCAGCACAGTCATGACTCCAAACTGGCCGGCCACTTTGGATTCCTGAAAACCCTACACCTTACTAGAGACAATTTTGGTGGCCAAGGATGAAAGCAGAGGTGGAAGACTAGATAAGAAGCTGTGCCACATATGCAATGATGAAGCCGAGACCTGGAAAACCGCCAGGACTTCTTCAGCAAGTGGCAAACCCCAGCAGACCTTGGGAAGAAATTGCAATGGATTTTATAGTTGAGCTCCCAGAAAGTGGGAGGAGCACAGTAATTTAGACAGTTATTGATCTGTTTTCAAAGCTAGCCCATTTCACTGCTTGCTCCGGACTACCGTCTGCAAAGAAACTTGTACAACTTTTCATCAAACACATCTACCGGCTGCATGGAATATCCCCCCGCATCATCTCAGACTGAGGAGTCCAGTTCACAGCAAAATTCTGGAGAGAATTCTTGAGGTCCATTGGATCTACACAAGGGCTTAGCTCGGTTTTTCATCCAAGCACGAATGGAGCGGTGAAACTCGCGAATGTTGGTTTGTTTGTTTTATTAAATTTATATACTGTCCTACTCTCGAAGGACTTAGGGCAGGGAACAGGCACAAAATAAAATACATAAATACAAAAGTTAGAAACATAATTAAAACCAAATTAAATAATTTAGCCCAAGACAATTAAAAATCCCAATAATTTAAAATAAATTAAAATTTCAATTTAAAAATTTAAAAGAAAGGGGAGAAAATTAGGCCAGGCCGGCTTGCTGGAATAGGAGGGTCTTAAGAGCACGACGGAAAGTGCGCAGATCCGGGATCCTCCGTATCTCCGGGGGGAGCTCGTTCAAGATAGTGGGTGCCCCCACAGAGAAGGCTCTCCCCCTGGGGGCTGCCAATCGACACTGCTTGGTTGACAGCATCCGGAGGAGCCCCTCTCTATGAGAGCGTACCGGCCGGTGGGAGGCTGTTTGTGGTAGTAGGCGGTCCCATAAATAACCAGTTCCTAAGCCACGGAGCGCTCTAAAGGTGGTAACCAAAACCTTGAAGCGCACCCGGAAGATCACCGGGAGCCAGTGCAGCTCGCGCAGGAGAGGTGTTACACGGAAGCGCCATGTTGCTCCCATAACCACCCGTGCAGCTGCACTCTGCGCCAGTTGGAGCCTCCGGGTGCTCCTCAAGGGGAGCCCCATGTAGAGAGTGTTACAATAGTCCAGGCGGGAGGTGACGAGGGCATGAGTGACTGTGTGTAGGGAGTCCCGATCCAGAAAGGGACGCAACTGGCGAATCAGGCGAACCTGATGAAAAATCCTCCCGGTCATGGCCATCAAGTGCTCTTCTAAAGACAGCCGTGAATCCAGGAGGACGCCCAAGTTGCGAGCCCTCTCCATGGGGGCCAGCAATTCGCCCCCAATAGTCAGCGATGGCATCAACTGACTATATCGGGACGTTGGAAACCACAGCCACTCAGTCTTGGATGGGTTGAGCCTGAGCCTGTTTCTCCCCATCCAGATCCGCACAGCCTCCAGACACCGGGATATCACTTCAAGGGCATCGTTGGGGTGGTCCGGGGTGGAGATGTACAGCTGGGTGTCATCAGCGTACTGGTCGTACTTCACCCCGAAACCACAGATTATCTCGCCCAGAGGCTTTACATAAATGTTGAACAGAAGGGGCAAGAGGACCAACCCTTGTGGCACCCCACATATGAGGGGCCTCGGGGTCAACCTCTGCCCCCCTGCCAACACAGACTGCAACCGGTCGGAGAGAAAGGAGGAGAACCACCGTAGTACAGTGCCCCCCACCCCTAACTCTTCCAACCAGTGCAGCATGATACCATGGTTGATGGTATCAAAAGCCGCTGAGAGATCTAATAGGACCAGGACAGAAGAGCAACCCCTGTCCTGAGCCCTCCAGAGATCATCGACCAATGCGACCAATGCCATTTCCATGCTGTACCCAGGCCTGAAGCCCGACTGGGATGGATCCAGATACGTCGTTTCATCCAGGTGCTGGGGGAGCTGTCACGCAACCACACTCTCAACAACCTTCACCACAAAGCGAAGATTGGAGACAATAATTAGACAACACTACTGGGTCCAGGGAAGGCTTCTTGAGGAGAGGCCTCACCACCGCCTCTTTCAAGGCAGCGAGGAAGTCACCCTCACCCAATGAAGCATTTATAATCCCCTGGAGCCAGCCTCGCGTCACCTCCCGGGAAGCTAGCACTAACCAGGAGGGGCACGGGTCCAATAAACAAGTGGTCCTGTTCAGTCTGCCCAGAATCCTGTCTACGTCCTCAGGGGTCACAGGATCAAACTCATCCCAGATAACATTCTCAAGATCTGTCCCACTCTCTCCCCCTGAGACTACTCAGTCGGAGTCCAAATCTTCCCGGATCTGAGTGATTTTGTCATACAGATACTGAACAAAATCCTCGGCTCTACCCTCCATGGGGTCCTCCCACACTTCCTGGTGGAGCAGGGAGCGGGTCATCCTAAACAGGGCGGCCAGGCTGTTATCTGATGACGCAATAAGAGCAGCAAAATAGCTACATTTCGCTGCTTTTATCACCACTAGGTAATTCCTTTTTTTTTTCAGTTTTAAAAACAAACTTTATTCGTATTTAAAAAAAGACATTTAAAACAAATATAAGAAAAACTAACAAGTTTCTCTTAATCAAACACACAAATGACATATACATATACAGTACATATATAGTGCTCAACTTCATCTATTAACTACTTTCTAATGTTATATATACATATATACATACGCACAGTGACATATTTCCTTCTATATCTCTCTGACAGTGCAGTTGTTTATTTACATTGATTTCTCCTAAATTTCATCTCTAACCATTCCCCCTCTCTGACTTATCCACTGGTACCAGCTATTCCATATTTTGAAGTATTTTGAGTCTTCCTTATCCTGTAATTCTAGGGTTAATTTATCCATCTCTGCGCATATATAGATTTTTTGTATTACTTCCTGATCAGTTGGCAAACGATCTATTTTCCAGAGTTGTGCCAACACTAATCTAGCCGCCGTTATAATGTGGAGTATTAAGTATTTTATGTCCTTTCTAATATTCTTATTAATCATGCCTAGTAAAAAGACTTCGGGTGTTTTTTTTCTATTTTTTTTTATTGAAAAGTTTTACAAAAAGTTTACATATTTCCCCCCCCCTTCCCTACCTCAACCTCCCCCCACCCCTCTCCTCTTCCCTGAGCAAATTACAGGGTATAAACTTCAACAATCATAATCAATCCTAGTTTAAACAATTATGACATTCCACATCTCTTGTTCCTTCAATTCCCTAATTACCCGCCTAGCTTTATTACTTAAAGACACACCAAATAGCTATATAATCATTCATAACCTATCTGCAATTTCTTATTCCGGTATTTATTTTGAATATAATCTATCCATCTTCTCCAGTCTCTTAAATATCTTTCATTTGAATGATCCTTCAAGTACGCCGAGATTTTTGCCATTTCCGCTAGATTTGTAACTTTCATTGTCCACTCTTGGATTGTAGGTAAGTCTTGCTTCTTCCAATATTGTGCCACCAACAGTCTTGCTGCAGTTATTAAATTCAAAATCAATTTAGTCTCTGTGACTGTACAATCCGTAACTATACCCAGCAGAAACAGCTGTAGTGTAAATTTCAACCTCTTTTTAAGAATATTTTGTAAAATCCACCAAATTTTTATCCAAAACGCTTTAACCTTTTTACATGTCCACCAAATGTGAAAATAAGTGGCATCCTCACAAATACATCTCCAACATTTTGATTGTACATTCGGATACATACGAGATAGCTTTTTTGGGTCTAGATGCCATCTATAAAACATTTTATAAAAGTTCTCCCTTAAATTTTGCGCTTTGGTAAATTTCACATTTGTCACCCATATTTTCTCCCACGTTTCCATCATTATTGGCTGTTCAAAATTCTGCGCCCATTTTATCATACAGTCCTTAACTAGCTCTGTTTCCAAGTCCATCTCTATCAATATATTATACAATCTTTTTATGTGCATTGGGCTTTGGTCTCTAATTTGTTTAATTAAATTTTCATCACTTTGTATAACACCAGTTTTCTGGTCTTTTCTCCATCTGGCTTGTAATTGTACATATTGAAACCATGTTTGAGTTATTTTCTCCTCTTTCAACACATTCACAGATTTTAATTTTAATATACCTCCCTCCATAATGAGAATATCTTTATACGTAATTACATCCTGTCTACTTTCTATACTCGTATTCTCTATTGCGTGCCTGGGTGCTGTCCATATAGGTATGTTTTCATTTAACTTATATTGATATTTCTTCCAGACACGCAATAAAGCATTTCTCAGTATATGACTCTTAAATGCTCTATCCATCCTTTTTTCATACACTAAATAAACATGCCAACCATAGACCAGGTCATGCCCTTCAATATTCAATATCCTTCCATTTGTTAAATTAATCCAATCACTAATTGCTGATAAAACAGCTGCTTCATAGTACAATTTTAAATTTGGCATTTTCAATCCTCCTCTTTCTCGTATGTCCTGCATTATTTTCAATTTTATGCTTGGTTTCTTACCTTGCCATACGAACTTATTAATATCTTTCTGCCATTCTTCCAAGTTGGCATCCTTTTTTAGTATTGGTATCATTTGAAAGAGGAATAAAAACCTAGGTAAAACATTCATTTTTATAACTGTTATTCTACCTAACAAGGACAGTTGTAATTTTTTCCATTTATCCATTTCAGCTTGTATTTTATGCCATATCAGTTCATAATTATACTTATACAATTTACCATTAGAAGATGCAATATGAACTCCTAAGTACTTGACTTTTTTAACTATTTCACATCCCGTTACCCTTTGTAACTCCTCTTTTTGATTAGCTGTCATATTTTTAACTATCATCTTTGTTTTTCCAATGTTTATCTTAAACCCAGATACTTGACTATACTGTTTTATTATATCAATCAAAACCTTTGCTGATTCCACTGGATGAGTTAAGGTCATAACCAAATCATCTGCAAATGCCCGTATCTTATATTCATAGTCTCTAACTTTGATTCCCTTTATCTCATCTACATTACGTATTTTGTTTAACAGCAACTCCAAAGTTAATATACATAATAATGGCAATAAGGGACATCCCTGCCTCGTACCTTTTTCAATTTTAAAAGTTTCTGTCAAACTGCCATTAATAATTATCTGAGCTGTCTGTTCCTGATATATTGCTTTTATGGACTGCATAAAGCAATTCCCAAATTGCATCCTATTAACCACTCTCAATAAAAATTGCCAATCTAATCGATCAAAAGCTTTTTCCGCATCCAGAAATATAAGCACCGCAGGGATTTGGTTATTCCTTTCCAAATATTCCAATATGTCAACAATTTGTCTTACATTATTTTTCATTTGTCTACCTTGTTTGGGCAGTTTGGGCAGCATGAATCATTTTTTGCATTACTAGCATTAACCTATTTGCCAATATCTTAGCAAATATTTTATAATCTGTATTCAATAAGGATATGGGTCTATAATTTTTGGGTTGTGTCAAATCTTGATCTTCTTTTGGAATTAACGAAATAAAAGCTGTTTTCCATGAAGATGGTACCCCTTCACCCAGCTGAATTCTATTAAATAATTCTTTAAGAGGTAGAACCATCTCCAGTTGTAAATATTTATAATACACAGCTGTTAATCCATCCGTGCCAGGAGCCTTACCAGTTTTTAACTGTTTAATTGCTGAGAGGATCTCCTCCTCTGTTATTAATTGGTTTAACCGTTCTCTTTGTTCCTCTGTAACTATTGGAATATTCTGTCTATCCAGATATATCTCTACCTCTGCACCTTGTATTTTGTCTGCAGTATACAGTCTTGCATAAAATTCTAAAAATGCCTTTTTAATCATATTTTGGTGATACACCTCTTTACCTTTATACTCTATTTTCTCTATGGTACGAGATTTTTGTTTTTTCCTCAGCATGTATGCCAACCATCTACCTGGTTTATTTGCATTACAAAAAGTATTATGTTTAGCATATTGTAGATTGGTTGCCACTTGGTCTGAAAGCATCATATTAAATTGCCCACGTAATAAACTGATCTCTTCTTTGATTTTCTTATCCCCTGGGTTATCATTTAACACCCTTTCTTTTTTCTTAATCTCTTCTTCTAATTCCCTCCTTTTCTCCACTTGTCTACGCCTATAAGCATTATTCATATTTATCAAAACTCTTCTCATATATGCTTTACTAGCATCCCATACCATATCCATAGATGTTCCCTTGTACATATTAAAAAGAAAAAATTAATTCATTAGTTTTTTACATTCTATTACATTTTTCTCATATCTGAAAAGGTTTTCATTTAACCGCCAAGATCTCCTAGCTCTTTCCCCACACTCCAGTTCCATCCAAACTGGACTATGATCAGTTAAAATTCTGGGACAAATCTTTATCTTCTTTACCCTGGAAAAAAATCATTTGTAATTAATATAAAATCAATTCTTGAAAAGGATTGATGTCTATCTGAAAAAAATGTAAAATCTTGTTCTCTATAGTTCCGTTCACGCCAAATGTCTCTTAATTCCATATCCTCCATCATATCAAAAAAAGTCTTAGGCAGTCTGGATCGCAATTTGGTAGATTGTACTATTCTTTTCTTATCAATACTAGGGTCTAACACTCCGTTCCAATCTCCCATCAATATACATGAATTATAATCCCAATGTAATAATTTTGTATGTATCAACTTATAAAATTTCTCTTGCTGTTGGTTGGGAGCATATATCCCCAATAAAAGTGTTTTCTTTCCTTCTATCATTATCTCAATTGCCAGAAATCTTCCTTGTTGATCTGCCTCAACTAATTTAGCCATCAAATCTCTTTTCAAGTAAATCACTATTCCATTCTTTTTTTCCGGGGCTGATGCAACAAAATGTGTTCCCAATTTTGTATTTATTAAATATTTTTGATCAGTTGTCCTTATATGTGTTTCCTGCAGGCATATTATTTTATTTTTAAATTGTCTCAAGTGGTGAAATATTTTCTTCCTTTTTTGTGGTGAGTTTAAACCATTTACATTCCAGGTTAAGAACCTAGAAGCCATCCTCAGACTCTCGAAGCTTGGCGAGAACCGCTTGATAATCCTGTTGGAATTTTCTTTTGGGTCTTGCCCCTCCCACAGCTTCTGCACCAATATTCACTTCTTGTGATAAAGCCTGCTCTTGTAACTTTTTTAACTCTTCAACTTTACGTTTAGTAGCTGCTCTGATTTGTCTTTGATCTTTGCCTTCTTCTTGTTTTTCAACTATATCCCATGCTTCGGGTGTTAATTCAATTTCGTAATTTGTTATTTCTAATATCCATGTTTTTATTTTGTTCCAATATTTTTTAATTTCTGGGCAAAGCCACCAAGCATGGTAAAAAGTTCCCTGCGTTTTTTTACATTTCCAACAAGCCGGATTCACATTTGGATACATTTTTGCTAACCTTGCGGGTGGCAGATACCATCGGTACCACATTTTATAGTGATTTTTTTTTTTGTAGGCTACCGATTTTGTCATGCTATAATTATCTTCCCATGCTCTTTCCCAATCTTCCAATTGTATATTGTGCCCTATGTTCCTCACCCAGGCTATCATCTGCCCTTTGACCAACTCTTCTGCCAAATCGTATTCGAGTAAATATTTATAAATTTTTGAAATTAATTTCCCTTCTTTAGATTCTAATAATTTATCCAATCGATTTTGTTTTAAATCTATTCCTTCCTCCTCTTGGTCCTTTCTGTATCTTACCTTTATTTGCGAATAGGGCCACCAATCTATTACTATTCCTTGTTCTTTGAGCTCTTCTCTAGTTTTCAATTTCCCCTGAACATCTACTATTTCTCTATATCTTAAAATCTTTTGTTTTGTTAATATGTTGGGGTGAGTTATTGCTTCTATGGTTGATAGCCAGCCGGGAATTTTCATATAGTGTTTGTGTTTAATTTGTAGCCATGTGTTAATTAAAGATTTCATAATAGTATGGTTATTAAAATGTTTATATATTTTATTTCCTGAACTCCATATAAAGGCGTGCCATCCCTTCATTAAGTCATGCCCTTCTAAATTTAGCAATCTTTGATTATCTAAGGTTATCCAATCTTTAATCCATAATAAGCTGGCAGCCTTGTAATATTTATCCCATGCCGGGAGTCCAAATCCACCTCTACTTTTGTCGTCTTGTAATATATTCAATTTTATTCTTGGTTTCTTCCCTTCCCACACAAATTTTTTAGTTATTTTGTCCAAATTATCAAAAAATTTCTTATCTAATTTTATTGGAATTGTTTGGAATAAATAAAGGAGTCTTGGAAGTATGTTTGATTTTATTGCTGCTATTTTCCCCAGTAAAGACAATTTTAATTTCCCCCATTTTTCTAAATCTTCCTTTATTTTCTGGACTAAAGGGTTATAATTATCTTCTTTTATTGTTGCCGTTCTAGCCGTCAAATTTATCCCTAAGTATTTTACTTTTTTAACTACCTGCAGACCAGATTCTTTTACTAATTTCTCTACTTGTTTTGTTGTCATGTTTTTTGTTATCATTTTTGTCTTTTCTTTATTGATTTTTAAACCTGCTACCTTTCCGAATTTTTCAACCTCTTCTATTAATTTTGGGGTTGTTTCTATTGGGTTTTCTATAAAGAAAACAAGGTCGTCTGCAAATGCTTGGACCTTGTAATCCTCTCTCTTGATCTTTAATCCTTGAATTTCTTTATTTGCTCTAATTCTGATTAACAAATTTTCCAAAGTTAAGATAAATAGTAGGGGGGAAAGCGGACATCCCTGCCTTACTCCTTTATTTATTCCAAAGAATTTTGTTGGGTCCCCATTCACCAAGACACATGCTTTTTGATTCTGATATATCGATATTATCATTTTAGTAAATCTTTCTCCAAAATTCATACTTTTGATTTGTTGCTTCATAAATTGCCAGTTTACTTGGTCAAACGCTTTTTGTGCATCCAGAAAGATCAGCGCTACCTGTCTCTCTGGATGCACCTCATAATATTCTAAAACATCCATTGCCATTCTTAAATTATTTTTTATCTGCCTTGTGGGCAGAAAACCATTTTGATCCTGGTGTATTTTGTTTTGCAGTAATATTTTCATCCTATTGGCAATTATACTCATGAAAACTTTATAATCGGTATTCAACAAAGAAATCGGCCTATAATTTTTTATTAATGTGGTATTTGTCCCCTCTTTGGATATTAAGGAAATATATGCTTCTTTCCATGTGTTAGGTAGCTTTGCCTCCATTAGAGCTTCATTGTATATTTCTAGTAGTATTCCGTTTAATGATTCTCCAAATGTCTTATAGAACTCTATTGGTAAACCGTCTGTCCCCGGAGTTTTATTATTTTTTTGCCTCTTCAACGCCTCTTTTAGCTCTCCTATCATAATCTCCTTATCTAGTAATTCTTTTTCTTCCTCTGTTAGTATTTGCAATCCCTCCCCTTTTAAATAATATTCAATTTCCTCCTCTGTTACTATATCCTTTTCATACAATTTTTGATAATATTGAACTATTATGTCCTTTTTTTCCTCTAGGGCCCATTGAATCTTACCCTCATCGTCTCATAACTTCTGAATTGTTCTTTTTTCTCTTTCCTTCCTCAGCCTATACGCCAGCCATCTCCCTGGTTTGATTGTGTTTTCAAAATAATTTTGCCTTATATATTTCAATGTTGTTGCATATTTCCCTTGCTCTAATATGTTTAAGTTATGTTTTGCTGTTAGCCAATTTAACCTTATTTTTTCATCCCCTGGGTTTCTTTGCAATTTACGTTCCCAATTTTGAATTTCTTCTAGTAATTTGTTATATTCTTTCTCTCTCTCTTTTCTCCATTTTACATTATATGATATTGTGAGGCCCCTTACATATGCTTTGGTTGTATCCCATAAGTTTTGTAGGGAAGTGTGTTGCTTTGTATTTTCCTTATAGAACCATTCTAGCTCCTTTTCCATGTATTTCTTATATTCTTTTTCTTGTAATATCTGTGTATTCATAGTCCATCTATTCTTCTTTCTCTGCTGTCCTTTCCACTTCATCATTATCGGGTTGTGATCCACCCAATCATTTGGTAAAATATCTACTTCTTCTATCTCCATCATTAATATCTTAGTTACCCAGACCATATCCAACCTAGACCAAGACTTATGCGGATTCGAATAATATGTAAAATTTCTTGTTTCAGGGTTAAGACATCTCCAGCTATCTACCATATTTAACTCTTCCACCATATCTATAAAGGTTCTAGGTAATACCTTTTTTTTTGTTTTTATTTTGCTGACCACATTCATAATCTTTTCTTACATCTAAAATAGCATTGAAATCCCCAATCAGACACACATTTTCCATTTTTTGATCTATAATTTTCTCATGCACTTTTTTGTAAAATTCTAATTGTTGACTATTTGGAGCATATATTACTACCAATAATATCTTTTTAAACTCAAGTTTTAGCTCTATCATGACTATCCTACCTTCTGTATCCACATACCTTATATTACTGTCTATTCCTTCCTTGATATATACCATCCCTCCTCTTTTTTTTTCTTCTGCCAATGATGCGTATTCTTTGCCTAATTTTTTATATTGTATATATTTTATGTCCTGTTTTCTTATATGTACCTCCTGGAGGCACACGATATTTGATTTTTGTTTCAAATTTTTTTTGTAAATTTGGTGTCGTTTGGATGGTGAGTTGGGTCCATTAACATTTACAGATAAAATTTTTAAAGTCCGTTTCATTTCTTACTGACTTTCCTGTTGTTTCTTCTTTATTTCTTCCTGTTCCTTTTTTTTGCCTCTTGTTTGCACTCTTTCTTCTTCCTGGGTCTCTCCTTCGTCTACTTTCCCTCCTTGTTGCGGGGTTCTTTCCCGATCTCTCTTCTGTTTTCCTTTGATGTTCTGTCCTTCTTCTTCTTTATTACCATTTGTTACTTCAGCGCCCATCATTTGGTCATATAGTTCCTTTGCTTTGCTATGCGAATCCACCTTGATTTTCTTTCCCTGCCACGTTACTAACATTCCTTCCGGAGTTATCCATTTGAAGGGTATATATCTTCTGTTTAGTAACGTGGCCAGAAACCAATAGTCTTTTCGCAAATCTCTTATTCTTTTGGGTATTTGCTTTAGGGTGATTATTTCTTTATTTCTGTAATACATTGGTTTGTCCTTTGTTTTCTTATATACGATGTCCCTCACCTTCCTTCTTACAAATCTTATATGTACCTCCCGATGGAGTTTGTTTTGTTGGGCGTAGTTAGTGTGGATTCGGTAGACTTCATCTAATTCATTAATTATTTTGTCTTTTTCTCTTTGGAGTGCCTCTGCTATCATGTCAGCCATTACCATCATCAGATCTTCCTCTCAGTCTTCCGCTACATTCTGAAAACGCAGATAAAATGCCACTTTCTCCATTTCTAATTGGGCCACGGTGTTCTCAAGTTCCTTGTTTAATCCTGTCATTTTTGTATCCAATGCTTCTAATTTTTCTTCCGTCAATTCGGTTTTTTGTTCTATTTCTTTTATCCTTTGGTCATTTTTTTGAATGATTTCTTATATTAAGTCCATTTTTCCATCAATCTTTTGAATATCGTTCTTGACTTCTCTCTTTACCTCATCCATGTCTTTTCTAGATTCCTCATGATTTCTAGTCATACATTCTTGCATTTTGGCCATAGTTTCCTGAATTGTTATGAGCGTGGCCTGCATTGTTGGCATATTAAGTGTACTGGGTTGCTTATCTGATGCGAACATTCCCTCCAAAGTTTTCTGTGTCACTGGGGAGGCCGCTGTTCCTGTTAAGAATGGCGTTGGTTTCTTGGCTGTCTTCAACGTGGTTGTGGTAGTGCTGGTCATTTCTTTCAAGATCCTGTATTGTTCTCCCAATATTTTATCAACTTTCTCCCAAATCACCATCCAAATTTCTATAATTCCTTTCTTTTCCTTTCTTTTTTTTTCTTTTCCCCCTTGTAAAAAATCAATCCAATAATCTTTCTTTAAATAAATTCTTTTAAATAATTAGTTCTCTCAATGTAATATTCCGTTAAGGATGTGGTAAGAATAAAAATATAGATCTAAGTATAAATATAAATATAAATATAACTACAAATATAAATATATATATATGTAAATATATATCTTGTATAATTAAAGACTATACAATTGATCAATTCTTAATATCTTAATATCTGATAATTAATTATTCAGTAAAATCCACAAAAAGAAAATATTCTAATAATATATACTAATTAATATATAATAATTAATTAATTGTAATATAGTATTCTAATAATAATACTTTTAAATCCCTATGTATTATAAATATTTTCTAAATTGGTTAAATACGCACTATATTTCTTAATTGATTCCAATAAATAACAATATTAATTCATCTATACCTAAGTAAAAAAAAAGATAAGTTGGAGCAGTGCTTTTTCAATGTTCTTATTGGCCTCACTATATTTTCAATGAAGAGAAAGAAAAAAAACAAGTTCTTTTACTACTGTTGAAGTCTTTTCCGGTTACAATATGGCGGTCTCTATTCTGCACAGTCACTGTATGCAATCCTTACTTTGCCAAAACTTTCTCACTCCTTCCGTTTGAGCAGCTAGAAACGGGGGTACAAAAAAAAAGTCCGTTCTTCCTTTAATCTCCACTGTTTAAGTCTATTTCTCCTCACCTTCGTCTTACCTGTTTTAAAGTTTTTTAGACTTTCTTCACTGCTCCGTATTTCACCCCTTCCTTTTTGCTCGCCTTTTCAGTTGCCGCCCATTTGTGCTCTGAGATCTTCTTTCCTCCCGCTGCCCCTCCGGAAAGAAAAAAACTTTCTCCTCGGTTTTGCGCTTAAGTAGGTAATCCAAATTAATTCCGCTTTCTGCTCGACCTCAGCAATTCTGCACTGTACTCCCTCCTTTGCTCCCGATGGTCTCAATCGGCTCGTCGGGTCTCCGGGCCGGCTGTGCTCACCGCGCCAGCCAGCTTCTTCCCAAGCCTGGATTGAGGGATCTTCACGGTATGGCGGGAGATCGCACCTCTCCTCGCCTCCCCCGAAGCTTCCCCTCTCTATTCCGGTCTCTTCGGGACCAGTCTCTGCCAAAAGAAGGCACCAAAGCTCAGAAAATCGGCAACAGAGAGAGAGTGCTTCTCTTCTGTGCCGCCACGACTCTACGTCACCGCCGGAAGTCTCCATTAGGTAATTCCTAATATGAGATCTTACCAGTGCCCAGTCTGATTCCGAAAGACTGGCCCTCCAACTACTCTCTAGGCGTCTTTTCTGGCGCTTCAACTCCCTCAGCTCCTCAGTGAACCAAGGAGCCAAATGAGATTGGCGCTGGGTCAGAGGCCGCAAGGGCATGACCCGATCCAGAGCTCCAGCGGCCGCCCTATCCCAGGCGGCCACTAGGTCTCCAGTCAAGGCGTGTGCCAGAGCCTCAGGAAATGGCCCAAGCTCCATCTGGAACCTGTCAGGTTCCATCAGGCACCTGGGGCGGAACCATCTCACCGGCTCTGCCTCCCTGCAGCGGGGTGCAGTGGTTTGAAAGTCGAGACGAAGGAGAGAGTGATCTGACCATGACAAGGGCTCAGTAACTATATCCCCTATCTCAAGATCACGCAACCACTGTCCAGAGACAAAAACCAGATCCAGCGTGTTTCCCCCGTGTGGGTAGGGCCATGAATTAACTGGGTCAGGTCCATGGCTGTCATGGAAGCCATGAACTCCTGAGCCACCTCAGACGCCTCACCCACGGATGGCAAGTTGAAATCCCCCATGACCATAAGCCTGGGGGTATCAACCTCCACCGCGGCGATGACATTGAGTAGCTCGGGCAGGGCCACGTGGCAGGGAGCCAGGTACGTGATCAGCAAACCCATCTGAACCCCGTGACCCCATTTTAGGAGGGATTCACAGCCGGCCGTCTCAGGAACGTGATGGTGGAGCAATACATAAGATGCTATGTGGATTACCAACAAGAGAATTGGGCAGATTTATTACCGTTTGCAGAAATGGCTTACAACAATGCACTGCATGGCAGCACTGGACCTTTCCAGGTCACCAGTGGCATGGAATTTGTCCCCATGCCTGAACTGCCCAGAGAGCCCCCTTTGTCCATGTCTTTAACAGAATGGATGGAGTCATTAAAAGAGGGGTGGGAAAATATGAAGAAAGTGCTGTCAGAAATAGTAGAGGAATATAAAAAACAGGCAGACAAGCACCGTTCACTCCAACCCCCCCTTCTGGGTGGGAGATAAGGTTTTCCTATCCACCAAATACATACAGTTAAGGCTGCCTAGCAAGAAATTAGGACTAAAATTCCTAGGTCCTTTCCCAATAATAAAAATAATTAACCCAGTGACAATTCAATTTAGCCTCCCTCACATCCTAGGGAAAATAGACCCTGTCTTTCACTGTAGCTAGCTGAAACCCTCAGTTGGGTCCAATTTAAGACCTCAAGCCCAACCACCTCCTCCTCCTATAGTTGTACAAGGAGAAACCCATTATGAAGTCAAGAAAATATTAGATTCAATTAGGGGTCAATTACAATACTTAGTACACTGGAAAGTGTACTCTTTGTCTGAAGCTACCTGGGTCAAGAGTTGGAATGTGAAAGCAGATAGGCTAGTCAAACAATTCCATGACAAGTACTTGGATAAGCCAAAGGGTGCCTCTGGGGGGGGGGGAAGGGTGGTTAGGAACATGATTAACCCCCCTGTATTATTTTCTCTCCAAGACACATGTCTTTTCTGGTGGGGGGGGCGCCTGTCATACCTGGAAGCCATCTTTCTACCTCTGTGCCTTCAGGCTTCATGTGGTCATGTGGTGAGTTCTGTTGCTAGATGGGTAGAAGGCTAATCCTATCATGTCTTGAGGGCCATGTGTTAATCCCATCACCCTGGAGCTGAAAGGGGGAGGCAGGGAGCTGCTTTGTCTTTAAAACATGTTTCTCCTTTTCTCATCCAGGGGAATGTAATATTCTGCCTTTTTAATATTTCCTAGAATATTTCATTCTTCTAGGAGTGGGGGTGCTAACTTCTTACACCTCTCTTATTTACTGTAAATATATTTAGTTATATCAAATCACAAGCTCTTGTCAGCATCTCTGACTCCATTTGGACACTGGCTGCGCAGTTCCTTGACAGGTTATGGGCCCAGAAGCACCCTGATGAGCCAGTAGTATTTTTCTGAGGTAAAAGTTTTTTTTTGTGAGTCTTAGGGAGGTTAAGGACTATTGGCCTATAAAGCTGACCTGGTATTGCTTAAACCCAGGTGGGTCCAGAAGGGGATATTTCTCTTTGGAGATGTCTTACCTGGGCTTCAAATGTGGCACCAGTCACAGAGTCAGAGTAAGTGGGGTAGGGTAGCTATTGTTTCCAGGAAACCACAGTAGTTTTCCAAAAAAACTACTTTAGACAACCCTGTAGTTGAAGTTAGGTTGTAACGATCAGCTGAATCTGTTAACTTCTATTTTGACATCCTACTGCACAGCAACAAGCCTCCTGGAGCTGCTCAATTCAATCACTATGTTGGTGGTGGAATTTACAAGATTGCTAGTACTAGACATTTAAACTTACTCTCATGTACTATCTGGAGTGATTTAGGAGTTAGTAGACACTAGGCAACTATGGACCAGATTATTGAGGACTTGATCTGGTTATCACTTGTCTAAGGATAGTTGTCACTTAATTGGAAGATGGAAGACATTGTCATTAATTCTTTGTCATGGTCAGATCATTCTCTGGTTGCTTTTCACTTGACAGTGCTGTTTTTGCTTCCTGTCCCATCCAAGGAAGCTTTGTTGATTAGATTAGCTATTTTAGGTGATCAATAGCTTCAGATAGAGTTTAGTTTCTTTCTAGGGATCTGGTGGTCATTTCAGACAGGGTCTTAATTCGTGCAGTAGGAGAGTATGAGAGAAGATCTTTGTAGGAAAGGGTGGTTCTGATTGCCTTGAAAGAGGTTAACCTATACCCATTTCCTGTTAAGAGGTGATCACCAGATCCAACAGATCTGGGCAACTTTTATCCAATTTCTAAATGCACAAAATCAGGAGATGACTTGGAGGGAAATAGGCAAGAACAGGGGTGAAATGCCATCGCCCAATCCGGTAGAGATGGTGGTGGGAGGTTTGGAGAACCGGTAGCAAAAATCCCTGCCCCCCCCCACCATTCCCAGCTGAGCTGCGCAATCATCACAGGCTTTTTTTTTATTTTTAAAAGCATTTTTTCTACAACCTCTTCAGCCGAAAAAATGGTTTTAAAAATTAAAAAAAAACCTCTGATGATTGTGCGGCTCAGCTGGGATCGTCAGAGCCTTTTAAAAGCATTTTTTACAACCTCTTTGGCCGAAAAGAGGCGCAAAAGCCTTTCGGGGCGCAAAAGCCTCAGACTAGAGGGGGAGTCCAGAGCGCGGCGAAGTGAAGGGTGATTACTCGTTGCACGAATGGACATCCCTGTCGATCCAGCGCGAATGTGTCTGGCAGCTTGCTATGAGGCTGCGATAAGCCAGTGAGTAAAGTGAAGAGAAGATTTTTTTTCAACAGATGGTGTCATTTCAAGCGATTACTTCAAATACCGCAAGATTAAAGATCATTTTGAAAGATTGAGTCCGGTCCTTGCGAGTCAACAAGTTTTCCAGTGGAGAGTACGAGCGGCAATTTGGCGGAAAGAGGAATGAGTCACACAATGCGTTTAACTGTCAAGGTGGCAACGAAGAGAAAGTATGAAAACTGTGAAGAGGAGGCACGATTGTAGACAGCTGGAAAGAACAGAGAACTATGAAGAAGGTGAGAGAGCTGGCATACTAGAGAGACAGTGATGGAAAAGGACAGGAACGGATCTGAAAGGAGAAGAAGCAAGGACCAACATTGCCGTGACTCAGCATAGCAAGAGGAGCGGATTGGCTGAGTGCTGGAGTTGCAAAAAGAAAGGAAAGAATCTCTTTGGATCTTACTTGAACTTTTGAACAGAGGATTTAAAGAGTACTGAGGCAAAAGTAAAGTGTAAGGGGGAAGAAAAAACTATATAAACTGCTGATTTCTTCATAGATCGTATAAAGCCTTCACTTATTTATGAACTTTATAAAATCCATAATATTGCATATTATTTACACAGCCAGAGTACAAGAGACTTGGGAGGAGTTGAAAGCTGTATTTGAAAGTAAACACCAGAGAGGACACAAAACTTATACCCCCAAGAAATTGGTTGTTGGAATTTTAATGTATACTTAATGTAACTTACAACTTCTTAGTGATTTAAGTGAACAACTGTGAATTAATTTTTATATCTGGCATTAATAATTATATTAATTACATTAATCATAAACATTTGCAAGGAATACTAGATGGTATTAATATTGATAAAATTTATACTTCATAAAGAGTGAAAACACCTTAATGATATTAGACATAGATATAGATAATATAGATCCTATGAACATATGATTGTTTGATAAGTTGAAATTAATTTGCTTAATTTGATTTAAATTAAGATTTATAGTTTGGGATCAATTTGAGATATATAGTTACTGGATTCTTAATAGTTAATTTAACTTTGTTAGGTTTGACCTTTAAACTGATATATATGTATAGTTTTGTTTATTGATTAAGATAGTCTGATAAATTAATATAGAGCATTAGTATTGTTATTTATCTCATTTGCATACTTGTAGACATATAGAGAGATAGTGATATAGTAAAACAAGAACTCAAAGGGTTACAAGAGCAAACAGATATTAACACTAGGCAGCTAGATTAAAAAATGGAGGACTGGAAGTTTATATCAATAAACGTAAATGGATTAAATGCTTCAGCAAAAAGAAGACAAATATTCACAAAATTAATTAAACAAAAAGCAGAGATAATATGCCTCCAGGAGGTTCATATTCAGAAGCGGGAAGTAAAATATTTGGAATATAACAAACTAGGGAAATTATATACAGCACTATCAGAGAAGAAAAAGAAAGGGTTGGTGATATATATTAAGGGAGGAATTATAGCCAAACAAATTTATGCGAACTCAGAGGAAAGAACTTTAATGGTGGAAATAAAGAGAGGGTATACACCAATTTTGTTAGTAGTCATTTATGCGCCAAATAAAAACCAGGGGGACTATTATAAGAAACTACATGAAAAGATAATTATGATAGGCTATAGGTATATTTGTATTGTGGGCGACTACAATGGGATAGTGGATACCAAAGACTATATTAGTGATAAAGATAATAAGAAGAAAAGAAATACTTTACCCAAAACATTTTTTAATATGACAGATGAATTAAATTTAATAGACATGTGGAGAACCCTTCACCCAAAAGGACACAAATATACCTTTTACTCTAATCCTCATGCGTTTTGGTCCAGAATTGATATGTTGTGGATGAACAGGGATTTAGGTTTAGGAATAGATAATTTTTTTTTTTAATTTGATTTATATGCCGCCCTTCTCCGAAGACTCAGGGCGGCTTACAATGTGCTCAGCAATAGCCTTCATCCTTTTTGTATATTTATACAAAGTCAGCTTATTGCCCCCACAACTGGGTCCTCATTTCACCTACCTTAGAAAGGATGGAAGGCTGAGTCAACCTTGAGCTTTGGCGAGATTCGAACCCTGCAGTAATTGCAGGCAGCTGGCCTTAATAACCAGCTTAATAACAGGGTGCCTTAAACCCCTGTACTACCAAGGATTTCCCCAAACACATGGGCAGATCATAACCCCCTTGAGGTAACATGGAAAGCCCCCCAAAAAAGAATTAGAAGATGGACGTTAAATCCTCAAATATTAAATGAAAAGGATTATATAGAAAGGCTAATGAAAGAATTGAATTTCTTTTTTAAAGAAAATAAAAACCAACATACTTCCTTAACAAATTTATGGGATACCATGAAAGACTACATAAGGCGGATAACGATAGCCTATAATACAAAGAAAAATAAGGAGAAATGGAAAATGCATAATACAATTTCAGAAGAAATCTGAGATTTGGAGAAGCGACTCCAGAAAAGACCAGCAGATGAAGTAGTTAAGGAGAATTTGACCCTTGCGAGACACAAACTAAACTTACTAGAGCAAGAGGAAATGGCAAAAAATGTAAGATACTCTAGACAATTTTATTTCGAACACGCTAATAAAACTGGAAGGTGGCTGGTCTACAAATTGAAAAAAGAGAAAGGAGAGTGGATTATTCAACAATTAGAGGATGAGATGGGGACCATACAAAATAATGAGGAGAAAAAGAAAATAGTACAAAATTACTATATAGATCTTTATAAAAAAGAAGAAATATCAATGGAGAAGATTGATGACTATCTAATGGAAGAAGAGATCACACCATTAGGGGAGGAAAAAAGGGAACTGTTAAACAAAGAAATAACTCCAGAAGAACTGAGAGCGGCAATTTCAAGACTTAAAAGTAATAAGACACCAGGACCGGATGGTCTCCCAGGAGAAATTTATAAAAAACTGGGTGAAATTATAGAACCAACATTATTGGAAATTTGCAATGAAGCATTATTTGAAGCAAAGATACCAGAATCGTGGAAGGAGGCATATATCACCTTAATTTCGAAAGAAGATACGATTAAGAGTCAAATTAGAAATTATAGACCAATATCCCTGATGAACGTAGATTATAAAATATTTATGAACATAATGGCAGGAAGGTTGAAGAAAATATTAAATGAGACTACACACCCTGATCAAAACAGTTTTCTCCCCAATAGACAAATAAGAGACAATATAAGAATAATTGTAAATACCCTAGAATACTATGAAGCTCGTCCAGAGAAACAAGTGGCCCTTGTTTTTCTGGATGCTCAAAAAGCCTTCAACAACTTGAATTGGTTATTTATGATTAGGCAAATCAAACAAATGAAATTCGGAACTAAATTTGAGAATATGATAGAGGCAATATACAAATCACAAAGTGCAAGAGTAATAGTGAATGGGGATACTACAGATAAGTTCCAGATAAATAAAGGAGTATGTCAAGGGTGCCACTGTCACCATTGTTATTTATTTTAACATTAGAAATATTATTAAACAGGGTTAGAATAAATTAAGAGATAAAAGAATTGAAAATTAAAAGGGAAGAATACAAGACACAGGCCTTTGCAGACGATGTGGTTTTAATTATTGAGGAACCTTTGGTATCGGGCCCAGTTTTATTACAAGAAATAGGAAAGTATGGGGAAGTATCAGGACTCAAAATCAATAAGGGGAAAACCAAAATTCTAGTTAAGAACTTAACATTAATTCAGAAAAAAAAACTTGAAATGGAATGAACTTGCAAATTGTTAAAAAAATCAAATATCTAGGGATATGGCTAACAAGGCGATGCTCATCCCTAAAAGAGGATAATTATGTGGCTTTGGTTCATCAAATAAAAAGAGATCTGGAAAAATGGGAGAAGTTACAAATATGGCTTCTAGGTAGGATAGCGTCGATTAAGATGAATATTCTACATAAACTACTATACATATTCCAAATGATACCCATCCCATTAGACAAAATATTTTTCATAGAACTCAACAAAATGACTACTAAGTTCGTCTGGTCCGGAAAAAAGGCAAGGATAAAATTATGATCACCCCACTTCAAGATAGTAGAAATTGGGGTGGTTTTGGTCTCCCGGTATGGGAAATATACCATAAAGCAGCCATGTTAGTTTGGATAAGAGTTTGGGTCAATTTAAGGAATAGTAGAATTTTAACACTGGAAGGACATGACCTACAAAAGAGGTGGCATGCTTTCCTGTGGGATAAGAAGAATAGGATCTACTCATATTTTTTTAGACATAAAATTAGAAATGCATTGATACAAACTTGGGAAGATGTAAAGAAGAAACATTGTATGAAAATTCCTGGCTGGTTATCTACCATGGAAGCTATGATCCATCCCAATACAGTAGACATTAGTAAAATGATTAGATATACAGAAATATTAGATAATCAAGGAAGATTTAAATGAACCAGGTACTAAAAGAACAGAGAATCCACATTGATTGGTGGCCATATTTACAAATACAATCCAGATATAAGAAAGACATGGAAGATTATGGTATTGATAGGGAACCAAACCAATTAGACAAACTGCTGATGGGCCCGGACAAAAAAAATTATATCTAAATTATATAACTATTTATGAGAATTTGACAGAGCTGAGGAGGTGGTAAAAGAACCAATTATTGCATGGGCCAAAAATATACGGCACAATATAAATTTAGATGAGTGGGAAATGATTTGGAATAAAAATTATACATTAACAAAATCAGCAGCCTATAAAGAAAATCAATATAAAATGCTCTACCGTTGGCATCTAGCGCCAGTAAGACTGGCTAAAATATACCTGAACCTAAGTCCCAAATGCTGAAAATGCAATTATCATCAAGGTACCTTCTTTCATGCCTGGTGGACATGCCCAAAGTGAAGAAGTATTGGACCAAAATACAACACTGGTTACAGACCTAACAAACTGCAAAATTGAGTTGATTCCAGATACATTTCTCCTGGGTATACTAAAAACCAAATATGCCAAAGAAATAAGATACTTGATTTTACATATACTTACTGTGGCAAGAATCGCATTCGCGCAATATTGGAAAGAACATAATTTTCTGTCAGAGGGACTTATTATTCAAAAAGTATTTGTGCCGAAATGAATAAATTAACTTTAGAATTAAGAGAAAGACAATTCAGAATACTATGCGGTGTGGAGAAAATGGTATAGGTGGATAGATAACAGAAACAAAAATAGGTAATATTTATACAGAAGTTGAAGAGGTATTTATATGTATATGTATATAATGTGGTGGTTATATGAACTGTTAATCCAATTTATATAATTAATGACACTGTCTGTTTGAACATGTATTAGAGTTTTGGAAAAGAAAAAATGACAATTTTTTTTTTTTTTTAAAAAAAGAAAGAAACGGCTATTAGACAACTGTCAAATTCAAAATTCCTTGGATTCTACACTCAGTAAGACAGCGGATTCGTGCAAGTCTTCACTGAAAGAGCGAAGCACGTGGCTGGCTCCCTGGTCCATCTGGCAAAGTCACCTTACCAGCTCAAATGCAGAGCTGAGGTTCCTGCCATTCTCCATTGTGGGTGGAGACAGCAGCCAGGATGGGGTGTGCTCGTCTGTTCAGGTTGATAGTCTGAGCCTGTCAAAGTTGCTAAGTCTCGCCCTTGTTACTGAGCAGACCCAGCTTTTGGCTCAGTCTGTCAGCTTGGACAGGCGTGTGGGACTGTTCCTCTTGCCATTTTTCACTCTTTATAAGCTTTTTTCTCTCCTGATAGCTAATTAGTGTTGGATTTTTTGGCTTGACTTCGACTGCATTGGACTTCGTTTCTTTTTTCCTCACAGTAAGATCTTCTACCACAATAATTGGCTTTGCCTTTACCTCACCGGGATCCTTATCCCCTTCTTACTATCGGCTGGGGGATTTTGGGGGAAAAATTTTTGGGGCTTCGCGTTCCTCTTCAGGACATTGCTGGCCGCCCCTGGTTTGTACAGCCAATTTGTCATTTGTGGAGTTTTTTGTACTCCCCTCGTCAATCTCCCGGCCACCATTTTGAATTCAAGCCGGCAGTTAACAACTCTGCCGCTTGCCTCTCAGCAAGACTGCCCGTTCGCTTCTTCTCAGTCAGACCAGCTAGTGGAGCCTCTCGCTCCTGTCTGGAACCTGCGGAGCATGGGGACGGCAGTTTGAGAGGATCGCTGGCCGCGGCATCGCCTAAAAACTGTGAACAGTTTCGGCGCGAAAAAACCTTTCAGAGGATGGTTGGCTTTGCGCCTCTTTCCTTGTCATCCTGTGACGTGCCGCCTGTCTGCATATCTCCGTGTGGCAGAAGCGCTCATTTTGGAGAGGCTTCGCGCCCCCCCACCTCTTTGGACGGCAGCCGTTTCTCCTGGTGACGTTTTTTTCTGACTGGTGGAGTTTTTGCGCTCCCCCCCCCTTTTTTTAAAAAAAAATTTGATTTATATGCCGCCCTTCTCCGAAGACTCAGGGCGGCTTACAATGTGCTCAGCAATAGCCTTCATCCTTTTGTATATTTATACAAAGTCAGCTTATTGCCCCCACAACTGGGTCCTCATTTCACCTACCTTAGAAAGGATGGAAGGCTGAGTCAACCTTGAGCCTTGGCGAGATTCGAACCCTGCAGTAATTGCAGGCAGCTGGTCTTAATAACCAGCTTAATAACAGGGTGCCTTAAACCCCTGTACCACCAAGGCTCTTTTAGCGGCTCTATGGAATCACAATTTCCGGGTGGGGGACTTTTGCTGGTGGAGCTTCGCGCTCCCCTTTTGACAGCTCAGCAGACTCGCCTGTGAGGAGTGACTGTTGATTGTGGAGCTCTGTGCTTCCCTTTATCATCCAAAGGATCCATCTCTGTGGCAGACTTTGCTGGCGGAGCTTCACGCTCCCCCCTCCTCCTACGCCTTGCCTGCATTCTTGGGGCTGATCGCCACTTCTCACCATTGTACGAGTAGAGCTTCTGCGCTCCCTTTGAAGTAGCCCTGTTTAGAGGCCTCCAGGCTTTGGTCTGTGCCTCTTTAGGTCAGTGTACCCCATTGTCATTTTCTGACAGTTGGAACTTTCTATCCATTGTCACATCTGGGCTGTTATTCTTGACCATCAATCATGCCCAAGGCTTCGCACAAGTCAAAGTATGGTCATCAGGCGGGGTGTTTTGATAGCCCTCGTCATCAAGGGGCTTCCCCTACTAGGCAGGATGTCAACTCTGGCTTGTCCACTAAGCCAGAGGGTTTGGACCTATCCAGGCCCCGCCAAAAGTCATCTTCTCACTCTCGCCCTTCTCGTGCGGAAGCCCACCGGGATAAAATGCTGCAAAAGATCTGTGCCAGGGTCAGCGAACTCCAGCCGTCTGTCAAGGAGACAACTACGGTTTCCCCTCGTACTGCTACCATTTCGGCCTCAGGGTCGCAGGTAGACGAACTGTCCCTTCAGGACTGTCCTGCAGTTATTCAGACGAATGATCTATGGGGTTCCCCCATGGTTCCGGCTCCTGATCCTCCGGCGGATCCTTCTCCGGCTTCACAGTCATTGTTGAATTTGTCCGGAGCGACTTCTGCACCACCTTCTGTGGAAGCTGGTACTGCTGCGGCACAACAAACTAACATTTTGTCTCCAGAGCAAATTCACCAGTTCATCGCGGCTGCGGTACAGCAGTCGCTGGCTTCTCAATTTCAACCCGCCATCAGGGCAGCTTCGGTTTGGTCTGGTGCATCTACTTCTCGAGTAAATGTTCAGCAGGAGGATGCTCTTTTGATCGATGCCCCAGACTCTCCAGTCTCCTCTATTGCAAGTCATGCATCTTCCCTGGCCAATGAGCGACCTATGGATTTGGAGCTTTCTGAGGACGAGGATCTTCCTCCGGACCAGCCCGCGTTTACGGGCTTGTTTCCCCAAGCCTTATTCAAATCTCTGCTACACAAGGCCATTAATACGGCCCAGCTCAGCTCTCCAATTCCACTGCCGGCTGAGGGGGCTCTGAACCCCCTTTTCATGGAACCATCCAAGCCTGTAGACTCCATTCCTACCCCTCCTTTGTTCCTCGATGTTCTCCGGAAGCAGTGGTCTTCACCTGGTTTGGCCCCGGCTTCTATGGCATCGGAGTGCTGGAATTTCAGTGTGGCTCCAGATCTAGCTACCTTTCTTCAGGTCCCAATTGTGGATGCTCCCATTGAGTCTCTCTTACCACATATGGCGGTTCCAGATGATCCAGATGAAGGGCTCTCCCCGGAGAAGCACCAAGTGGAGCAAGTGTTACAACGAGCCCACCAGGGTGACGCTTGGGCCATTCGGGCGGCATCTACAGCGTCTTTCTTTAATCGCACTACTCTCTTATGGCCTCATCATCTGCAGGAGACTTTGACTATGGAAGATGTCTGTGTGCGACAGGAGCTAAAAAAGATGATCACCGCCATGCAATTCTCAGCAGACGCTACCCTCTCCGCCGCTTGCTTTGCGGCTAAGACTCTTGCCTCTTCCGTTACTGCCCTCTGCTTGGTTTGGCTCCGCCACTGGCAAACCGACACCAGGCATAAGTGGCATCTGGCTTCGGCTCCGTTTGTTGGCTCCAAGTTGTTTGGGGACCCCCTTGACGCCTTCTTGACTGAAACGAAAGACAAGAAGAAAGTCCTTCCAGTTGTCTTCCGTAGGGGGGAACCGAGATTTCATCCGTACTCAGCCCATCACCAATCTCGTTCGCATGAAGGAGCTAATTTTTCCTCTCCTTCTGCAAGGCCTCTGGGGAGTTTTCAATCTAAGCAGCGGGGCACTCAGGACAGGGCATCTAGAGGTAGGGCATTTGTTTCCAAATGTTTCTTTCGAGGGGGAGGAAGTCATTTCTCCAGGCGCCGTCAATAACTGCATCCCGGATCCTCCCATAGGGGGCAGATTGGCCCTCTTCGCCCCTGTTTGGGAAGGTTCCACTTCGGATAAATGGGTCCTGGCCACCTTACGATCTGGGTTGGCCATTGAATTTCTCTCTCCTCCTCTGGTGTTCTTTGTGCGCTGTCCACTTTCTAATGACATTGAGAAACAGTCCCTTATGGACTTGGCGGTTCAGCATCTCCTTTCAATCAGAGCTATTCAACCAGTCCCTGAGGTTGAACAGGGGATGGGATTTTATTCCCGTGTTTTCCTTGTTCCAAAGTCATCGGGAGGTGGTGGAGACCTATTCTGGACCTTAAACATCTGAACCGGTATGTTTTATACCGCAAGTTCAAGAAGTAGTCCTTAAAATCTATCCTCGACAGTGTTAGGAGGGGCGATCTCCTCACTTCCATAGACCTCACCGAGACTATCTCCATATTCCCATCCTCCCCTCCCATCGGAGGTTCCTCCAGTTCTGCTACGCGGAGTACCATTATCAGTATCGGGCCTTGCCCTTTGGCTTTTCCTCTGCCCCTCGTACCTTTACCAAGGTACTGGCTGCTTTAGCAGCATCCCTTAGGGCTAAATCTATTCATCTACAATACTATTTAAACAATATTATAATTTTGTCTTCTACTCAGCAGCAGGCTTCCTCTGACCTGCAGCTTACTCTCCAGACTATGGCTGCCCATGGCTTCTCCATTAACTTGGAGAAGAGCCATCTTGTCCCTACCACTCATTTGCTCCATCTGGGGGCTCTGATTGATTTGGTGGCAGGGAGGGTCTACCTTTCGCGTGAGCGTCAGAATAGCTTGCGGTCCCTGGTTTCTAAGGTTGAACAGGCTAGGTCTGTTTCTCCCCTTCTCTTGTCTCAGCTCCTGGGCAAAATGATATCTGCCATCCTGATAGTCCCCTGGGCCCAGCTGCACTCAAGGGAACTTCAATGGTTTCTTTTGCCGTTGCAGAAGGCAGGCAGAGGCACTTCTACCACGAACGTTCCCGTCCCCAGAAAGGTGATCAGGTCCCTAGGGTGGTGGCGGTCTCCAGCAATATCCTGAGGTTGTCTCTTCTTCGACCCACAGAGAGTGGTGGTAACTACGGATGCCAGTCTTCAGGGCTGGGGGCTCTCATTGCCTGGGTGAAGTTGCTCAGGGCACCTGGAACAGCACTGACGCCCATCGCCCCATCAACTGGCTGGAACTGCGGGCGGTCTACCTGGCGCTTCGAGCCTTTCGACATCTCATCTCCAACTCTCACGTCCTGGTCCTCACGGACAATATCACAGCGAAGGCCCATGTCAATCGCCAAGGGGGCACATGATCCCTTCCCCTGATGTCGGAGGCGTTGAAGTTGGGAGTCTGATCGGAAACTCACCTTGCCTCGTTCTGAGCGGAACACATTTCCAGCATCGCCAATGTACAAGTGGACTGGCTAAGCCATCAGCGCCTGGATCACGCGGAATGGCGTCTTCTCCTGCACATCTTCTGCCAAGTCGTGGCACGCTTTGGGACTCCAGTCATTGACCTCTTTGCCACGTCAGACAATGCTCAACTGCCGCGCTTCATCTTGCGGTACCCGTTGCCACATGCAAAGGCCACCAACGCCCTCCGCTCCCCGTGGCCTCTGAGACTCCTATATGCTTTTCCTCTGGTCTCCCTGATCTCCCGAGTGATTCGCAAGTTGTTGTTGGAGCAAGCGGAGATTCTCCTTATGGCCCCGCATTGGCCACTCAGACCTTGGTTTGCGGACCTAGTGTCTTTGTCAATAGCCCCACCTTGGCAGCTACCTCAACCGGAGGACGCACTGACTGAGGGGGCTGTGAAACACCCGGACTTGCAGTGGCTCCATCTGACCACTTGGTGGTTGAGTGGCATGCCCTAGGAGAGGCCAACATCCTGGCAGACGTGATCTGCACCATTCAGGCATCAAGTAAACCGTCTATAGACTGAATTTACTCGGCCATCTGGCGGGCCTTTTGTACATGGTGCGATTGGAATAGGGTTCAACACCTCCAGGCCTCGATCGTCAATATACTGGTGTTTCTGCAGGAGGGCCTTTCCAAGGGACTTTCTCCTAACACGTTGCAAAGGCAGGTGGCGGCAATCTCCTCGATACTTACCTTTGGATCCTTATCCTCTTTGGCACACAAGTGTGCCTTGTAATTGCAACCACCTGATAGTTGAAAATGGCAGCTCCCATGCCATTGAGCAGCCAGGAGGAGCTGGGTGTGAGTGGTGTAGATAGGAATGTCCCTGTCAAGTCCCCAATGAGCAGAGGAATCTCCTCAGGTGAAAGATTGGCTGTTAAAGGAGCAGTGGCATGAATTAAGTTGAAAGTCTTATCAGCCAAGATCTCTAAGGATGAAGAAAAGGACGACAGAAGGCCATAGACAGAGAGTTGGCCAAGGCCGAGAAGGCTGCGAAGCATCAGGGACAGGGAAGCTCCCTGAGAGGAGAAGCTGTCACTTCCTGCACTTTGGAAATACAGCCATTGGAGCCATTCACTGAGGCAATGCAATTACACTCTCTCAGCTACTGATCCTGGTAGCCAGATGATGCCAGAAAGCAAGCCTCCCACACTCTAATGGCAACATTAGACAGAGCTGAGGCTTTTTCTGCTCCAATACCTTCAGCAGAAAAAGATTGGCAACCACCTCAAGGTCAAATCTTGTGCCAGAAGCACAGTAATGTGGCTCCGCCCAAGGGAGAAGCAACGGTCAGAAATTCCTGAGCAAATCAGATCTCTAATCTCAGAGGCCATAGTGCGTGGGATCGCTGCAGGCTTGCAGCAAGGACGTCAGACTTCCCCAGTGGTGTCTGACACCACCCTTTATCAAAACCAACAACCAACCCAGGCCCAACATGACTGGACAGCCTTCCAAGGCCCTCATTCACAGACTCACTCCATCCAGAGTAGGGACTCCCTCTCCAGTAATGAAGATCTAAAGGATCTGATGCTGTCAGATGATGAGGGAATGACCCTGAACCCTCCAGCCTTCAAAGGGCTTTTTCGCCCAGACCTCTTCAAGTCACTACTTTACAAGGCAAAAGCCACAGCCCACTTGGGAGCTGACCCAGTGACATCGGAGCAGCTTTGGGCCTGACAGACCCGAGCGAGCTGCTCTTCTCAGAACTGGCTATGGAGAGTGAGGAGATTTCCTCACCCAAACTCTTCCTGGACGTGGTCTAGAGGCAATGGGCCAACACAGGAGTGTACCCTCCCCTAACTGGGAGTGAGAAAAAAAATCTAAAATGTGGCCCGAGACCTCTCTGAGGCACTGCAGCTGCCAACAATAGATGGCCTGGTGGCAGCCATGACGTCCTCCACCATCCTGTCCGACAATGCAGAGGACTCTGAAAATGGAGGACAGGAAGGCAGAGCTGACCCTCCGTAAGACACATCAGGTGGCGGCCTGGGAGGTCAAGGCAGCAACTGATGCCTCCTTTTTTAATAGAACCTCCCTGCTCTGGCTTCGCTAGATGCAAGCCAGAGTTCCGCTTGATTACATCCACTCCCACCATTTACTTATGGACAAGAAAAAGGATTTTAAAAACCCAAACATATAACTAAGCTGCATAACTTGCATTTTTCTACTACTAAATACTATGAACCATTTCTAACATTTAAAGTACAGGTATTCCTTGAGTTACAATAGTTCATTTAGTGACTGTTCGAAGTTATATGAGTTACATTTGGATGCTTAACAATTGGTTCATATTTATGACAATTGCAGTGTTCCGAGGTCATGCAATCACCTTTTGCGAACTTCTGACAAGCAAAGTCAATGCGGAAGCCAGATTCACTTAACAACCTGCTACCAATTTAACAACTGCAGTGATTCACTTAACAAATGTTGCAAGAAAATTTGTAAAATTGGGCAAAAGTCACTTAACAAATTTCTCATTTAGCAACATAAATTCTGGGCTCAGAATTGGTTGGAAGCCAAGGACTACCTGTAGTTCTCTTTATGTGTTGTTGTTGTTGTTAGTTGCGAAATCGTGCCTGACCAATTGCGACCCCCTGGACAACGTTCCTCCAGGCCTTCCTGTCCTCTACCATTGTCTGGAGTGCATTTAAGTTCACCCTACTGCTTCAGTGACTCCATTCAGCCACCACATTCTCTGTCATCCCCTTCTTCTTTTGCCCTCAGTCCTTCCCAGCATTAGGCTCTTCTCCAGTGAGTCCTTCCTTCTCATTAGCTGGCCAAAGCATTTGAGTTTCATCTTCAGAATCTGCTGCTTTCTGTGGGATGAGTATGATGGCATTCACCACTTCTTCGCACTTACTCTTGTACTGTGGCATTCAAGACAGGGTGTTCACTAGGAAATTCTTCCCTCCAGGGATGTATTTCAGCAGGAAGGCGAACTGATTAAAATACTGTGCCAATTGAAATTGTTTGGGAGAGTTTCTGAAGGGTCCTAAGGGCCTCCAGATTTTTGTGATCAGTCCAGACTTAAAAGGAAGCACTTGGCTCCCTTTTAGGAAGTGCTGCCAGGTTAACAGTGCCCAACAGACTGCAAATGCCTCTTTTATTACACCGCCCACTGTGTCGGTGAATTTCCTGGAGGTGTAGGCATATGGTTGGAGGTTCCTTTTTTGTTCCTCTGCAGGATGGCCCACACAACTACATTACTGGTGTCTGCCTGAATGACAAATGGTTCCTTGGGGTTAGGGTGCTTTAGGACCAGTTCCTCCATGAATAACCATTTTAGCTTCTCAAATGCTCCCTGGCACTCCACGGTCCACTCTAATGACTGGCTGGGTAAGGTTTGGCCCCCACTTTCCATGTCTTTAGCAGTTTAGATTGGCAGGGCTGTTTTGGCGAAAGAGTGGATGAACTGCTGGTAGAAGTTTGCAAACCCCAAAAAGTTTTGCAGTTGCTTGTGGGTTTGAGGGGGTTGCCACTCCAGGATGGCTTTGACTTTTCCTGGGTCCATTTCTACCCCCTCGCTTGATACCTGATAGCCTAGGTCAGTGATGGCTAACTTTCTTGTCATTGCATACCAAAAGCGGGGGGAATGATGGAGGGTCCAGCGCATGCCCACACCCATAATTCTATGTATTCTGCCCCCCACGCATGCATACTCTCCCCTCTGCTCTCCCCCCGCTTTTGGCACGCGATGGCACGGTGGGCCTGGTAGGCCTGTATTTTGGTCTCCCCAGGCTCCAGAGCAGCCTGGGAAGGGCAAAAATGGCCTTCCCCCGTCCCCCGCCCCGAGGCCCTCAGGAGGCTGGAAATGGCCCGTTTAAGCGGCTCATTTAAACAGCTAATCCCTGTCTTTGGGGGTTAGCTAGGTCAGGCAGTTGCTCTGATGCACCTCTCAGGAACTTATTTCCTTTAGTTTCCGTTTGGTGCTGGACAGCTCCTTCCTCCTGGCTGCTTTGAGGAGGGAGATGGCCTCTTTTTAACTTCATTTTCCTCTCTCCCCTTTCCCACCAGATTGTCGGGACCCACTTGTCTAGCCAGGACAATCCCAGAATTACTGCCTTTGTCATTTTGGAGACTATTACAAATTGGATGATCTCTCAATGTTGGCCCATCTCTAACCACACTGGCTCAGTAAGGTGCATTACAAGGGAACCTCCTATCAGTGATCCATCGACCTGCTCGAACCTCATGGTTTGGGGCAGTTTCCTTGCTCAGATCCCTAGTTTCAGCACCATCGGTAGGCTGATTAGGAACATGGTGCAGCCTAAGTCTATTAAGGTGTCCACCACTCCCTGAATTCCTGACTTGGCACAACTTTAGCGGGGATGGCAAAAGGCTGGATGGCTTCATTTACCATTTGGGTTGCCTTCAACCTTATCATCACTGTCATAAGAGGCAGGCTGCTGGTCCCTCTTGGCTGGAGTTCCCACTCCCTTGCTGGAAGGGGAAAAGACATCGATGGCCTGACACACCAAACTTTACTTAGCCACCCTTCCATGCTGGCTTTTTTGGCTTTGACAATGTAGCCGGGGTCGCTTTTGGCTTGGGTGTGGGTGCCAGGCATCCAGCAGTTCAATGGCCCTGCTGGCTGCATCTGAAGCACTTGATGGGGTCTCAGGCCAGAGCAGGAGGGTCAGCGAGTGGAGTAGCAACAGGTCAGCGACTTGCATCCACTTGGGCTTTGATTCAG
This sequence comes from Arizona elegans, assembly GCA_022577455.1. Taxonomy (NCBI): domain Eukaryota; kingdom Metazoa; phylum Chordata; class Lepidosauria; order Squamata; family Colubridae; genus Arizona; species Arizona elegans. Next base: position 34,071,120 of record JAKOOJ010000007.1, on the reverse strand, counting down.
ATGTGCTGCGCTTCTTGCACTGCTTAAGCTTGAGGTCCATCACTATGGCCATCCAGTACCAGTCATGAATCCGCTCAGGGACTCCCCAGTAAACGCAGGCTTGTAGTAGCTCTTGGTTCCGGCTCTCCTTAAAATAGTAGACTAGCAGTCGGTCTGGTCACTCTCTGAGTTTGCCGGCCACTTAGTGGAACTCCCAAACATATTCCTTTGCTGATTGGCCCCTCTGATTTTGGCTTCAGCTTGCAGGGCTTGAGATTAATCTTTAAATCTGGCTCTCAGGTCCCCCATGAAGGCTTCGACATTCCCCAATTCTGGTGCATCTTCGTTGTGGAGTTTTGTCACCCACTCTGCAGATTCCCCTTCTAGATTAGCATTCATGATATTCACCATTGCCAGGTCCAATGGGTAGACTAGGGCACAGTGGTCTAGATGGGCCCATACCTGGTTAAGGAAGAACGCCAACTTCTCTGGGTCATAATCAAATATGACTTTCATTGGAGGTGGGTCTTCTGCTGGCAGCGGAGGAGCGGATGCCCATTGTCCGGGGAATCAGCCAGGCCCCGGATAGTGTTCTGCCCCAGCTACGGACCCCAAAGAATGCAGCACACACAAACTCTATACAAAGCTTATTTTACTCAAATAACTCAGTCTTTATCAATCAAAGGCTGTTAATAAACTGTCTTAACACCTGCACAGGCTGCTGACGCAGCACCACACCAGCCTCCTCGTTGTCGAAATCAGCTACAATCTGCACAGGCCGCTCATGGGCCACAACAGATAGTAAGGCCACAGTGGATACCCTTGACATCCAGGAGAAGGCTGAGGTTGTCCTGCTGGACTTGCTGCTCATTGCTGCCAGGAAGGCTCTGTCTTCGACTTGGTCTTGCCCCACTGGCTATGGCGGCAGGCTGGCTGCTTGGGCTGCCTGGGTTGCTCTTGGGCTCTGGCAGGTTAAAAGCGGCTGAGCTGCCCAAGCTGCTGTCACCATGGACAACCTGGCTCAGCGCATCAGTTCCACTCCTTGGATCCGCATGTGGTTGAACATCTCCCTCAGCCATTCTACTGATGGGCTGTGAAGAGCAGTCAGATACTTCCATTCCCTGTGTTCATCCCACACAGCGGTCCTCTTCACCTTCCATCTCAGGACGAGAGTGGCTGGCTATCAAGGGGATCTCAGGGGAAACTCCACTTCAGGAGCCTTTGGCACACACTTGTGTCCAGCCTCCCCCTCAGCTCGGTAGAGGTCCTTGGTGGCTAGGACATCCTCTTATCTCACTGGCCTCTCAGTCCTTTCCACATGACCATCTGTTTGGCTGCCAGTGGGAGGGCCACCTTGCTGGAGTGGCTTGCCTGCTGCATGGCTGCAGCAGAGGCAGAGCAAGGGTTAGTGGTCGCTCCCCCTGTCTTTTTTTATCTCCAATCTTTTCTGAGTCTTTTTCATTCCTCCCATGTTGTCGGATGAGTGGCCCGGGGCAAGTTTAAGAGAATTGGTTTAATGTCAAAGCTCCAACTAGTGAACTCAATCAAACCAGAACTCTGAGACTGAGCTTCTTTTCAAAGGTCTTCTTTATTGAGTACATTGCATTGGCACAGCTTCAAAGGAAAACCAATTCTAAATTCTTCCTGCGGTTTCAGTATAATTAAACTAGGAAATAACCCCATCCCCAAGTGTCACAGCTCACTCTGGCCAATTAGGTTAATTGGCAGGCTCTCCAGGCAGTCCTTCCTCAACCTTATCCATTGCCAGTAGAGATGACCTTGGTTCTCACGAGAAAACTCTCTGTTGTGTCTAGTAACCTCCTTCCCCACTTCCCTTTCTGTGTGGCAACTGAGGAACAGAAAAATGTCTGCTGCCAGGTTGGGTTTGAAGTTGACACTCATCTAATTTGGTACTCAATGCGTTTTCAAGCAAATGTTTTTCCTTAGTACTCATTTTTCTCCTGGTACTCAATGCACAAGGTAGAACTTGCTGACATCGGCTGTTTCATGACTTGCTACTCCTTTTGGTTGAAATAAAGGGTCATGTGGTAAGTCATGGCTTGTTCGGTACTTGTTTTTAGTACTCATCGTACCTCCTGGAATTAATCCCAGATGAATACTGAAGTACCACTGTATTTTGTTGCAGTCTACGAATGAGCTCAGATTTTTTTTCCAATAGAAAAATGTATATATGTAAGAGAACATGATAACTTTCCACTTGGATATTGAGAATATTTTTTGACTTACAGTTTTGAGAAATATTAAAGAAGTGTTTAGTTGTATAAATCTATTCATTAATTTTGAGACAGTATATTAAAGTTTTAAATATATTATTTAACTTTGCATTAAATTAAGCAATCATGACAACTGGGATAGAAACCCAATAAATATATAGATAGTCTTAGCAAATCTTCTGTAATGAAAAATAATATTTTACATATTGTTTTAAAAAATCAAATTATTTTCATTATGCCTCTAATAATTTAAAATCTAAGGGAGAATTTTTATAAAATGTTTTATAGATGGCATTTAGACCCCAAAAAATTAGCCTGTATGTATCCAAATTTACAACCTAAGTGTTGGCGATGTGAGTGTACAGATGCTACATATTTCATATATGGTGGACATGTAAAAAAATTAAGGCTTTTTGGATAAAAATATGGTGGATTATTCAAAACATTTTAAGGAAAAAAATTAAATTTACACCACAGTTCTTTTTGTTGGGAATAGTCATTGATTGTACTGTAATAGAGACTAAATTGGTTTTGAACTTAATAACAGCTGCCAGGTTACTGATGGCACAATACTGGAAGAAGGAAGATCCACCCCCCATTGAGGAATGGACATTAAAAGTTGTGCATTTGGCAGAAATGGCAAAAATTTCATCATATCTTAAAGACAATTCAAATGAAAGATATATATCGGAATGGAGAAGATGGATCGATTACATACAGAAGAAGTATCCGAATAAGAAGATTCATATAGCATATGAATGAAGTAACTTTAAGTAGTTTATGTTTGTTTTTTGAATTATAAGGAGTTAAGGATCTAGGGAGAATATGAAATGTAACAATTTGTTAGCATATTCTAGCTTTTGATTTGTGAATGCTATACCTTGTGCTTGTTCTGGGAAGTCTAGGGAGGGGGGTGGGGGGGAAGGAGGGAAACGGGGGTGGGAAAGGGGAGGGAGGGGTTGAGGGGAGAAGGGTGGGGGGGTGAAAATGTTTGTATTTTCTACAAAACTTTTTAATAAAAAAAATAATTTAAAATGTATTTAAGTACCTCTATTTGAATTATATCAGATTTACTTTTGAATATACACGTTTAGAATTGTACTATTAGTTATGCTATACCATTATAGAGAATTCCGCGAGCACATGACCAAGATGGTGCCACCTCCCTGAGTTCCGATGCCGATGGGGGTGATTTCGAGCCATCTGAGGTCTTCGGGGGCTGCGCAGGTTGTCCTCACCCCCTGTCTGAGCTTCCCGACGGCCAGCTGAGAGCTTTTCCGCTCTCCAGAATATCATGGCTGGGATTGGGCCGGCATTTTTTCCATGCCGCGAGGATGTCGGAACCAATGGCGGTGTAATCAGAGACACCAACGGGGGCCGGATTATTACAGCTTGCGATCTTTTTGATGAGAGCGATGGCTGGGTTGCAGGCAGCGCTGTGATGGTGGCGACGGCTACGTCGGCAGAGGGGAGGTCCTTGTCGGAGCCCTGGGAGTCTCTGGATACTTTTGGAGCCTCCATGGCAAGATCTCAGCACCAAGGACAGCGGCAGTGGTAACGGCCACAGAGGAGTGCTGCGCTGACCGTTGGGCAACATTTTGAAAGCCAGCAGCAGCCTTGGCAGCCCTTAACAGATGTTGCAGGGATACCTTTTATAGTTCACCATCACAGAATCCCCCCTGGACTGCTATGAAGGGTGGTTCTCATAATGACCTGTGATCCATATAAAGACCAGTTGAGGTTTAAAAAAAAAAAACATGACCTGGAGGACTTGGAAGGGTGAGCGGATGATTGTGAATGATAACCCCGGCCGCCTCATGTTATACCTCCCCCCTGGACTGGTCTCAGAACACACATTGATCACTAACCACCTAACTTATTATCCCACAGCAAATAACATCTTCCTTGTATTCCATTGCTAATCCATCTCACCTTCTCATAACATCACCACCATCAGGATCCTATAGACCGGCCCTATACTCTATCAACTCTTTCAGTCGGACGGAGAGTTAACATCTAAGATGCGGTTGTTGCAGGAGTCGGTACATTGCTCTATTCACCACCAGAAGGATCAGCACATCAGATTCCATGAGCAGTTATACTCTAGCCAGCCACCATGAGAGGGTGGCCTTGGTCACTATTTCCCTGGTGCTCGTAAATGCTATAAGACTCCTCCTACTGTTGTGAGAGGACTATAAGCTTACTCTACCAACACCTAGATCTACATCTTCCTTCTCTCCTGGACTTTCAGAACTTATGTCATCTTCTTGGCCATCCTAACATCACCCCTTGGCCCACCGGATGTACTCAGCGGCTGAGCTTCTTGCTCTGCGAGACTCTCCCCTCTCGCAGACCTGGCCCTCCACACAATCGAGGGCCTTCCTTGATGACAGATTTTGGAATCCTGAGAGGTGGCATGTTGCAAAGAGGGGGTTGAGGATCTTTTTATCTAATTTCTTATCCAAAATTTTAAAGGTTTCTAAAAGAGGGGTAGGTGGGAGCGGGGTGGGTCATGTGGATTTGGGGGGCAACCCACAGAGGGAGAGCTTAGAGGATGACTTTTCAAAAGGGAGGCCAGATCCGGCACAAAGTTACATCATTGGAGATGTGGAGCATACTTATATGGAAGAGGGCTGTTCCCTCAAGGTCATGGTTGGGAGGGGCAGATATGGTGGGAGCAGGGGGCCACATCATGTTAGGGGGGTATGCACCCGCTGTCTTCAAGTGGTGGCACGCTCTGACCCCCAAGGCTCTTCTCGTTCCCTGGGTTGGTCAGAGTCTCAGGGCCCGAGCCTTAAGCTGATGTTATGCAACGTCAGGTCCGCGGTCAATAAAGCCCCCCTCATTTGTGAACTAATTCAGGAGGGAAAGCGGACCTGGCGGGTATTACGGAGACCTGGTTGGGCCATGAAGGGGGTCCCCCTCGTAGAGATGTGCCCACCAGGTTTCTGCGCATTCCATCAGCCAAGGGCACAGGATAGAGGTGGAGGGGTGGCGGTTATTATAAAGGAAGGTCTTGATCCTAGGAAGGCCACTGTTCCTCAGACAACCGGATGTGTGTCCCTCCTCATGAAGTGGGGTCATGGGTTACAGATGGGCCTGCTGATTACGTACCTGGCTCCCTGCCACATAGCAGCAGCCCTGCCTGAGTTCCTCAACGTAATAGCCGGGGTGGCGGTTGAGACTCCTAGGCTTCTGGTCATGGGAGATTTCAACCTGCCGTCCATCGGTGAAATGTCTGAGGCAGCTCAGGAGTTCATGGCTTCCATGACGGCCAGAGACCTGACCCAGTTAGTTCATGGCCCTACTCACACGGGGGGACACATTCTGGACTTGGTCCGCATCTGACCAGTGGTTGAATGGCCTAGATATAGGGGATATAGTCATCGAACCCTTGTCATGGTCAGACTATTCTCTCCTTAGGCTTGATTTTCTGGCCACTACACCACACTGCAGGGAGGTGGAACTGATTAAGTGGTTCCGCCCCAGGCGCCTGATGGATCCTGACAGATTCCAGATGGAGCTTGGGCCATTTCCTGAGACTCTAGCTCACAACTCGACTGAAGACCTGGCGGCAGCCTGGGATAGGATGGCCACTGGTGCTTTGGATCGGGTTGTGCCTTTGCGGCCTCTGACCTGGCGTCGAAATCGCCTGGCGCCTTGGTTTTCCGAGGAGCTGAGGAAAATGAAGCGCCGGAAAAGATGCCTGGAGAGTAGTTGGAGAGCTAGTCGTTCCAAATCTGACCGAACACTGGTGAGGTCTCATATTAAGACCTACTTAGTGGCGATGGCAGCGGCAAAATATAACTATTTTTCTGCTCTTTTTGCGTCGGCAGAAAATCGCCCAGCCGCCTTGTTTAGGGTGACCCGCTCCCTCCCCCACCTGAGAGCTCAGGAAGACCCCTTACAAGGTCGAGCTGAGGATTTTGCACAATATCTGCATGATAAAATCATTCAAATTCGGGAAGGTTTGGACTCTAACTGGGTGGGTTCAGTCAGGGTGATAGAGGCAGGTCTTGAAGATGTTATTTGGGATGGGTTTGACCCTGTGACCCCTGAAGACGTGGACAGATTACTGGGGAAGTTGAATGCGACCGCATGTTTATTGGACCTATGCCCCTCCTGGTTAGTACTGGCTTCCCGAGAGGTCACACGAGGTTGGCTCCAGAGAATCATAAACACTTCTTTGAGTGAGGGTTTTTTGCCTTCCGCCCTGAAAGAGGCGGTTGTGAGGCCCCTCCTCAAGAAGCCCTCTCTGGGCTTCACCTTGGGGAAGTCATGGGGAGGGAGGGTTTGGGAGGGTAGGGAGGGATGGGGGGGAATGGGGGAAAAATTGATGTTTGTAAAACTTTTTCAATTAAAAAAAAAAAGAAGAAGCTCTCTCTGGACCCGGCTGTGTTAGCAAATTACCGTCCAGTCTCCAACCTTCGCTTTTTGGCAAAGGTTGTTGAGAGTGTGGTAGCACAGCAACTCCCGCAGTATCTGGATGAAACTGTCTACCTAGATCCATTCCAGTCCGGCTTCAGGCCTGGTTACAGCACTGAAACGGCATTGGTCGCATTGGTTGATGATCTCTGGAGAGCCCGGGATAGGGGTTGCTCCTCTATCCTGGTCCTATTAGATCTCTCAGTGGCTTTTGACACCATCGACCATGGTATCTTGCTGCGCCAACTGGAGGGGCTGGGAGTGGGAGGCACTGTTCTATGATGGTTCTCCTCCTATCTCTCTGACCGGTCTCAGTCTGTGTTGGCAGGAGGGGTGAGGTCGACTTCAAGACACCTTATTTGCGGGGTGGCACAAGGGTCAGTCCTTTCACCTCTTCTGTTCAACATTTATGTGAAGGCACTGGGTGAGGTCATCCGTGGTTTTGGGGTATAGTGCCATCTTTACGCTGATGATACTCAGCTGTACATCTCCACCCCAGACCACCCCAATGATGCCCTTACAGTGATGTCCCGGTGCCTCGAAGCCATGCGGATCTGGATGGGAAGAAATAGGCTCCGACTCAATCCTTCCAAGACCGAGTGGCTGTGGCTGCCGGCGTCCTGATATAGCCAGCTGATACCATCGTTGACTATTGGGGGCGAGTCATTGGCCCCCACAGAGAAGGCTCACAACTTGGGTGTCCTCTTGGACACGCGGCTGTCTTTAGAAGAACACATGACGGCCGTGGCCAGGGGATCTTTCTATCAGGTTTGCCTGATTCTCCAGTTGCACCCCTTTCTAGATCGGGACTCCTTATGCACAGTCACTCATGTCCTTGTCACTTCCCGACTGGACTACTGTAATGCTCTCTACATGGGGCTACCCTTGAGGTGCACCCGGAGGCTCCAACTTGTCCAGAATGCAGCCGTGTGGGTGATTATGGGAGCGACATGGCGCTCACATGTAACACCTCTCCTACGCGAGCTGCACCGGCTCCCGGTGGTCTTCTGAGTGCGCTTCAAGGTGTTGGTTCTTACCTTAAAGTGCTCCATGTCTTAGGACCTGGGTACCTATGAGACCACCTTCTGCAACCGATAACCTCCCACCAACCAGTACGCTCCCACAGAGTGGGCCTCCTCAGGGTGCCGTCAGTAAAGCAATGTCGGCTGGTGGTTCCCAGGAGGAGAGCCTTCTCTGTGGGGGCATCTGCCCTATGGAACAGGATACCCCCCAGGGATACGAATGATCCCAGATCTCCGTACTTTCTGTCGTGCCTTGAAGACCTTTCTATTTCACCAAGCTGGACTGGCATAAATTTTCAGTTTATCTAAATTCTACGCTGAGGATCTTAATTGATGAGCCAAATCGGTTTAATTATTTTAAATTATTTTTATTTCACATTATATGTATGTTATTCTGACTGTTCACCGCCCTGAGTCCTTCAGGAGAAGGGTGGTATAAAAATTAAATAAATAAATAAGTAAATAAATAAATAAATAAATAAATAAAAAATAATAAAATAAAATAAAATAAAATAAAATAAAATAAAATAAAATAAAATAAAATAAAATAAAATAGATATGCTGTTGTACAAAATTCAGTGAAACTAGTATATACTTATTTAAGCCTGTAGAAGAACTAGTTTTGTCCAATTTTAACAGAATGAGGATGCAAATCTGCTGCTATTTTAGACCATGCTAACAAAAGTTATTCTGGATAGAAACTGAGGCCATTTTTTTTCCTTAATATGGGTCTGTGGATTTTGTAAGTGCTCCTTGATTGAATAATGCTGCTGGGAAATAATCTAATATAAAAAAAATCCAAGTTTAATTTGATCTTTGGTTGTGTAGCCAATAGCCAAGTTTTAAAAACTCTTGTTAATTGATGCTATTCGATTCTTATTTGATCAATTACCTTTTAACAAATTGAAAAAGTTGTTATATGTTGGGTTCCAACCCAATACACTCTTTTTTTTAGAAACATACAGTACCTCATTTGGAACTGTGAGATTTATTTTGAACTAAATATAATAGATAAATTGATTTTTTTTAAAAAGTACATAACAAATCTTCAAGTGGAAATCCAATTAATTCAAATAAGTTAACTTGGAGTAAAAATAGTTCAAAGTATAAAAACGACTGACAACTTAATCCTAATGTGTAGTAGCAGATTTAGTTATAGATAATAATAAATCTAGAAATAAAATCAGTTTAGTATAGATTTTGAGATACACCATCTCCTTTTGAAAATTTTGAGTGGTTTCTGTTTGAAAAATAGTGGGTCACAAGTAGAGGTGAAAAGGGGAGGGTTTCAAAAGCATTTGGTCTTTAATGGAGGCACTGTTATAGTGAAGCAGTGTGCAGAAATAATTCTGATTAGACTTGGTTAATCAAGCTACAAAATCAGTTCTGGCCTCCTCCTATTCATGTTTAAAGAATGGGAGAAGTACCATTATTCCAAGCAAACATTTAGACATTTTCTATAAAAAGCTGATTTTTAATCATGCAGTTGAGTTTATTTATATACTAGATATTATCAAATGTAAAAAAGATAAAATTAATTACTAGAAATTTGGATTCAAAGAAGAGATAATGTGTTAATTGGGGCAAGTAATGTTATTTATAAAAATTAAATGCCTATTAATTTCAGAAGAATTAGGTACACAATTTTATCCAGTGAGCCTAATGATACTGAGTTGCTTAATATTGAGGTGCTTCATAATTAATTAAAAATACATATATAATTCAGCATCATATTGGCAGGTGCTATCAAATGTTGCTATTTTTTAAAAAAAGTCCTATTATATTTAGGAAAAAAGCAAACAAACAAACCCCAAACTGAACATATAAATATTTGAAGTATGTTTGATGTTGCCATTATTTATTAACTGAAACCCAACTTTACTAATATCTACAATGGCCATAGTTAACAAAGCAGATTATAGTGTAAGATCATCTGCCTGTGCTTATTGTTAGCTTTCCAAACAATAAATACACTTTGAAGTAGATTATGTTAATATAGGGTAACATAGTGAATGAGTTTTTGTGAAGATTCAGAATATGGAGTGGGCTTGAAAGGAACAATTTGAGCATGCCAAATGTAATGGAAACGTTTTTTTGAGTTGATTTTTCTAGAATTCACATTCTGTTCTGTGACAGCAAAGTTACATTGTTTTTATAGATGTCATATTTTTCCATGGAGGGAAGTTTGAAAGGCATCATTGTTCTTGACCAAATGTGTCAAGGCAATGGCTTAAAAACAAAACAAAACAAAAAAAAGCAAAAATTATAAAACTGGTACATCAACTTTGTATTTAAATGTGGTCATTTTTTCTTACTCATTCTGACTTCAGAGCATTTTCATTTTCCTGTGCTAAAAGGCTCCTTTGTCTCTAAACAGATTATTTCTAGATTTCCCATCATTTTTTTTTTATCAAAATGAAGTTTGTGGCTAATTGTCAAATACTACAATAATTAGCTAGGTCAAAATAAAACAGTTCTTTAAGTTTTTTTTAAAAAACAGAAATAAAAAAAATCAGAGGGGAACTTTTAGACTTAACTAACTTCATATTTATACATTTCATAGTTATATAGATAATAGTTTTTGTAACAGGTTAAAATTAAACAGATCTAGTTTTGGAGACAGCTCAGCAGATTTTCTTGCTTTTAAATACAGGGAAACATTTAACCCCCATTTTATTGCTATAGAGCTCTTGCTGGTCACGGTGAAACTTGGGAGGTCCAGAGAGGATGCAGCTGACCATTTAAAAACAGCCTGTTTTGTACAACTTCCTAATGCAAACTAGCAGCAATTGGTTTCAGAAGCATAGAGCTTTCTCAGCAAAATTAGAATGAAAAAAATTCATCCCATCTTTTAATGTTATGTTAAAATATGAGAGACAGAGGAAAAGCACAGTAATTCTTATAACTATATGGATATGAATTCTTTTGAAGACATCAACTGCAACTGCAGTCTGATATTCTGCTTATTAGTTTGTGCTGATTTTCTTCCAGCTCATCAACCTTGGTAAGTCTGCTGATGCAGAATTTGCAAAAATGTGAAAATAAATCAATTGACTGCAATACATTTACTATTTTTTCAGATTTGCTTATAAGAACCTTCTATTTTAATAAACCTTAACAGTAATAATGTATGGCCAGAAAACTTATTTGTAAGTTTTCTGTTGTTTTTTTATGCAAAATGTTGTATATTGTTCTCTGATTTTGACTGTAACTGAAAAGGAAGAGATGAGGAAATATTGCAATTTTGATTGTCGTCCCTATCTCGTGTGTGTGTGATTTTAGGCAAGTAACCATTTTATTCTGTTGTAAGTTTGTTTAAAAATATTATGCATCTGGAAAGATATGCTGTTTTATCTGATTTAAGAAATGAAGCAATAGTATATACAAGAAATAAAACAATTCCTTTTTGCTTTTCTTACTAAAACCTCAATTTAAAAAGGCAGTATATTGCATCACTTTGCTATATATTAAAAAAAATAACAGTAATAAATAACAAAGTGCAATACTATGAGAGTTTTATGCTCTTTTTAACACAAACAAATGCACAAAGTGCCAGAGCATGCATTTATAACATTAGAGCAATTGAAATCTTAGTATATAGTGAAGCATTTTTAATTCAAAAGGAAGAGATTTCCACAGAACTTGGCAGGTGGAACAGGGAACCATTTTTTAGGCTGCAAATATATAAGGCTAGCAGAGTTCCCATTGGTGTTTTAGAACTAGTGAGATTGAACAGGTATACTTCTATCAAATATTATAACTTATAATCAGGTCTGTGGTAAATAAAGCCCCCCTCATTTGTGATCTTGTTCAGGAGGGGGGAGCGGACCTGGTGGGTATTACGGAGACCTGGTTGGGCCAGGAGGGGGGTCCCTCTCGTAGAGATGTGCCCACTCGGTTTCCGGGCATTTCATCAGCCAAGGTCACAGGGAAGGGGCGGGGGGTGTGGCAGTTATCATTAAAGAGGGTCTTGGTCCGAGGGAGGCCACTGTTCCTCAGACGGCCGAATGTGAGTCCCTCCTTGTAAAGTGGGGTCATGGGGTGCAGATGGGCCTGCTGGTTACGTACCTGGCTCCCTGCCATGTGGCAGCAGCCTTGCCTGAACTACTCAACATTATAGCCGCGGTGGCGGTTGATACCCCTAGGCTTATGGTCATGGGGGACTTCAACCTGCCATCCGTTGGTGAGTCGTCTGAGGTGGCTCAGGAGTTCATGGCTTCCATGACAGCCATGGAGCTGACCCAATTAGTTCATGGCTCTACTCACACGGGGGGAAACACGCTGGACTTGTTTTTTGTCTCTGGTCAGTGACTGAGTGATCTCGAGATAGGGGATATAGCAATTGAGCCCTTGTCATGGTCAGATCACTCCCTCCTTCGCTTTGACCTTCGAACTGCCACACCCCGCCACAGGGAGGCGGAACCGATGAGGTGGTTCCGCCCCAGGCGCCTGATGGACCCGGATAGGTTCCAGACGGAGCTTGGGCCATTTTCTGAGGCTCTGGCAGACGGCTCGACTGAAGACCTAGTGGCCACCTGGGATAGGGCGGCCGCTGGAGCTTTAGACCGGATCATGCCTTTGCGGCCTCTAACCCGGCGTCGATCTCACCTGGCTCCCTGGTTCACCAATGAGCTGAGGGAGATGAAACGCTGGAAAAAACACCTGGAGAGAAGTTGGAGGGCCAGCCGTTCTGAATCTGACCGAACACTGGTAAAGTCTCATATTAAGACCTACCTGGTGGCAATAAAAGCGGCAAAATGTAACTATTTTTCCGCTCTTATTGCGTCATCAGATAATCGCCCGGCTGCCCTGTTTAGGGTGACCCGCTCCCTGCTCCATCAGGAAGCGCGGGAGGACCCCTTGGAGGGTAGAGCCGAGGACTTTGTACAATATCTGTATGACAAAATCGCTCAGATTCGGGAAAATTTGGACTCTGACTGGGTAGATTCGGGAGGGAGGATGGAGGCAATATACTCAGCTACACATCTCCACCCCGGACCACCCCAATGATGCCCTTAAAGTGATGTCCTGGTGCCTGGAGGCTGTACGGATCTGGATGGGGAGGAACAGACTCAGGCTCAACCCATCCAAGACCGAGTGGCTGTGGTTTCCGACGTCCCAATATAGTCAGTTGGTGCCATCACTGACTATTGGGGACGAGTCATTGGCCCCCACGGAGAGGGTTCGCAACTTAGGCGTCCTCTTGGACTCACGGCTGTCTTTAGAAGAACACTTGACGGCTGTGGCCGGGAGGTCTTTTTATCAGGTTCGCCTGATTAGCCAGTTGTGCCCCTTTCTGGATCGGGACTCGTTAAATACAGTCACTCATGCCCTCGTCACTTCACGCCTGGACTACTGTAATGCTCTCCACATGGTGCTCCCCTTGAGGAGCACCCGGAGGCTCCAGCTGGTCCAGAATGCGGCCGCGCAGGTAGTTATGGGAGCAGCATGGCGCTCCCATGTGGCTCCCCTCCTGCGCGAGCTGCACTGGCTTCCTGTGGTCTTCCGGTTATGCTTCAAGGTCTTAGTTACCACCTTTAGAGTGCTCCATGGCTTAGGACCGGGGTACTTACGAGACCGCCTTCTGCCACCAATAGCCTCTCATCGCCCAGTACGCTCCCTTAGAGAGGGGCTTCTCAGGGTGCCGTCAGCCAAACAGTGTAGACTGGCGGCCCCCGGGGGGAGAGCCTTTTCTGTGAAGGCACCCACCATCTGGAACGAGCTCCCCCCAGAGATACAGAGGATTCTGGATCTGCGCACTTTCCGCCGTGCCCTCAAAACATTCCTATTTCAGCAGGCCAGCCTGGCCTAACTTTCCCTTTATATTGCTTTTGATTTTGTTTTAAACTGGGATGTCTTGAATTATCTAGGACCAGAGTGTTTAGTATATTTTAATTGGTGGTTTGTTTTTTTTAACGTTTGTATTACATGTATTTTTATCGTTCGCTATTCACCGCCCTGAGTCCCTCAGGAATAGGGCAGTATATAAATTTAATAAATAAATAAATAAATAATATAAAAATGGAAAAATCAAACTAACCATTTTCTCTGCCATTGGCTACTCTGGTGATAAAGATGATTTCTTGGTAAAATTTCTTACACACTATAGATTTCTTACACACTATCTTTAAAAAAATAGTGTTAGCCATCTTTGCTTATGCAAGCCAAAATAAAATAAAAGTTTTTTTATTTTAATTTACTGTATGATTAGGGAAACTAACGCTCAGTAAGATGTATCTGTTCTTTGACTTTTCAAAAAAGATGTTGAATTTTAGAATATTATGACTAAAATTGTGTATTTATCTTTGTTGATCACTTCAGTTGATTTGGTTTCAGTTTCAAACATAAAGATACTCTTATATTATCTACTCCTAAAATATTTAGCTATAATTTTAAGTTAGGCAACAACTAAATGTAGTTTTCTTGCATACTGTAAACATGCTGCTTTTTTTAAATAAATAGCATTCTCAGATTGATCATGAAGATAATATCAGGAGTAGGTTATTTATTTTTAGGCTTATGATAAATATTGTTCTAACATTAGTTTCTGAAAGACATACATGTTCACAAATTTTTAGTCGACAGACTTATAGCTTTGTTCCTATGAGCATGTAACAACATTCAGTTAAAATATACAGGTTTTGACATTTTGTGGTTAGAGTTTAATTCATCATCATCACCATCATTTTAGCCATTGTCTATCCACTGCAGGATGAAGGCCTCTTCCGCATGTTTCCAACCTATATGGTCTTGAGCTTTCTTTTGCCAGTTGGGCCTGCAATACTTGCTGATATCATTGATTCATCTTGTTTTAGGTCTCTTTCATGGACGTTTTTTATAAAGTGGGAACCATTCTATGACTTCCTTGGTCCAGCTGCCATCAGTTCTTCTTGCTATGTGACCAGTTAATTTCCATTTCAATTCTTTTACTGTCTTGATGATATCAAATACCTTCATTTGTTCTCTAATCCATGTGCAGGTCTTTCTATCTTGTCTTGTAATTCCAAACATATATCTTTCCATGGCTCTTTGCGATACTCATAGCTTTTGTATCTATTGTGACGTTAGTGTCCATGTTTCACTGGCATATGTTAGAGCAGGTAGCAAATACTGATCGAAAAATTTTCTCTTTAGGCATAGGTTTAGATTTAGATTTTAGATTTTATTACACTTCTATATCGCCCTTCTCCCAAAGGACTCAGGGCGGTGTAAAGCCATCTTAAAACACATATACACTTACAAAATTTAAAAACAATTTAAAAACAAATATATAAAAATTTGGCCCACAAAATTAAAAGCTAACAGACACCCAATTTAAAATTCCTATTAGGCCAGTCTGGCTTGTTGGAATAAAAGAGTCTTCAGGGTGCGGCGAAAGGTACGCAGGTTGGGGATCATATGAACCTCTAGGGGCAGCTTATTCCAGAGGGCTGATGCCCCCACAGAGAAGGCTTTCCCCCTGGGTGTCGCCAGTCGACATTGTTTGGCCGACGGCACCCTGAGGAGCCCCTCTCTGTGGGAGCGTATTGGCTGGTGGGAGGCTATCGGTGGCAGAAGGCGATCTCGTATATACCTCGGTCCTAAACCATGGAGCGCTTTAAAGGTGGTAACCAACACCTTGAATCCCACCCAGAACACCACCGGGAGCCATTGCAGCTTGCGCAGGAGAGGTGTTACATGGGTGTGCCATGTCGCCTCCATAATCACCCGCGCAGCCGCATTCTGGAGCAGTTGGAGCCTCCAAGTGCTCTTCAAGGGGAGCCCCATGTAGAGAGTGTTACAGTAGTCCAGACGGGACGTGATGAGGGCATGAGTGACTGTGCGCAGTGCATCCCGGTCCAGAAAGGGATGCAACTGGAGTATCAGGCGAACCTGATAAAAAGCTCCCCTGGCCACGGCTGTCATATGATCTTCCAAAGACAGCCGTGCATCCAGGAGAACACCCAAGTTGCGAACCCTCTCTGAGGGGGCCAAGATCTTGCCCCCAATAGTCAGCGATGGAACCAGCTGACTACCGGGACACCGGGAACCACAGCCACTCGGTCTTGGAAGAGTTGAGTCTGAGCTTGTTTCTCCCTATCCAGATCTGCCCGGCCTCCAGGCACTGGGACATCACGTCAAGGGCATCATTGGGCTGGTCCGGGGTGGAGATGTACAGCTGGGTGTCATCAGCGTACTGATGGAACTTCACCCCGAAACCACGGATGATCTCACCCAGCGGCTTCACATAAATGTTGAACAGAAGGGGCAAGAGGACTGACCCTTGCGGTGCCTCGAGATCGACCTCTGTCCCCCGCCAACACAAACTGCGTACGGTCAGAGAGGAAGGAGGAGAACCACCGCAACACGGTGGCCCCCACTCCCAACCTCCAATCGTCACAGCATGATACCATGGTCGATGGTATCAAAAGCCACTGAGAGGTCTAATAAGACCAGGACAGAGGAGCAGCCCCTGTCCCGAGCCCTCCAGAGATCATCAACCAATGCGACCAATGCTGTTTCTGTGCTGTACCCTGGCCTGAAGCCCGACTGGAACGGATCTAGATAGACAGCTTCATCAAGGTACTGGGAAAGATGTCGTGCCACCACACTGTCAACAACCTTCGCAACAAAGCGAAGGTTGGAGACTGGACAATAGTTTGCTAATACAGCCGGGTCCAGGAAGGGCTTCTTGAGGAGGGGCTTCACCACTGCCTCTTTCAGAGAGGGAGGGAAGAAACCCTCACTCAAAGAAGTATTAATAATTCCCTGGAGCCAGCCTCATGTAACCACCCGGGAGGCCAGGGGGGAGTTGTTCTTGAAAATTACATTTAGCTTGCGCCAAATGCCTGCCAACCATATTTATCACAACTTTTCTTTATTGTATCATCTTCCATTGAGATCCATTGCCCAAGGTATATATAGTGGTCTACTATATCTAGTTCTCCTCTAGATATAATTTTTTTCTTTCTTTAGTAAATTTATTAAACATAACCTAGCTCTTTTTCAGGTTTTAAAGCTAAATGGTTCTCCTGTTTAGAAAGTAACATCATCTACAAATCTTAAGTGATTTAAATAGGTGCCATTGATTTTTATTCCATCTTTTGCCCAGTCTACTTTGTGAAATACTTTTTCAAGGCAGGCTGAGAAAAAGATAGGTAATATTATTATCGCCGTGTCGTACACCTCATTCTATGTTGATTTCCACTTTAAGATAAGACAAATTGTCATCATTGTTTTTTCATATATTGATTGTAGTAAGTTTATGTAAGCAGTGTCTATGCCTTGGTTGAGCAATGCATTAATTATTCTGGAATACTGAGTCAAATGCCTTTTCATAGTCAATGAAAGCCAAGCACAGAGGCATGATGTACTTGTTGTGCCTTTCAATGACTTGCTGAACAACGTGGATGTGATCCATTGTGCTGTAGCCACTTCTGAACCTTGCTTGCTCCTTTGGGTGTGCATCATTTAATATTCTCAATATTCTTTTTGCTATTATCTTGGTGAAATCCTTGTGGATGACTGAAAGAAGGCTTATTGGGTAATAGTTTTTTAAATAATCTTGGCCCCTTTCTTGTATATAAGAATCACTTCAGCATTTTTCCATGCATCAGGTTTTTTTCTTTTCTGAGGCATTATGAGTATAGTTTTGCTAGTATCTTGTGTAAATTGTGACCACCAGCTTTTGGCATTTCAGTCATAATACAATAATTTCCTGAAGCTTTTCCATTTTTCAGTTTAATTACTTAGCTAAATATTTCCAGTAAATAAAATAGAGAACCAACATAGTATCTCCCTTAATATAAAATATATTGGCTGTTTGCTATGGATATTTTAGTTCATTATACATTATATACAAGTAGTCCTTAATTTACAACTGAGTAGGCCCAGAAAATTTGTCATTAAGTGAAGCATCATATGACTGCACTCAATTTTGTGATCTTTGTTACCAGAATTATCACTACAGTTAAGTGAGAAATCACCATTAAGTGAGAAGTCACATGACTTGTGACTTTCCACTCCAGCTTCCCAATGGACTTTGCTTGTTGGAAACTGGCTAGGAAGATCACCAATTAATGATCACGATTGCGAGATGCTGCAATAATCATCATAAAGGGGTGTATGTTACCAACCACCCAAATCATGATCATGTGACTGTAGGGTTGTAAGTATGAGAACTGGTCATAAGTATCTTTTCACCAAAAGAATGGTTATAAAACAAGGACTACGTGTGTGTTTTTTTACCATTCTGCTGCTTTCCTTAATTTCATTCATTCCATAGATTAAAATAGCTAAACTACCATAGAAAATTATTGGCTAAAATGTCGATTCAGATTTTATTGAATTCATTGCTGAATACATGAGCCTTACCAGTACCAGTATCTTACCAGTATCATCCAGATAAAATCACTTACACATTCAGTATGAATGCTTTCAAGAGAAAAAAGCATATTATTTAATGTGAATAAACCCTGGAAACAACTATGGCAGTAAAATATATGCAGATACTATTATGTCTATTGATGTCACATGAGAAGATACGTGATCATGGAAAATACAGATAGTCCTCGTCTTAGAACCACAACTGACCCAAAATTTCTGTTACTAACTGAGACATTTGTTAAGTGAATGTTGCCACATTTTACAACCTTTCTTGCCAATGTTGTTAAGTGAATCACTGCTGTTGTTAAGTTAGTGACAAAATTATTAAGTGTAACTGGCTTCCCCATTGATTTTCTTGTCAGAAGGTTGTAAAACTTGATCATGTGACCCTGGGACACTGCAGTCACCATAAATTTGAGTCAATTGCCAAGCATCCAAATTTTGATCACATAACCATGGGGATGGTGCAACAGTCATAAGTGTGAAAATAGTCATAAATCACTTTTTTCAGTGCTTTTGTAACTTTGAAAGGTCACTAAATGAACTCTTGTAAGTCAAGGACTACCTGTAGTATGTAAAGTACTTGTTCTCATAGTTATCCATACTGTTACTATGAAGGCCTTTAGGGGGATGTCATTTGAGTAATGCTGGCAGTAACAGAATTTATCCTATCAGTTATCATGTGCTAAATACTCCCAGTATAATAATAACTAAGTAGGGCTTTACAGTAATCTGTTGAAAATATTGCATTAGGAATAGTTTTGCTAACAGGGACAGGTATATCATAATCAGGAAAGCACCAAAGCCAAGAGAACATAGTTCTCTTTCTGTGTAGTTTTCTTGTCAATATAGTATAAATAGTTGTCCTTATCTTCCTCTGGAAAGTTTTCAGTTTTCAGTACTCTAATTTTGGTATTCTGTTGAAGTTTCCCATCCTGCATATCTATTGCACCTAGATATCAGCCAGATGCTTCCACCTACTAAGACTAGCTTAATTATATTTTATTCAGTAAACCACAACTGGCTGATTGCATACAGCAGAATAACTATTAGGCTATAAGGGTGGGTTTATACAGCATATTAAACCATGACCAACAAGCCATATTGAATATTATAAGAGTGAGTTATTTTGATAATTTACTCCAGCATGTGTATCTTCATGCCTGATCCTGGGAGTTTTCCTTCTGAATAGTAAGTTTTAATGCAAATAAATCGTATAGTCTTAAATGACTAAATGACATTAAGAGTGGGAAAAGCATTGTAACTCTTCACATTATTATTTTCTTTCAGATCCAGTTGTTTCTTGAAAACCAATACAAAATAGAGGATAAATTTCTTAATGCAAGAGCTTAAAGAAAGGTACACCTGTAGTATTTTAATTTTATCACAAGTGTGGATAGTTACTGGGGGATAATTTATAAATGAAATACAGTGAATTGAAAAATTACAGATTTGATGACATAGATGATATCTGAAATCACTACTAGTAAAATTCTGAACTTGAACTTACAATGAGATTAGCATCCCTGTGTGTATGTAAGTTAATATTGACCTTCATATTATTATAAAATTATCAGCTGCTTATTCAATTACTGTATTTGTGATTTGGAAATATTTGTGCAGCAGAATAGAAGAGTCATTCAGAAAAGCATTATTGTCTCATAGCAATGGTGGGTTGCTACCGGTTCACTCCGGTTCAGGTGAACCGGTAGCGGTGGCGGCAGGAGGCTCTGCCCACCTGCCCGGACATCATTAAATATGATCTGCACATGGGCAGAAGGTTCTGCCCATGCGCAGACAGGAGACGCACGCCAACCAGTAGTAAAGGTAAGTGAAACCCACCCCTGTCTCATAGATATAGGAAATATGGTTTTCTTCATGTTATCATTGTATCTGTGTAATTCTATTATATAAGAGCAGAGGAAACTTTTGTCAGAAAAAGCCTATAATGAAAAAGGAGAGAGAAATATAAGAAATTGTCTGATCTGGCTTCTTAGTATGATCACTCTTGTAAACAGTGTGATTCAGCTTCAAATCCATTATCAACATTAGTGTGGTTACTGTTTTTGTTGATCTCTAGGGTCTGGCAGACAAATTCTTTATGCAGATTAGTTAAACAAGATAATAAAATTATTCAAAATATGCAGTTAAGATATGCCATTCTTCTTGAAATTTGCCTCAAAATAATATAAAATAACACTATGGTAAATGGAAAAAGAGCAGATATTAAGCAAGTTATGAAGATAAATACTTTTAAATAAAATAAACTTTTTAAAATATATCAAACACATCCCATAGCACTTTGTTAGCGTCAAGAGTTATTTACCCCTTAACTTTTAACTACTGCAGTATCTGCCACATGAGACTACCTTGGTATGAATGTGCTATTTGGGTTGCTAACTATTGTGTAACACAGGAATTACATGAGGCCATGTTGAAAGATCAGCAGTTAGTTACCTCTTGCTTCTTAAGCACAATTTAGGGTACTGTGTTAATCTGCAAGTAATTTAGTATTTACGATCTGAGAGACACTCCCTTATAATGAATCTTTTCCAGACTAAAAATTTACAGAAGATATTTCCTGTATTATTCCGAAGTTATCGAATAGATTCACTTGTAGTTGCATTTAGCTCATTGTCTCTACCTTTCAAAGAACAAAGAATCTTTACTGTTGTTAGGAATTTGCATTTTCCTATTAGGAGGAGTATGAAAACCGATTTTCTCATATTGCTCTTTGGTTTGTGACTACATTGTAAGAGATATGACATGAACATTCATATAGAGTAGAAGTGCCCCAACAGCATCTTATCTTAGTTTCCCTCAAAGCTATTAAAACATACAGAAGTTACAAGAAATTTGAATATCTCCTCCAAATGTTCAAGGAATATTTGAAGATGGTTGTGAAAGTCTCCCACATCTACACATTCTGTATTTGTGAACAAAGGTTCTTCTTGTGTACTTAAGTGTAGGAGGTAATTCTGATCTGTAAATGTTCATACACACACACACACACACATGTGTGTACACAATGTATGTACACACTCATACACACATGTACAAATAATTTATAAAGCAAGGCCAAATATCTGGATAGATCTATACTTTATTTTTATATATATATAGTAAACTTGGACAAGGGGTCTGAATTTCTTGTTACTTCTTGTTTCATAAACAAGCATTTATAAGAGACTAATGACAACGAGTTTAAGATTTTATACATTCCAAGGCAAATTACACTACCTTTTCATCACATGTGGTAACTAGAAGATTGGCTCTTGAGTTGGAAAGGAACTATTTGCTTTGTCAGTATAGTTCAGATAGGCATCTTACTTCTTAGAGAGCTGAAGTGGCAAGAAAAGAAAACTCTTGAATATTGATTTGTGATAATATTCTCATCACATGAATTACCAGCTCAGCTGAGTTGTTTTCAAATGTTGTATTTTTATGTTGTATCTTTATTTATGCAGTTCTGTAAAATTAAGTTAGTTACAAAATTCATTGTTCTTTGTGTTCATGTGCATCAAACATATTATTCAAAAGATGAGTTTTTGTGGGACATACTCTCTACTTCACATTCCCACACTGAGAATTACATGAAATACATTAATTTCTTTTACTGCCACTACAGCAATTTGAATCTTTTTGTGGGTATTGTTGAAGAATTCTTTTAAGCCTATGGCTTCAAGATCAGTCTTTAAAAATGCACTGATTGTGTGAATAGTCTCCTTGCAACAGAGGAACACTCTGTGTCTCTTTTGTTCAGGCAAGGGCCTTCAGGTTGAGTCTTGACGTTTATTGTCAGAATTATACGCCATTAGCACCTGGAAGCTTGAAGTTCACTTTGGGAGCAGGCATTTCACACTAATAAATAATTGCTTCTTGTACTCAATTCTGAAGCCAAGCTCTTAAAAGCCTTTGTTTGGCTTCTATTCTGGGCCATTTTTTACATAGCCAATGTTACTGCACTTCAAAAGAATGTGGCAACTTAAAGTAGTTTGGATTGCATACTCAGAGCAGATAAAGGAATCTGTTATTGCTACTGACCATTGATTCCAAACCACCCTTAACACTAGGTAGATCTGCTCCAATATTAAGTTTTAAAATAAATAAAATCTAAACACTTATCTATCATGCTAATTAATCAGAAGTATCTGATGTCTGAAGTATTATCTGTATCAATCTTCATCCTTGGTCCCCCAACTTTTTTTTTTATCCTATTCAGTGTCCCAGATTATAAATGCAGGCTCAGTTTGAAATTGAAAATTGAAATTATTTGTATTCTTAGTCCCACCATCTTTCTTACATGGAGTTGCTGATATATAATGAGCTTGGTATTTCTCTTTGCTTCTCATACCTTTTCCTTTGGTTTAAAAAAAGCCGCTTGTTATTGTGTTATTGTCACATCAAATCTATCAAGCTACAGCATACGTTTGGTCCAAAGTCAGGCTATTCCCTGAAAAACAGCATTGAAAAGAACAAATGAATGAGAAATTTAGAAGCAAACCAAGGTCAGTTCCAGAAACATTTTGAAGCAAGGAATTAGGCAAATTGGGAGGCAAGATACATCCTCACTGACCAATATTATTCCAGGAACTTTGCCATACCCAGGTTGCTTCCTAAATATGAGAAGTTTGTGACTTCTCCCCAAGTATAGCTTGCACTAATGAGACTTGTTTCTTGATTAAACTTGCTGCATTGTACTGTCCAACAAAACAACCAAGCGGTCCTGCATTTTCTTCTAACATTTTATCTTCATATGGCGAAGTTACTGAGGGCTGACTGAAGTTAAAAAGTTCTGTGAAGTTCTGTGCCACGCTTTTCTGTGCCCGGGAAGAGAAGATGCGGTCTATTGTTGGTGATACTCTTAGTAACTATCTGTCAATCATCCTGACAATTTTTAGTCTTTCCAAAGCTTGAATAGGCAACTTTATTTTCTATACTGTTTCTTTATCTATGAAATTAGTGGTTGCTCCCAAGTCTGCAAGAGCAGAAAGTTCAACCTTCTGCCTGAAGTTTAAAGTAACTCTAACAGGATAATTCAGTATGTTTGCCTGAAGTCACCTGAGCATTTATCACATGGTGGAAATCCTCCTTTTGGAACTCCTGAGAGGGTGCCCAGAAAAATTTCCTTATTATGCTGCTTCAAAGTAAGCTGGTTACTTGTGGGCTACGTGCTCTGTTGATTTACAAGTTCTGCATCTAATTACTGTGTCCAACATTAGCGCTTTTACTGGGAATTCCCTTGTTATGTGTCCAGAGGCCCTGTAGTAAAATCACAGTCCTCGATCCCTTCTTTGCTTCTCTACTGAATCTCTTAGCTGCTCTGATTTGCATGGGTTCTTCCACACTAGATTCTGAGACTATTGGGCAGGATGGTATGAGGGAACATAGGCTATAGGTTCTTTTTCCTTACCCTTTTCTTCCCGTCTTAACTCTTCTAGAGGCATCTATTATTACACAACATTGGTATAGGTCTTTCAGAGGTTTGGGGGTACCATGCCTCACCAGCTTGTCTCTTAGGTCTTCACCCAGCCCCTTTTGAAAATAGACTATTTGTACTAAGATAGTCCTCCCTACATTGCCAGCTTCCCAACCTATAAACTATGATTTTCTGTATGGGTTCCCACCGCCCTGAGTCCTATTTGGAGAAGGGCGGTATAGAAATTGAAACAAATAAATAAATAAGTGTCCTTTGAATTTACATGTGAAGTTCTGATCATTGTCTAGCATCAGTTTATTCCCCTCAATGAACAGCAGCTTCTTCCTTTAGCAAATTCAGCAGAAAAGTCACTTTAGTAAAGTTGGTGGGAATTTCCATTGCCACCATAAAGATTTCATATTAAACAGTGAATGTCTGGAATTGATCCTGACCCTCTCCAAACTTCTCTCTTGAGCTCTCTCATGGTAATGTGGAAGGGTTGGCTGAATCATAATTTATTGCGCTGCAGGGTGGGGGAAATTGTGCCACGTTGTAGTAGTAGTTGTATTAGTGGCCTTCTG
The DNA here is from genome assembly GCA_022577455.1 of Arizona elegans. Classification (NCBI taxonomy): domain Eukaryota; kingdom Metazoa; phylum Chordata; class Lepidosauria; order Squamata; family Colubridae; genus Arizona; species Arizona elegans. The sequence goes on along the minus strand of JAKOOJ010000007.1, from coordinate 34,047,095 downwards.
AAAATTGGTTATTGATTGTGATAGATAATGCCCATGGAGGAGGAGCTGAGTGGTGGACTACAGTGGAACAGCAGTTTCCCAGGAAAGAAGTATAACTATTCTTCTGAGCATGCGCGAAGATGGCGGCTCGTAGGTGAAGCTCCGATGCCTTGGGGGAGAGGTAGGGCATGTTGAGGACTCTCGGGGGGCCGAATATCAGCTGTTGGCCCCGGCCCAGCAAGAGGAATGTGTGGACGGCCTGTTGCGAGCTCTTGAGCTCCCCCGAACGATCGGCGTGGCCTGCAGGACCCGAAAAACACCGCGAGGTTATGGCGGCGACGAATGGGAGGCTGGAGCAAGGTCAGGGCGCCGCCGGTTTGCCTTGGCGCCCCCCCCAGTGGCGGCCGGAGCAGGGAGGGGTGTGGGGTGATAGCGGCTCGTTGGAGCATCGCTGTCCCCCCCGGGAAACCATCCCGAAATGGCTCCCGGCTGTCAGCAGCGGTGGCGACAGTTGCAGCAGCGGCTGCGGCAGCTGGGGATGAAACGATGGCTGCTGGGGCGGTGCTGGGTGGAACGGCGCTACCCTGGCTGTTTTCAGACCAACTTTAGACTTTTCTACCAGGGTCGGTTATTTACTGCGGAGGGGAGGAAGGGAAGAACGCAGTCTGACCGGTTGCTGACTCCTGAAGACCCCTGAAGACCGGGGACTTAAAGGGGATTAGAAGACCTTATGGAGTCTGGGGATTTGGCAAAGTTGGGTGACTGGCCTGCCTCCCCCTGGTCTGTATCCATTTTCCCCTTTCCCCCCGCGGCCTGGTTATGGGCGTGGTTGGGGCTGTGGTCATTTGATCTGGACCTTATCTGCACTGGCATTGGACTGCATTTGGACTTATTGGACCCCTGACCTGACCTGACTATAATTGACCCCCGGTTTCCGGCTATATCATCAGTCCCAGTCACATTTATAATGCCTTGCTGTGAGGAGAGGCTTAAGCCTGGGTGTGGTCACCGAGGGAGTCACCTTGCTATTACTGCCACCGAATTAGACCTGTCGATACCAGCCGCCGTGAGAGGGTGGCTTGGTCATTGCTTTTCGGGGCATCGGCTTGAGACTCCTCTCCACTGCCGTGAGAGGACAGTGGAGCCCCGGTTTTAATCCACGCCGAAATGGTGGACTATCTCTCCTGGACCTTTAAATGCACCATCATTGAATCCTTACCCTTATTCCAGGGGAGGGCCGGATATGGCTGTGGAGCATGGCACGGGGGGTGGGGGGCCTGGGGTCGAGGGGGGGGCTAAGGTTCATCCAGATAAAGTTTTTACCATCAGTACTGTGGGTGGGAGGGGTAGATATGGCGGGAGTAGGTGGCCACATCATGTTAGGGGAGCGCGTGCCCGCTGTCTTCGAGCGGTGGCGCGCTCCGGCCCCCAAAGCTCCACTCGTTCTCCAGGTTGTGCAGATCCTCAGGGCCCTGGCCTCCATCTGATGTTATGCAATGCCATGTCTGTAGTAAATAAAGCCCCCCTCATTTGTGATCTTGTTCAGGAGGGGGGAGCGGACCTGGCAGGTATTACGGAAACCTGGTTGGGCCAAAAGGGGGGGGTCCCTCTCATTGAAATGTGCTCACCAGGTTTCTGCAATTCCATCGGCTGAGGTTGCAGGGTAGGGGCAGGGGGGGTAGCGGTTATTATTAACGAAGATCTGAGACCGAGGGAGGCCACTGTTCCTCAGACAGCCGGCTGTGAATCCCTCCTTGTGAAATGGGGTCACGGGGTTCAGATGGGTTTGCTGATCACGTACCTGGCTCCCTGCCGCGTGGCAGCAGCCCTACCCGAGCTACTCAGAGTCATCGCCGCGATGGCGGTTGAGACCCCTAGGCTTATGGTCATGGGGGATTTTAACTTGCCGTCCGTGGGTGAGGCATCTTAAGTGGCTCAGGAGTTCATGGTTTCCATGACAGCCATGGACCTGACCCAGTTAATTCATGGCCCTACCCACATGGGGGAAACACGCTGGATCTGGTTTTGATCTCTGGACAGTGGTTGAGTGATCTTGAGATAGGGGATATAGTTACCGAGCCCTTGTCATGGTCAGATCACTCTCTCCTTCGTCTTGATCTTCGAACCACTGCACCCCGCCGCAAGGAGGCGGAGCCGGTAAGATGGTTCCGCCCCAGGCGCCTGACGGAACCTGATATGTTCCAGATGGAGCTTGGGTCATTTCCTGAGGCTCTGGCACACGCCTCGGCTGGAGACCTAGTGGCCGCCTGGGATAGGGTGGCCGCTGGAGCTCTGGACCGGGTCGTGCCTTTGCAGCCTCTGACCCGGCGCTGATCTCATTTGGCTCCTTGGTTTACTGAGGAGCTAAGGAAGTTGAAGCGCCGGAAAAGACACCTAGAGAGTAGTTGGAGGGCCAGTCTTTCAGCATCGGACCAGACACTGGTAAGATCTCATATTAGGAATTACCTAGTGGCGATAAAAGCAGTGAAATGTAGCTATTTTGCTGCTCTTATTGCATCATCAGATAACCACCCGGCTGCCCTGTTTAGGGTGACCCGCTCCCTGCGGGTCAGGAAGCGCGGGAGGACCCCTTGGAGGGTAGAGCCGAGGATTTTGTTCAGTATCTGCATGACAAAATAACTCAGATCCGGGAAGATTTGGACTCCGACTGGGTAGTCGCAGGGGGAGGGACTGGGGCAGGTCTTGAGAATGTTATCTGGGATGAGTTTGATCCTGTGACCTCTGAGGACATGGACAGGATTCTGGGTAGACTGAACACAACCACTTGTTTATTGGACCCGTGCCCCTCCTGGTTAGTGCTGGCTTCCCGGGAGGTGACGCAAGGCTGGCTCCAGGGGATTATAAATGCTTCATTGGGTGAGGGTGGCTTCCCCGCCGCCTTGAAAGAGGCGGTGGTGAGGCCTCTCCTCAAGAAGCCTTCCCTGGACCCAGCAGTGTTCGCTAATTATCGTCCGGTCTCCAACCTTCGTTTTGTGATGAAGGTTGTTGAGAGTGTGGTTGCGCGACAGCTCCCCCAGCACCTGGATGAAAAGATGTATCTGGATCTGTTCCAGTCGGGCTTCAGGCCTGGGTACAGCACGGAAATGGCATTGGTCGCTGATCTCTGGAGGGCTTGGGACAGGGGTTGCTCCTCTGTCCTGGTCCTATTAGATCTCTCAGCGGCTTTTGATACCATCGACCATGGTATCATGCTGCACCAGCTGGAAGAGTTAGTGGTGGGGGGCACTGTTCTATGGTGGTTCTCCTCCTTTCTCTCTGACCGGTTGCAGTCTGTGTTGGCAGGGGGGCAGAGGTCGACCCCAAGGCCCCTCATATGTGGGGTGCCACAAGGGTCGGTCCTCTTGCCCCTTCTGTTCAACATTTATGTAAAGCCACTGGGCGAGATCATCCGTGGTTTTGGGGTGAAGTTCCATCAGTATGCTGATGATACTCAATTGTACATCTCCACCCCGGACCACCCCAACAATGCCCTTGAAGTGATGTCCTGGTGTCTGGAGGCCGTGCGGATCTGGATGGGGAGGAACAGGCTCAGGCTCCACCCATCCAAGACGAGTGGCTGTGGTTTCCGACGTCCCGATATAGTCAATTGACGCCATCGCTGACTATTGGGGGCGAATCGCTGCCCCCCACGGAGAGGGCTCGCAACTTGGGTGTCCTCCTGGATTCACGGCTGTCTTTAGAAGAGCACTTGATGACCGTGACCGGGAGGATTTTTCATCAGGTTCGCCTGATTTGCCAGTTGCGTCCCTTTCTGGATCAGGACTCCCTACACACAGTCACTCATGCCCTCGTCACCTCCCGCCTGGACTATTGTAATGCTGTCTACATGGGGCTCCCCTTGAGGAGCACACGGAGGCTCCAACTGGTGCAGAGTGCGGCTGCGCAGGTGGTTATGGGAGCAACATGGCGCTCCCGTGTAACACCTCTCCTGCGCGAGCTGCACTGGCTCCTGGTAGTCTTCCGGGTGCGCTTCAAGGTTTTGGTTACCACCTTTAAAGCGCTCCATGGCTTAGGACCTGGTTATTTACGGGACCGCCTACTACCACAAATAACCTCCCACCGGCCGGTACGCTCTCATAGAGAGGGGCTCCTCTGGGTGCCGTCAGCCAAGCAGTGTCGACTGGCGGCCCGCAGGGGGAGGGCCTTCTCTGTGGCGGCACCCACTATCTGGAACGAGCTCCCCCCAGAGATACGGAGGATCCCAGATTTGCGCACTTTCTGCCGTGCTCTTAAGACCCTCTTATTCCAGCAAGCCGGCCTGGCCTAATTTTTCTCCCTTTTCTTTTAAATTTTAAATTGAAATTTTAATTTGTTTTAAATTTATTGGGATTTTAATTGTCGCGGGCTAAATTATTTAATTTGGTTTTAAATTGTTTTTAACTTTTGTATTTCTGTATTTTATCCTGTGCCTGTTCACTGCCCTGAGTCCTTCGGGAGTAGGGCGGTATACAAATTTAATAAAACTAAACTAAACTAAAAACTAAGTAATCCCCCATGTACGAACATTCATTTACCGAATTTTCACAAGAACGTATTTTTCAGAAAGGGTATTTATGTTAGAAATTCAAAACTGCGATTAATGTAATGAAGCGGGCTCTGATAGATGATCACTGGATAACTTTCTATTCACTCTATTCTAAAAAGCAATGCATCCGGTTGGAAAAAGTACAAACTCAGCCAAAATCCTTTTGGTTCCTCTAGGAGGCCTCTAAGTTGTCAGAAGAAAGGAACATTCTAATGACATACAGCTTAAAGGTTGGTTAGGTCAAGGGGATCCACATGAGTTAAAAGTTGTCCATCGTCAAAAGATGATTTGAATCTATGCTTCAGTAATCTACAAAAAGAATTATAACTGTTTTGCAAAGAAACTCTGTAATTAGGAAATGTCAATTAAAAATGATAAATGTATATGACCATATGAATTGCTGAGTTAACAGAATCCTATGTCTAGAAGGGTATAAAACCATTGTACCTAATTTCTGTCTTTGTTCAACGCTTCATGTACAGAGCCTTGAACCTATTGCGCAATATATAAAATCTGTCTCTGATTAATCTAAAATTGTGCTTGTCTTATTAAATCCACAACACGATCAAAAAGAGACCTCTGTAGCCATGAGACTTGAATTCAGTCACTGCTGCAGTGGTGGCCATTTTTAACTCTGTGACTTGCCTATGCCATTTAGGGTTATGACATGCAATTTCCTGAAGCTGGCAATATTTTTGTTTTGTTTTTTGTTCCTGGTCACATGGCCAAACAAGAACAAAAACAAACTTGGTACTGCACTGGCTGCAAAAATCACTGATTTTTGCAGCCAGTGCAGTGCCAAGTTTGTTTTTGTTCTTTTGGGTGTTGCATGGGCTTGAGGACTAGTGCCAGAATTGAGTGCTAGAATTGCTTCTATACGTATTTTAACATATTCTTTTTTGTTATTCTATAGTACTGTACTGTTTGTTTGTAAGCACTTTAGGAAATGCTCTGCTTTTTAAGTACTATACTTTGCAAACTATTGTGTGTGTAAGTACAGTACTTTGCAAAGATAAAATTTGTTTGCATTTGCCTTGAAACTGCTTATAGAAATGCTAGCCAGCATCTACATAAAGCATTCTATAATGTTGTGTTTCCTTGCTTTTATTTTGCAGATTAGTGTATATTACTATAGTTTGTAGGTTTTAAATTTAAATTGCCTCCAGAAGTTGTGGGTGCCCCATCACTGGAAGCCTTTAAGAAGAGACTGGATAGGCATTTATCAGAAATACTCTCTTATGAGAGCAGTGGGTTAGACTAGATGACTTCAAGGTCCCTTCCATCTTTGTTGCTGTTGCAAGCCAAGAGTTCTGTAAATCCCTCCTCCATCTCCCTCTGGGTGCCCAGCTGGAGACTCTTAAACTAATTAGTGGCAAGTGGGGTTTTTTTAAGCAACTGCAGTCGGAGAGTTCTGTAAATTATCACCCCACCCCCCTCTGGGCAGCTGTCTGAAGACGCTTGAGCTGACTACCAGCAAATAGGGTTTTTCTTTTCAAAGCAACTGCAATTAGAGAGTTCTGTGAGCCTGCTTGGAGGCAATTTAGTTCCTCAGCAGAAGGCTGAACCGGAAATAACTGATGGGTGACTGGCGGGAAAGCCTCTCAGTTAAATTAATAATGCCAGTGATCAGTTAATGAATCGGAGGAAATAATAAGTCAGATCTTAATTCATTTAATGAGCCATTTGATTCAATTAATTTGATTTTAAAAATTTGTAAAATTGATTCATTTGATGAGTTTTTTTACTTACAAACCTAATGGGCAGGCTCCATTAGGTTTGTACCTCGAGGACTACCTGTACATTTCAGAAAGGGGAAGGAAACAAGGTTGCACAACCAGAACTGGATAGAAGACAGAGAAAGAAAGTGAAGATAGCCACTCCCTAGAATTTCCAAAGGTATATCTGTAGGTTAGAAGTAGCAAGAATTTAATCTGACAATATTCTGTCTGCTATATGTAAGCAAATGAAGAACTGAACTCTGGTTGAATTGTTCCATGTTCTTCTTGGGCTTAGCCTGACAGCAGTGCATCCACTTGATGTTGTGTTGCAATAACATTGCTACCAGATGCTTGGTAGATACCAGAATTCCTTGAGGATCAGAGGCCATTACTGAAATTGCTTTCCTTGGAAAAAAATATGGGACTTGCAGGATTGATGTAAGCCTTATCAGGTAGACCAGATGGGAAACATGACAGATACTATATTTTTCGGAGTATAACACGCACCAGAATATAAGACGCACCTACTTTTTTTGTTTTGTTTTTTTTATATAAAAAGTTTTTTTTTTTTATTTTTTAGACAAACACATGCAAACATACAATGTATTTTCTTTGAACAGAGTATTTGGCTGGTTCACAAATTTAAACAGTGTTTAGTCATTTCAATTAAATTTACAATTTCTATATTTCCTTTTTGCCATATTTATTCCTCATCTATTTTTTAAAAAAACCGATATTACCCTTCATCCTCATCTCTAATCTTAATCAATTTTTCCCTTCTATTCTATATTATACCCCTTCCCAGTGTCATCTATTTTTATATCCATCCTCACATTGGTTAATTATGTAATATTACAATTGTTTAATACAAATTCAACATTTTAATATAACTCAATTAGTTATATAACTATCTTTTTTTGTATATTAATCATGAACATGAATATTCCAATTATTTCCATGCAATCCAATTTCTTACAAATCAATTATATTTACCAATAATAATAAACCAAATAATTTCCCCCATATATTCCTCCAAACCATAATTTAACCATTTCTGCTTTCAACACAATATACAATTAATAGTATCTCAATTATTACAATGCCCTAGTTAAATAGAAGAAAGTTCCTTATGTTACTCATTTTCACATCTTAAACTCTTCCAATAACCCAAATAGTTTTGCCCAAAAAGTCCTCCAAATCACAACTTAATCATTTCTACTTTCATCACAATATATAATTAAAAATATTTCAATTGTTACAATTTCCCTAATTAAATTTAAAAATGTTCCAACTCTTATCCAAGCTACAACTTAATCCTTTTTACTTTCACCACCATATACCATTATTTCAATTGTTACAGATTCATTTTTCTAAAAAAAAATTAAAAAATAAAAACTTATCATTGTCTAGATTTTGAAAATACAAAGACAAATATTCCAATTATTATTCATTTCAGTTTTACAATCATGATTTCCCATTTATTTCTTACTATTATTCATATTTCAATTCTAAATATGTATAACATCTTTCTCTTTCATTTCTTTTTTTCCCTTCCCATTATTATTTTTGCCTTTTTCTTTTTCCTTTTTTTCTTTTGTGTTTTAAAACCTTGAACTCTCCTCTTTTGCCCTAAATTTCACATTGTTTGCACCTATCTTTTTTGGTGAGGAAAAAGAAGAAAACGAAATCTCCCTCTCCCTCTGCCTAATTTTTCCTCGTTGCAGCAAACAGCCTGCTTTACTTTCAGTTTCACTTTCAGCATAGCTTGATTAGCACAAGGAAAAAAAATCTGCTCCAGCAATTTACTTACTGTTTTGCCCTGCGCAAAACAGCTGAGAGCAAATCAGCTGAGAGTCGGGAGGCCGATCTAATCAACTTGTGCTAATTAGCCTATGCTGAAGCTGAAAGGAGCTGTTTTTTCTTGCTGTTTGCTTGCAAGGAGGTAACTGCTGCGAGGCAGAGGCCAAAGGGTGGGGGCCAGTGGGTGCACGGGGCTACATTTGGTGTATAAGACGCACCTAAATTTTCAGCCCCTTTTTGGGCTATGACTGGGTTGCCGACAATGCTGTGGCGGCGGTGGCGACCACGTCGGCGGCGAGGCGGACCTTTTCGAGGCACTGGAAGTCTCCTGACACATTTAGAGCCTCCATGATGAGATTACAACACTCAGGGCAGCGGCAGCGGTGGCGGCGACGGAGGAGTCCTGCACTGACCGTTGGGCAACATTTTGAAAACCAGTAGCAGCCTTGGCAGCCCTGGATAGATGCTGCTGGGATATCTTTCTATCTGTCTATATTTTTTTTAATTTGATTTATATTTGATTTTTATTTTAATTTGATTTATTAAAAAAATTTTTTTTTTAAATTTGATTTATAATTTGAGTCTTCTCCGGAGACTCAAAGCGGCTTACAATGGGCTAAGCAATAGCCTTCATCCTTTTGTATATTTAAAGTCAGCTTATTGCCCCCACAACTGGGTCCTCAATTTACCTACCTTAGAAAGGATGGAAGGCTGAGTCAGCCTTGAGCATGGCGAGATTCGAACCTGCAGTAATTGCAGGCAGCTGGTCTTAATAACAGGGTGGTTTAGACCACTGTACTACCAAGGCTCTATAATTTACCATCACTGAACCCCCCGGACTGTTACAGGATATTTGGTTTTACTTGAAGGGGCGGTTCTCATAATGACCTGTGATCCATATAAAGACCAATTGAAGTTGGGGGGGGGAACAAAACACAATCCTGAAAATTTGAAAGGGCGAGCGGACAATTGTGGAATTATAATCCCGGCCGCCTCATATTACACACACACCCTGGTCTGGTTTTAGAAGAGTCAGCGATCACTGACCATCTAACTGATTATCCCACAGCAAATTACATCTTCCTTGTATTCCATTGCTAATCCATCTCATCTTCTCATAACATCACCACCAGCAGGATCCTATAGACCGGCCCTATACTCTATCAACTCTTTCAGTCGGACGGAGAGTTAATAGCTAGGATACGGATATTGCAGGAGTCGGTACATTGCTCTATTCACCACCAGAAAGATTAGCACATCAGATTCCATGGCCAGTTATACTCTAGCCAGCCACCATGAGAGGGTGGCCTTGAACATTATTTCCTTGGTGTTCTTAAATAACATAAGACTCCTTCTTCTGTTATGAGAGGACAATAGAGCTTACTCTACCAACATCTAGATCTACATCTTCCTTCTCTCCAGGACCTTCAGAACTTATGTCATCTTCTTGGCCATTCTAAGATCACCCCTTGGTCACCGAATGTACTCAGCGGCTGAGCTTCTTGCTCTGCGAGACTCCCCACTCTCGCAGACCTGGCCCTCCACACTATCGAGGGCCTATCTTGATGACGGATTTTGGAATCCCGAGAGGTGGCATGTTGCAAAGAGGGGGTTGAGGGTCTTTTCATCTAATTTCCTATCCAAAATTTTAAAAATTTCTAAAAGGTGGGTAGGTGGGAGCGGGGTGGGTCATGTGGATTTGGGGGACAACCCACAGAGGGAGGGGTTAGAAGATGATTTTTTTAAAGAGGAGGCCAGATCCAGCACAGAGTTATACCATAGGATGTGCGGAGCTGGGAATGGAGGGGCTTAATACTTGTATGGAAAGGGGTTGCTCCATCAAGGTCGTGGTTGGGAGGGGCAGGTATGGTGGGAGCAGGGGGCCACATCATGTTAGGGGGGTACGCACCGGCTGTCTTCAAGTGGTGGCACGCTCCGACCCCCAAGGCTCTTCTCGTTCCCTGGGTTGCTCAGAATCTCAGGGCCCGAGCCTTAGGCTGATGTTATGCAACGTCAGGTCTATGGCTAACAAAGCCCCCATCGTTTGTGAACTAATTCAGGAGGGGAAAGCGGATCTGGCGGGTATTACAGAGACCTGATTGGGCCATGAAGGGGGGATCCCCCTTGTAGAGATGTGCCCACCTGGTTTCCGTGCATTCCATCAGCCAAAGGCACAGGATAGGAGTGGAAGGGTGGCGATTATTATAAAGGAGAGTCTTGACCCTAGAGAGACCACTGTTCCTCAGACAGCTGGATGTGAGTCCCTCCTCGTGAAGTGGGGTCATGGGTTACAGATGGGCCTGCTGATTACGTACCTGGCTCCCTGCCACGTAGCAGCAGCCCTGCCTGAGCTCCTCAACGTAATAGCCAGGATGGTGGTTGAGACTCCTAGGTTTCTGGTCATGGGAGATTTCAATCTGCCGTCCATCAATGAAAAGTCTGAGGTAACTCGGGAGTTCTTGGCTTCCATGACGGCCATGGACCTGACCCGTGGCCCAGCGCCCTGCCTTCATTACTCATATTGCTTGCGAACAACTCGGGAAATGTTCCCTATGAACTGCTTTAACTGCTCTGACTGCTTTGATGGATATGGGTTGACCTCTGTTGAGGCCTTACCCATATGATTTGTTTCTAACCAGGGGACCCTATAAGCCAGGGATTGTTTTAATCTACTATCAGAACTCTAACCTGCTTTGGGCCTTATTACTACCCAATATCCTCCACCAAGAGATCAACTGGCTGCCCTGATATGAGTCCACACAAACGTCGTCGTTCCTTGCCCCCGAGGGACCCCTGTGTGGAGACCTCCCTTGAAAACACAATGCCTAAGATCAAAAAGACTGACATCATGAAATTGAACCAAGATTCAAACATATCAATTACTTCCTTGGACGAATTCGTCCAAAATTTAATATCTCTGGAGTCTCTGCGCACCTCTCCTTTGGAAGAATCGGAATCCCCGGCTGCCTCACTCTGCAACACACCTTCTTTGCTGGACTGTCTGACACCATCAGATGCTAGTTCTGTCTTGTCCTGTTTCACTGCTTTGCTGTCCCCTATCGACTCAGTTCAGCCCTCAGATGTTTTATTTTTTTATTTTTTATTTTATTTTGAATTTGTATACCGCCCTTCTCCCTGAGGACTCAGGGCGGTGAACAGCCAAATAAAAACATCAAATACAAATATTAAAATACAGTTAAAAATATATATAGATTTGGCCCCATTAATTAAAACAATAAACAAAACAATTAAAAACACTTAAAAAGAATTAGGCCAGCCCGGCTTGTTGGAAAAAGAAGGTTTTAAGGGCTCAGCGGAAGGCACTGAGGTCATGGATTCTCCTTATCTCTGGGGGCAACTGATTCCAGAAGGTAGGTGCCCCCACAGAGAAGGCCCTCCCCCTGGGGGTCACCAGCCTGCATTGTTTGGCTGATGGCACCCCAAGGAGGCCCTCTCTGTGGGAGCGCACGGGTCGATGGGAGGTCGTCGGTGGCAGTAGGCGGTCTCGAAGATAGCTAGGCCCTATGCCATGGAGCGCTTTAAAGGTGATAACCAACACCTTGAAGCGCACCCGGAAGACCACCGGGAGCCAGTGCAGTTCATGCAGGAGCAGTGTTACATGGGAGCACCACGCTGCTCCTGTCACTACCCGCGCTGCTGCGTTCTGGACCAGTTGGAGCCTCTGGATGCTCTTCAAGGGGAGCCCCATGTAGAGAGCGTTGCAGTAATCAAGGCGAGAGGTCACGAGGGCATGAGTGACTGTGCACAGGGAATCCCGATCAAGAAAGGGCCACAACTGGCGGATCAGGCGAACCTGATAAAAGGTCCCCCTGGTTACAGCCGTCAGATGTTCCTCCAAGGACAGCTGCGTATCCAGGAGGACTCCCAGATTGCGAGCCCTATCTGTGGGGGCCAAAGACTCACCCCCAATAGTCAGTGATGGAGTCAACTGACTATATCGGGATGCCGGGAACCACAGCCACTCAGTCTTGGAAGGATTGAGCTTGAGCCTGTTCCTCCCCATCCAGATCCGTACAGCCTCCAGGCACTGGGACATCACTTCAAGGGCATCGTTGGGGTGGCCTGGGGTGGAGATGTACAGCTGAGTGTCATTAGCGTACTGATGGTATCTCACCCCAAAGCCTCGGATGATCTCGCCCAGCGGCTTCACATAAATGTTGAACAGGAGGGGCGAGAGGACCGACCCCTGAGGCACTCCACATATAAGAGGCCTCGAGGTCGACCTCTGCCCCCCTGCCAACACGAACTGCGACCGGTCGGAGAGAAAGGAGGAGAACCACCGTAACACGGTGCCCCCCATCCCCAACTCTTCCAACCGGTGCAGCATGATACCATGGTCGATGGTATCAAAAGCTGCTGAGAGGTCTAACAGGACCAGAACAGAGGAGCAACCCCTGTCCCGAGCCCTCCAGAGATCATCAACCAACGTGACCAATGCCGTTTCCGTGCTGTGTCCAGGCCTGAAACCAGACTGGAATGGATCCAGATAGGATGTTTCCTCCAGGAATTGTGGAAACTGTCGTGCGACCACACTCTCAACAACCTTCACCAGAAAGCGAAGGTTGGAGACAGGACGGTAGTTGGCCAATATTGCCGGATCCAGATATCTAGATATCTGGCTTTTGCAACAGTTCTGTCTCCATCTGGCTGACTCTATTACCCTTTTGACATCCTCTGTTGGAGTGCTGGAGGGCAAAGTGGAATCCCTTAGTAAGACGGCCTCAGCATCACATTCATGTAGAACCAACAGACATGCACTGGGCCCGTCCCAAATGGATAGCCATCTCCCTCCACGACTGACGCTGTTAGTGAATCTCCAATTGCTCTCAGCCAACCTATGTCTGAACCTGGCCCATTCTCACTTTAACAAGCAAGACTGGACCAACCGTAAAACCATATTAGACACATTGAGGCTCTTATCCAATTCTCACATCCTGAACAATGAGCTGCTTTCTATGGAATGGCTTCCTAGCACATCCCACCACAAACGCCTCATTCTCAAATTCAGCTCATCCAAGACCCCCTTGCTTTTATGTGGTCTTCGCAACCATCTGACCTACTTTGGAGTCTTCCCTCAGAGATGCTTTATAAATACCCATCTATCCTCCCTTGGGAGGAAGCCGATCAACATGGACACTTGTCGTCGGATGGGGACGGAGTGCAAGGACCTTCATACGGAAGCTGGTAGCCTTTTGAGGGATTCAACTACCAGTTCCACAAATCCGCTGGCAACCCAGCAACAACAGGGGGACGACCTCCGGACTAGAAATCTTGCACTCCCAGATCAATCCCTCTCTACCTCTGATTCTGAAGGCCTATCAGGACTCGGCCCCTTATCTCTGACCACTTGTTCCCCTTCTGCTTCGAGAAACTCGCCTCCCGAAATGCCACACTCTCAGTCCCCGCAACTGGCTGGTTTGAACTTTCAGACCCCTCGGGCTCCCCCTCTTTCCCCATCTATCATCATCACCAAATCACATAACGGCTGCATTTCTTTTGATGACAACAACGCCATACAGTTGTCTCCCCTGACAGTTCTACCGGTACGACATTCAAGCCACTACCAAGATCAGGACGACAACCTCAGTCCAAATCTGGCTTCCCTTCAGAATTCTCCAAGAACTAATAATGACCCTAAAACTAAGCAAGGAAACCAAGGCAAGATAACAGATTTTTTTCAGTCTAACTGTCCCCCGGTCCCCCCACCAGCCCCCTATTGCTTCTAAATGACAGTCAAAGATCCACTCTCCAACTCTTCCTTGGTCCATCATGAGTTGGAACATCACAGGGTGGGCGTCCAAAAAAGCTGACCCGGACTTTTTGAACTACCTCAAAAACTTTCAAATTCTCATATTTCAGGAAACGTGGGAGGTCAACAACATTTTGCTATGTGGTTTTGAAATCATATCCCTGCCAGCCCGTCCCTCACTGCTTGGTGGTCGTTCAAAGGGCGGCCTTGCAACAGGTATCTCCCTGAATTTGCACGCAAACGTGGCTCTTGTGGACTCTCTTCCCCCTTATGCCCAGGCAAATTTGATATTCGTCGGGAAGCTCTCGCTCCTGGTGTTTAATGTCTACTTTCCTCCCGGGGGCTCTCACCGGGACTTGGATGAGCTGTGGGCCGGTCTGAAAGACTTTCTTGTTACCATCATACTTAGATTCCCTCATTCTCTGGTTCTTCTGGTGGGGGATCTAAACGCCCGCATTGCGGGGACTTGGGAAACCCTAGTTGCCTCTCGCTGGTGGACAGGCCCGGCCACGGATGACCATCCCCTGGATACCCTGAAAGGGAGAGTTTCCAAGGATCGGAAAGTTGACAAAGCGGGGACCTGTCTAGCTCTCCTTAGCGTCAAACTAGACCTCTTCCCCCTTAATGGCAGATGTGCCCCGGATGTCCCTGGGGAATTTACCCACTTGGCCAAAAATGGCAACAGCACAATAGACTATACTTTGGTTTCGAGAGCCTTTTTGCCGTACATTTCTTCCTTCAAAGTAGACGACAGGATTTTCAGTGACCACCTTCCTCTCATTACGGTTGCACAGCTATATAGACCTCAAGGCCATCCCGCTCACGTTGTCTCAATAGACTCTAATCCTAGAGGCTCCCCGATGTTGCCAAAATGGTCAAAGTCTCTGGCCCTTTTCCACGCACGCTTTTATCATCAAGAAGGAGCCAATACCTTGTCAGCCTTAATTGGCACCAAGGCCACACCTGATGTGCTACTGACCGTCTTCACTGAGTGTCTAAGCGGTCTTATAGCCTCTTTTCAGCCCCCCACCCTTATCCCTGGTAGAGTTTCCCGGAGGAAGGGAGCCCCTTGGTTTAACTCACAGTGCAAACAAGCCAGGAACCATATGAAATTTATATATTCTGCCCACAAATGAACAGGTTCATCGATGCCCCCCCCCTGCTTATTTCGAGGCCAAGAAAGCATACAAGCTAGCCCTTTCAAGAGCTAAGCAAGACTGGCGCCGGCTAAGGTGGAACGCATTACTAGAGGCCGCGAAATCCAGCAACCCTTGAGATTTCTGGAGTCTGTTAAACAAGAGGCCAACTAGTAGGCTCACTCACTCCATCTCTGCCACTACATGGGAACTCTTTCTACACCAAGTCTTTTACGACACTGACATGCCAGTTTCTTCGACCTCAGGCTCTCTTCCTAACCACCTTCCCAAATGGCCTCCTGTCAAACCATCCACGATTGCCAAGCTAATCA
Organism: Arizona elegans; assembly: GCA_022577455.1. Taxonomy (NCBI): domain Eukaryota; kingdom Metazoa; phylum Chordata; class Lepidosauria; order Squamata; family Colubridae; genus Arizona; species Arizona elegans. Next base: position 34,031,814 of record JAKOOJ010000007.1, on the reverse strand, counting down.
GACAACTCAAACTTCGAAAAGCCCCCATCCCGGATCTCATCCCAGCTGAAGCCATCTTAGCCCATAAGGACTGGTGGACCCTGGTTCTTACCGAGGTATTCAATGCGATCAACCAAACGGGACTTATCCCCAAGCTCTGGAAGGATGCCATAATCATCCCAAGAAAGGCGCCCACTCTGATCCTGGCAACTTCTGTAACATCAGTCTTCTTTCAATTTGGGGGAAACTCTATGCCCACTATCTCCTGTCCAAACTGGAGTGCTGGGCTGAAGAGGCCGACCTGCTCGGTTATGACAGGGGTTCATTGTAGAGTGGTATGGACGGGGTTCCGTCCAGACCACTCTACAATTGACCATGCTTTGATCCTCCACCATCTTGCCGTAAAATATTCTACCCCCAGGAAGGGTCGTCTCTGCGTTGCCTTTATAGATCTAAAGGCTGCCTTCGACAGCATCCCTAGAGCTAAGTTGTGGGCCAAACTTTCCGCCTTGGGTATTGACAAAAGATTACTCTGGTTTATCTCCCAATTGCACGACGGAACAGAAGCAAAAGTGCACCTTACCCCGCAGGGGGATATTTCTAATGCTATCCCAGTTAACAAGGGTGTTAGGCAGGGGTGTATACTGGCACCCTTTCTCTTTAATTTATATATCAGTGACTGGAGAAAAGCATTTTCGGATCACATGGTCTACATCCATGCCCCTAGATTAGCTGATTATAGATGTCCGCTCCTGCTCTACACTGACGATGTCGCAATACTTTCATTTTCCCGGGTGGACCTATGTAGAGCCTTAAAAATCCTTTCTGCTTATTGCTCTGCTAACCAACTGCATATAAACCACTCTAAGTCTAAAATCATGGTTTTTGCAAGAAGCAGGAAAATTTATCATTGGAACCTTGATGCATCCCAGTGGAAAAGGTCCACAGATTTCAATATCTAGGTATCCTCTTTCAATCCAATACCAAGTGGCCTGCGCAGGTTAAGTCTCTCTGTAATAAGGCTAAGATTTCCACTCATGCCCTCATGCACTTTTTTCATATTGAGGGAGCTCATCACATCACCTCAGCAATAAAAGTCTACACGGCAAAGGTGATAGCTGCTATCACCTATGGCGCCCCCCTATGGGTCCAATCCAACATCTCCTCTCTTGAGTCTGTCCCCAGCCAGTTCTTACGCCGTTTGATGGGAGTCCCTCCCTGTGTAAGTAACGCCGCAATTCGTTTGGAACTGGGCATATCCTCATTTGCTACAATCTTGTGGAAACGTGCAATTGGCTATTGGTTGTCCCTGTGGAATAGACTCCCAGGCTATTACCTAGGCCAATGCCTATGGCGGGACCCTTTTCATTGAAGATCAGGATTTCCCCCATTGAAGCTTTTACTTTAGGCCCTGATGCTGCCAAATCATTGATTTTTCAATGGCTGGACAACATTGATAGACAATTAAATCTGGCAAACGGATTGGGAACATGCTCACCGTTTTCCCTTGGTATTGTTCCCTTGCCTCACCCTCCACCTTATCTCTCCATGTTACACTCTATCAAACATAGGCTCACATTTATGAAGGCATGATTTAACGTGATCCCCTCAAGTGTCCTCGACAGTAGGCTCTCGGGGGGAGTAAAATCCATCTATTGTACATGTGATGGCCGATCCCCGGAATCTCTGTTCCACATTACATTTGTATGTCCCCACTACCGAGACATAAGATCAAGATTCATTTCTCCTATTTCTCAGAGATTCCCTGGTCCACCTGATCTGTTCAGCCTTTATTTCCTACTCCAGGACACAGACCCCAATATAACTCCAAAGGTGGCAAAAAAATTTGCTGCAGTCGTGGCTGAAAAAAACGGGGGAAGAGATGGGTAACCCCTACGGCAGAGGATCACTAGTATTGTTAGTATAGAGTGTATCTAAGACAGTTGATGGTGTACTGTCACATGATCTATCTATATTTGTAAAATTATACTCCCCTTCTGTATGTATTTTAATTTGGTCTTTGACCTCAATGAAAGCTTACTTACTTACATGGACCTGACCCAGTTAGTTCATGGCCCTACTCACACGGGGGGACACACTCTGGACTTGGTCCACATTTGACCAGTGGTTGAATGGCCTAGATATAGGGGATATAGTCATCGAACCCTTGTCATGGTCAGACCATTCTCTCCATAGGCTTGACTTTCTGTCCGCTATACCCCACTGCAGGGAGGTGGAACCAATTAAGTGGTTCCGCCCCAGGCACCTGATGGATCCTGATAGATTCCAGATGGAGCTTGGGCCATTTCCTGAGACTCTAGCTCACAACTCGATTGAAGACCTGGTGGCAGCCTGGGATAGGATGGACACTGGTGCTTTGGATCGGGTTGTGTCTTTGGGGCCTCTGACCCGGCATCAAAATCGCCCGGCTCCTTGGTTTTCTGAGGAGCTGAGGGAAATGAAGCGCCGGAAAAGATGCCTGGAGAGTATTGGAGAGCCAGTCGTTCCGAATCTGACCAAACACTGGTGAGGTCCTATATTAAGACCTATTTAGTGGTGATAGCAGCAGCAAAATATAACTATTTTTCCGCTATTATTGCATCGGCAGATAATTGCCCAGCCGCCTTTTTTAGGGTGACTCGCTCCCTCCTCCACCTGGGAGCACGGGAAGACCCCTTACAAGGTCGAGCTGAGGATTTTGCACAATATCTGCATGATAAAATCGCTCAAATTCGGGAAGGCTTAGACTCTGACTGGGTAGGTTCAGACAGAGTGATGGAGGCAGGTCTTGAGGATGTTATTTGGGATGAGTTTAACCCTGTGACCCCTGAAGATGTGGACAGGTTACTGGGGAAGTTGAACGTGACCACATGTTTATTGGACCCTCCTGGTTGGTACTGGCTTCCCGAGAGGTTACCAGAGGGTTATAAATGCTTCTCTGAGTGAGGGTTTCTTGCCTTCCACTTTGAAAGAGGTGGTGGTGAGGCCTCTCCTCAAGGAGCCCTCTCTGGACCCAGCTGTTCTAGCAAACTACCGTCCTGTCTCCAACCTTCGCTTTGTGGCTAAGGTTGTTGAGAGTATGGTGGCACAGCAACTCCTGCAGTACCTGGATGAAACTGTCTATCTAGATCCGTTCCAGTCCAGCTTCAGGCCTGGTTACAGCACTGAAACGGCATTGGTTGCATTGGATGATGATCTCTGGAGAGCTCGAGATAGGGGCTGCTCCTCTATCCTGGCTCTATTAGATCTCTCAGCGGCTTTTGACACTATCGACCATGGTATCTTGCTGTGCCGACTGGAGGGGCTGGGAGTGGGAGGCACTGTTCTACAGTGGTTCTCCTCCTATCTCTCCGACCGGTCGCAGTCTGTGTTGGCAGGAGGGCAGAGGTCAACTTCGAGACACCTTATTTGTGGGGTGCCGCAGGGGTCGGTCCTTTCACCTCTTCTGTTCAACATTTATGTGAAGCCGCTGGGTGAGCTTATCCATGGTTTTGGGGTGCAGTGCCATCTTTACGCTGATGATACTCAGCTGTACATCTCCACCCCAGACCACCCCAATGATGCCCTTGCAGTGATGTCCCAGTGCCTCGAGGCCATGCAGATCTGGATGGGGAGAAGCAGGCTCCGACTCAACGCTTCCAAGACTGAGTGGCTGTGGCTGCCGGCATCCCAATATAGCAGCTGATACCATCGTTGACTATTGGGGGCGAGACATTGGCCCCCACAGAGAGGGCTCGCAACTTGGGTGTCCTCCTGGACATGTGGCTGTCTTTAGAAGAGCATATGACAGTTGTGGCCAGGGGAGCTTTCTATCAGGTTCACCTGATTTGCCAGTTGCGACCCTTTCTGGATCGGGACTCCTTATGCACAGTCACTCATGCCCTTGTCACTTCTCGACTGGACTACTGTAATGCTTTCTACATGGGGCTTGAGGTGCAAGCGGAGGCTCCAACTGGTCCAGAATGTGGCCATGCGGGTGATATTGGGAGCGAAATGGTGCTCACATGTAACACCTCTCCTACGCGAGCTGCACTGGCTCCCAGTGGCCTTCCGAGTGCGCTTCAAGGTGTTGGTTCTTACCTTTAAAGTGCTCCATGGCTTAGGACTTGGGTACCTACGAGACCACCTTCTGCAACTGATAATCTCCCACCAACCAGTACGCTCCCATAGTGGGCCTTCTCAGGGTACCGTCACTAAAGCAATGTCGACTGGTGGTTCCCAGAGGGAGAGCCTTCTCTGTGGGGGCACCTACCCTTTGGAACAGGATACCCCCAGGGAAACGAATGATCCCAGATCTCCATACTTTCCATCGTGCACTTAAGACCTTTCTGTTTCACCAAGCCGGGCTGGCATAAATTGTTTTCTAATTGTCTAAATTTTATGCTGAAGATCTTAACTGATGAGCCAAATTGGCTTAATTATTTTAAATTGCTTTTATTTCACATTTTTATATGTATGTTATTTTGACTGTTCACTGCCCTGAGTCCTTCGGAAGAAGGGCGGTATAAAAATTAAATAAATAAAATAAAATAAATAAAATAAAAAGGTGTGTCTTATACTTCGAAAAATAACTTAAAAATAACTTAATTTTGTTTTATTGTAAAGCTGCATTAACACAATGTTGAGACTCTAGAAAGAGTGCAGAAGAGAGCAACAAATATGACTAGGGAACTTGAGGCTAAAATTTACGAAGAACAGTTGCAGGAATTCGGTATTTAATTTAATGAACAGAAGGACTAAGTATGACATGATAGCAGTGTTCCAATCTCTAAGGGACTGCCACAAAGAAGAGGGAGGTCAACCTATTCTCCAAAACAGCTGAAGGCAGGACAAGAACCAGTGGATGGAAACTAAGCAAGGAGAGAACCAACCAGAATTAAGGAGAAATTTCTTAATAGTTAGAATGATTAATCAGTGGAATGACTTGTCTCTAGAAGTTGTGGGGGTTCTAATGCTGGAGGCTTTTAAGAGGCGATTGGACAATCATTTGTCTGAAATAGTATAGAGTTTTCTGCTTGAGCAAGGGATTGGACTAGAAGACCTCCAAGGTCACTTCTAACTCTGTTATTCTGCTAAGTCTGAAAGTACAATTCACCTGCCTGTACAGCCTGAGAAACCAGAGTGGGTTGCTTCTGACCACTTGCCTCACCTCCTGTTCAGTTGTAGGCTGTTTATTTTTATTTATTTTATTAGTCATATTTCTATGTCGCCCACTCTCCAAGGACTCTGTGTGGTTTAGTATATTCAGTAGTCAGTATATTAAATAGCATATTGCCCCGTAACAATCTGGGTCCTCATTTTACCCACCTCGGAAGGATGGAAGGCTGAGTCAACCTTGAGCCGGTGAGATTTGATCCGCTGATCTGCTGAACTAGCAGTCAGCTGAAGTAGCTGCAGTACTGCACTCTTAATCACTGCTTCACCTCGGCTCTTGCAATAATGTTGTCTCTTATCTGACCATTCCCTAGGAGGCATCTCTTTGTTCTATCTCCCAAGGTCTTTCTCACATGTCCTCACATAACACCACATAATCATGTCCTATACTTAGTCAAATTCATAGTGGAATTTACAACTCCTGCGCTTTAGCCATTTGTCATTTTATCTGAATATTCCCCATTACTAAGGGTTATGTAGGTTATATATATATGAGGACACATATTCTGGGAAATGTAAATAGTGTGTGTGTGTATGTGCGCACACACAAACTTTAGCTAACAAGCTATATTTACCAGAATATGTATACCGTTAGAGAATGTCTAAAACTAAGCAAATTCATGACTGCTTGACTTGGCAATTTCATCTGACATTAGTAACTTTACTTTTTACTAGCTCAGTGTTTTGTTTTGTGTTTGCATTGTATGTGGTCTAATAACATTGAAGAGCTTTGGTATTCTATGAGAATGTTGACTGGCAGCAGTTTTTAAAGCCTGCTGAAATAATGGATAGTGCCAAGGTAACAAAAGGATAAATACTCAAATAATGATACTGGGTTGTTTCCAAAATGATGGCCATTTGTGTAGTTTTCACAATTTTGGGATGAATTATTTGTTATTCAACTTTTTAATATTTTGTATTCAGGAAACTTTTTCAGCATAGTATAATGCAACGCTAACTTGAAGTTTTCCGTTAGAACACTCATTAGAATACAAAGTATTATGTATAGACTTAGATGACTAAAAACTTAATATGTATCTTCTGTCAAAACAAATATTTAAAATAAATGTACAATTTAAAGACAAAGTACATAAATGCTTAATGAACTAAAATGTATGAAAAGACCTATTCCATTGATAAGAATTAAGAAACTGTATGTTAATACTAAGTAGGATTTCAACGTATTTCATTGTCTCTTATTCACATTTTATCTTGGAAATGCAAGATGTGTATCTTAAACTTTTTTTTAACTTAGGTAAGTATCATAAATTCAACTGTCTAGAAAACAGAAATAAATAATTAATATGTAACAAAGCATAACATTTATGTTATTTTATAATCGGGAAGGAAAAAGAAACTAAACAAAACTTCATCTGTAACATTCTCACAGAGGAACCAGAATAAAGAGTTTTCAGAGAAAAAACATCCTACAGAGTTTCTGTAAATCCTGGAACATACAGTACAGTACTGGATGATCTCTCTATGTAATCCTGACATTAAATGAACTTTCCATACCAAAATTAATTCTTTCCTAGATGCATACACAAAAAAGTAATCCTATACGGCTTTTCAGTAACACCAAAGAGCTAATTGAAAATGACTACCTATTTGATGTGCTGCCATGAATGGTGTCTTTCACTGCAGCAGCATAAAAATACGATAGACCAATCAATAAATAAAATTGTATAAATTAGTTGATGCTTTATATATTTTTTCAGTTGTAGAAGTTATGCATATTGTATGCAATTGTTCTGCATATTGTAGAGTATATTGTTAGTGACCTTTACAGAAAAATAATGTATAATTATAATTTTCTTTATTTAGCAAATAAAAACTGAAAGTAAAACAACTTATTATGTTGCAACTTATTCCATTACAGTACAATGGCTTATACTGGAAGGGGCAATGTCAGCCCCAGTATAGGTAAGCCTCAACTTACAACCACAATTGAGCCCAAAATTTTATGTTGCTAAGTGAGAAATTTGTTAAGTAAGTTTTGCCCCATTTTATGACTTTTCTTGTCACATTTGTTAATTGAATCATTGCAGTTGTTAAATTAGTAATATAGTTGTTAAGTGAATCTGGTTTCCCCATTGACTTTACCTGTCAAAAGGTTGCAAAAAGTGTTCACATGACCCCGGGACACTGCAACCATCATAAATGTGAGTCAATTGTCAGGCATCCAAATGTAAATCTCATGACCAATGGGGTTGCTGCAACAGTCATAAGTGTGAAAAATTGTTACTTTTTTTCAGTGCTGTTGTAACTTCGAACAATCTCTAAGCAAACTGTTGTACGTTGAGGACTACCTTTATTTTGGATTGCCTTTGCTCTTCATAGCTATCCCTTGCAGGTAAGGCTGCACTACCCAGCGTTTTATAGACTAAACATGATAGTCCTCATGTCTCCACTCAGCATTCAGTGACATCTAAACAATATCAACTCATATTCCTGCTTTAGTAAATCTCTGATCTCAGGATCCAAATGATATTCATGCTTTCCCTTTCCAGATAATTACTTCATAAATGCGCCTTCTTTTCCTATTTTTGAACTTCTTTTTACAATTTAATATCTACTTTTCTTCTACTTTCAAACCTGCCTGAAATTCCGAACATTTTTAAAAATATTAATCTCCTCAGCGTGCATTTACAATAGGGATTTTATAATTGTCTATTAGAAGCAGCCTTTACTGAGTTCTGCTTTCTGAATTAAATACATTGATTTCCTATAAAATTCTTGTTCTAGAATCAGCTTGCATAAAGATTTTATGAATCCCAAACTGAAAACAGATCTTACTGAGGAAATATGTGGCTGTTCAGAAATATTAGTGGTACAATACTGTCAGGTATAAATGCCCTACCCGTGCCAGGGACCAGCTATAGCTCAGCAGTGCAAGGGTTAACCCAGACACCCACCTGGCCAGCTCCTCCCATAGGCCCCTCCTTACCTGAATCCCCGCCCACAGGTACAAAAGGTGGGCACACTCCTCCATGTTGCTCAGATCCTAATGTAACCAAGTGATGATGTGATGAACCTGCAAATAAAAGGAGAGATATTTTACTTGAAGTCTCAAGTCTCTTTATTGGGCCTGATCCACCAATCCTTGTAACAAAATGGTAGCAGAGGATGGTTGGTAAGGCCCAGAGATCCCAAGACACAAGACAAGGACCCGTACCTACCTGCAGAATGGCGACACCCCCGAAGCAACGGGAAAGCAACCCATCGGACTCGCCAGGGAAGGCAGGAACCTCAACCCCCCCCAAAGCCTCCGCGACAGAAGAAAGGGGGGAGATCGAGAAAGGGAAAAGAGCCCACCACGACCAAGAAGAAGAGAAGCTACGACTCGACGTCCTGCAGCTGTTGAAAGAGCGAGCCGGCGACAAGAACCTCCTTACCGACCTGCGGAGCTTCATAATCGACCGCGAGGTGGCAAGGAGCGAAGAAGGCTCGGACTCCGAACTTGAGGAGCTGGACTCGGTGAGTGGATCGCCCAAAAGGGCACTCCCAACGGCCACCGAGCCCCAAAGCCCCGCTCTAAATTTGAAACGGTGGCCATCTTTGTCCACATGGTCAGACAAGATGGCCGACCCCCAACCAATCAACAAACAGAATTCAAAATGGCCGGCGCGCGAAAAATGCCGGACCATGAGCCATGATGAAAGTGACCGGGGAGAGGGGACCGAATCCGACTCCGACCCCTGGTACACCCCCAGCGAGCGGCAAGTGGATAGGGCCATGAAGACCCTTGCCGCCGCCTTCGGCCCAGGCCTCAAAATCACTAAAGAGAAGCCGGAGAGGCCAAAACAAAAGGGAAAACGAGGAGAGGGGCAACGAAGCACCCACCCGAGAGCCACCCACGCCCAAGACAGGTCGCCAGCCCACCTTCGCACCCCAGGGACACCGCGCCTCTGATCGCCCAGGCCACACACCCCGGACCGCATGGATTGGGGCAGCTACTTACAGCCATCACCGGAGCCCCAGCGCCGCCAGGATCTTCGTTCCGGAGAAGCAGCTGCTGGACGACGCCTTCCGGAGCACACCTGGACCCCCAAGGCCGAAGCCGAGGCCTACCCGACCGACAGAGGCCTCTACAGCGGAGCCGCGATGAACAGGTCCTTCCACAGCGACGGCGGAGCTGAAATGGACTTCGCGCATGCGCTCTTCCGCCTAGAGGAAGAAAAAAGAAAAAAATTACAAAGCGGGACTTTTAAACTACCGGCAAGCGTTCCCATGCCTTACTGCTGCTATAGGCACATAAGGAACCATGGACAACAGCCAGCAGTAAGTAATTTTACTAATAGTGCTGGGAACTTACCTGTTGACTTTCCCAAGTTGAGAATGGATGGGGGCAATATCCTAGAGTGGTCACAGCAACTCCAAGTGGTATTCCTAAAGGAGAATATGTCTCATTTTATTAATGATCCCCCAGAGAGACCATGGTCTTTAGAGCTGGATTGCATGCACCACAGGGCATTCTACCTTTTAGTTGCAAGCATATCACCCACTATTTACCACTGTATTGGACATAACCTCACTGTATCAGAAATTATAGGAAAAATGTTTGGGTTATTTTACAGTGAGAGTGTGTCCACCACCACCCAAATCTCCAAAGACTTCTTTTCTGCCAGACTTAAGCCAGGAACACCCATGAGTGAGCACCTAGTGTCCTTAAGCGGTACCAGAGCAGAGCTACACCTCAGGGGAGAGGTTATTTCCGACCAGATTATGAAGAGCGTAATAATTAACTCTTTAGATCACTCATGGAATAACTTCTTGACACACTTAGATACCGTTAGCCTGGGAATGCTATCCGTGGAGAAGCTATCCAATAAGCTGATCGCGGAAGATAATCTGAGAAGGAGCCGCCCCGGCCCTCCCAGAGAACATAAGAGTGAGAAGAGAGTAGTCTTCCAAGAGAGACAACACAACATGCCAGAATGTTATATCTGCGGGTCAAGGGGACACATCAAAAGGGACTGCCCCAAGAACTATAGGGAGAGAGGCAGACCAGAGCACAGGCACAGACAAACGGAAAGGCACACATCGGAAGAAAGGTATAGGCGCAGGGACTCACCCAACCCCAGGGACAGGAGGGGGAACAGAGACAGCTCACGCGACAGCAGGACAGGGTCCTTATACGGGATAGGTGAGCGCACACACATCACATACCAAGACAAAGACACCAGCTCATGGCTCCTGGACTCGGGAGCCTCCAACCACACCACCTACAATCAGAAGCTACTCTCATCATTCAAGAGGGAGGACTTTTCGATCAAAGTCGCAGATCAAAATCAGGTTAGGGTGACAGGCAAAGGGACAGTTACATTGCCAGGCTTGGGAAAAATAGAGGGGGTGCTGCTAGTCCCGGGGATACCCCACAACATCCTAGCCGCAGTAAAACTTAGCAAGGAATCAGGGGCTGAGGTGACCTTTACAAATGGTTATGTCAAAGTTAGCAAGAATGGGGAAGATATAGGGAGAGTAACCGTCAACCAAGGGTTACCATACATAACTTTCCATGAGGATGACGCCCACAGCGTGTGCACCAGTTCAGAGGACACAGAGGGCACCGATCAGGGCAGGACTGAGGGAGAACAGGTAGATGGGAGAGAGGTAGATAGCGATGGCGACACGACACAAGAAACACGACACAACAGACACACCCAAAAGGGACCCTCAATAGGCAAACCCATGCATGACGACTGTGCTCATCTGCTACACCGGAAGCTAGGGCACGCCAGCTTCCCCGTGGTCCAGAAAATGGCCAATTGTACCGAGGGTGTCAAAATAAAGAACTGCGAAAACTACCTCGAGTGCTCGGTGTGCAAATGTTCAAAATTAAAGGTAAAACCCAGGCCCAAGAAGTCGTTACGCGCCGCCAAACAAATATTCGACCTAGTTCACATGGACCTGGTAGGGCCCCTAAGGCCATCCATAAATTACAAGAAAAGATACTTTCTCACCATAGTAGATGACTTTAGCCGATATGGCTTCGTCTATACTTTAAGGAAAAAGGATGAGGTCTTCCAGAAATTCAAAGAGTTTTACAAAAGAGTAGAAACACAAAACAACACACAGATCAAGCAAATCATGACTGACAGAGGATCTGAGTTTCTATCTAAGGACTTCTCCCATTGGCTCAGATCCAAAGGCGTGATTCACTTTACGTCGTCCCCGTTTTCCGCCTTTCAGAACGGGGTCGCAGAACGGCGCAACTCCACGCTCCAGACGATGGTCAGGTGCGCCTTAGAGGATGCGGGCATTGGCCAGCACTTCTGGTCTGAAGCCCTGGTCTATTCCAACTACACTCTCAACAGAACATGGTCCAGTGTGATAGACAAAACACCATACGAGCTCATGTATAACAAAAAGCCACAGATAGCACACTTACATGTGTTCGGCGTGACCGCTGATGTCCACATACCCAAACAGTTACGCAAAAAAGGGGACAAGGTATCCAGAAGACTGAGGTTTATGGGATACGAGCCAGGAACCAAGGGCTTCAGGTTTGTGGATAGCAATAATAGATTCATGATATCTAGGACAGCGACTTTCCATGAGCAGGCCAACTGGTCCAGAATACACTTAAACGAGGTACTCACCAAGCGAGAGGATAGTCCAATTGAGCAAGCTCAAGACGAAAGCGAGGCAGTGGATAGACGGGAAGGGGGTAGGCCCAGGCCCAACCTCCAAGGCATCAAGGTTGAGGGATGGAAGGAGAATCACCCCAAGATAAGTGTAGACTCACTGACCCAAAGAGAGGCCAGACATCTGCATGACACTGAGCAGACGGTAGACAGACCGGTCAGGTCTACCAGAAACCAATTGCCAAGAAGACTAAATGATTACGTGATGCACGTGCACACGAATCACGTCACACCCAACTCCTACGAAGAGGTATTGAGACTACCCCAGGAAGAGAGGGCAAAGTGGGAGTTAGCCATGGCCAAAGAGCTGGACAGCCTGAGGAAGCTAGAGGTCTACACCCCAACCAAAGTCCCAGAGGGCAAGAACACAATAGGCACCCGATGGATCTTTAAGATCAAAAACTTAGAGGGTGGGCAAAGCCTATACAAAGCAAGATTAGTTGCCCAGGGGTTTGCTCAAAGGTTCCCGGAGGACTACACTGACACCTACTCGCCCACCGTAAGGACAGAGAGTGTAAAAAGCGCCTTGGTCATCGCATCTCTGCTAGGACTGGAGGTGCACCAGTTTGATGTACAGACTGCCTACTTGCACGCCAATCTAGATAAAGAGATATACATCAGAGCGCCTCACAGCAAAGAAACCAACGGGGGGACACCTGGTTACTCCACAAGAGCCTATACGGACTGAAGCAATCGGCAAGCGCTGGTACGAATGCTTGGTAGAGGCACTGAAGTCTATGGGGTTCACGGCGACCATAGCTGACAACTGCTTCTTCACCAGGAAGGAGGGGGACTCGCCAGAATACATCCTGGTTTACGTGGATGACATACTATATATCAGCAAGCACGAAGAGAACCGCGACACCTTCGCCAGCAGACTGAGCGAGCACTTCACCCTAAAATACCTCGGAAAGGTAAACCGGTACCTGGGGGTGCAAGTCAACCAAACACCAAAAGGTTTCCAGCTGTCACAGAAAGAGAAAATAGAAGAGTTACTCCATAAGTGCAACATGGCAGACGCCAAGGGGTGTGATTCGCCCATGCAGACGGACTTCCTGAGAAACATGCATGATGAATCACCCGGATTTGAAGACAACACGCTGTACAGGTCAGTCATAGGCTCTCTCCTGTATATCGCTAACTGGACAAGACCGGACATTGCTCTATCAGTTAATTTATTGTCCAGACACGTGAGCAAACCCACCACATACCACTGGGACGCGGTGAAAAGGGTGCTAAGATACCTGAAACAAAGTGCCAATGCATGCCTAACCCTAGAGCCTGAAAAATCCAACGAACCCATCCTCTCCTGCTACGCCGATGCTGACTGGGCCGGAGACACCAAAGGCCGGAAGAGCACGTCTGGGTACATATTCTACTTAAATAACAGTCCGGTGCATTGGTCTACAGGCAAGCAAATCTTGGTGGCAACCTCGACTACCGAAGCTGAATACATATGCCTCTCCAAGGCCGCCAACAACCTCATCTGGTTCGACGACCTACTGGCCAGCGTGTGGAAAGAACCAGCTTACCCAATAAATGTTTACGAGGATAACAAGGCCGCTATAGAAATATCCATGTCCGACGCTGTAGGGCAAAGGTCAAGGCACATAGATATAAAGTATAAGCATGTGAGACAGCTCTCCAGAATCGGTTTCATAAAGGCCATACACTGCGATACAGAAGAACAGACTGCAGACATACTCACAAAACCTCTGCAGGGCAAACAACACTCACACTTAGTTTCCAAGCTCAACATTCGCCACAGGGTACCAACCAGTCAGTCAGGCCTACAGACACAGGTCAGGCATTTAGAGGGGGATTTGTCAGGTATAAATGCCCTACCCGTGCCAGGGACCAGCTATAGCTCAGCAGTGCAAGGGTTAACCCAGACACCCACCTGGCCAGCTCCTCCCATAGGCCCCTCCTTACCTGAATCCCCGCCCACAGGTACAAAAGGTGGGCACACTCCTCCATGTTGCTCAGATCCTAATGTAACCAAGTGATGATGTGATGAACCTGCAAATAAAAGGAGAGATATTTTACTTGAAGTCTCAAGTCTCTTTATTGGGCCTGATCCACCAATCCTTGTAACAAATACATTTTCAAATAGATAGTCAGTTTTGTGTAGTGATTAAAGCATCAAGCTGGAAATCAGAAGATCTTGAGTTCTAGTCCCACCTGAGGCATGAAGTTACCTGGGTGATCTTGGGCCAGTCACTTTCTCTCAACCCTACAAAGGAGACAAATTTCTCCAGACAGTATCTGAGGATCCGACACAATTGAGGCAGTGGTGGGTTGCTCCTGGTTCGCACCAGTTCGCAAGAACCAGTAGTAAAAATTTTTAGTAGTTCAGAAAACTGTTAATAATGTTGGCTGGCCACGACCCCAAACCGGTCCCCGGCCTGGTCGCTGCTCGCTTACAGTGCCCACCTCATCGGAGGCTCATTTTTTATTATTTTAAAAGCATTTTTTCTACAACCTCTTCTGCTGAAAAAATGCTTTTAAAAGTTAAAAAAAAAAGCCTCTGATGATCGCGCAGCTCAGCTGGGATCTCAGAAACTTCTAAAAAGTCCAAAGAGGTTGTAGGAAAAAAAATGCCTTTAAAAGCCTCTGGCAATCCCAGCTGACTTGCCTGATCGTCAGAAGCTTCTAAAACAGCAGTTCTCAACCTGTAGGTCGCGACCCCTTTGGGGGTCGAACAACCCTTTCACAGGGGTCGCCTAAGACCATCGGAAAACACATATTTTCGATGGTCTTAGGAACTGAGACACCGCTCCTCTATCTGTCTCAGATCAGCTGGCCTTAACATTTTAGTGCGCATGGTACTGGCCATGCCATCATTGCCCGCATGCAGCCCTGGGACTCCACCCTTTGCCAGCCAGGAGCGCTGCCGCCAGTCGCCCCCGTGCACCCGGCTGCCTGCTTGCCTCATCACCGCCACCATGAGGAAAGGTCCTGAAGTTGCACTGCCTGGGATCCATGTGAGCTGCTGCAGGGAGAGGCCTGGTATGGCTGGCTGGACGCTGCCCTGAGCTGAGCTGGAGGCTGGCAGGAGGAGGAACGTTAGCTCTTAGCTGGCTTGAACTGTCTGCTGCCGCAGCCTGCCACCATCCCCTCTCCACTGCCAGCTGCTCCTGCCACTGCCAGGGAAGCGGCTGTGCGAGAACCGCTGCCGCCAAGGGCGAGGGGGCGGTGGTGGCAAGGATGGGCAGTCCGGGGCTTCCTTGTCTCTTTGCCCGAGCAGACTTCTAGCATAGCCCCAGGCCTCCGGAGGGAGGGAGGGAGGGAGGGAAGCCCTGGCCTGCTGCTCCTGCTGTCGCCACCCCCTTGCAAGAGCAGTTCTCGTGCTGCCGCTTCTCCAGCAGCCCAGGAGAAACTGCTGGGGCAGGCTGTGGTGGCAGGCTGTTCTCGCTGGGTAACAGACAGGCTGTTCCTGGAGCAGGCAGGAGAAGGAGAAGCCACCAGCGGGGAGGTGAGCTGCCCCAGGAGGACTGGAGGAGAACGCAGCTCCTCATTCATGGAGATCTACCAGCAGAGAAGTGGTCACAGAAAGCGGTAAGAAATGCATGAGCCAGGAAGTGGTCATGCTTCCTGGCAGGAGAGGGTTGCACGTTCACTCCAGCGAAGGTTTGTGCAACCCTCTCCGGCCAGGGAGCATGACCGCTTCCTGGCCAATGCACCTCTTACTGCGCCCACTTCCCCACTGGTAGATCTCCATGAGTGAGAAGCTGCACTCTCCTCAGGCCCTCCTGGGGCGGCTCAACTCCCCGCTGGCAGCTTCTCCTTCTCCTGGCTGCTCCAGGAGCAGCCTGAGACTCTGCTTGCCTTGGCAAAGTGCTTCATCATTGCAGTGCAGGGGACACGCACTGTGCCGGGGGATCCGTGCAGCTACTATCCCACCTCTCCTCGGCCATGCCGCGAGGCTCAAACTCGAGGAGAAGACGGAGGAAGAGGGGGTGGGAAGTCCAAACTGCAGCTACCTTGAGCAAGCCGCAGCGCTGTTACATAGGGCTCCGAGTGGTTGGAGAAGTGGCAGAAACAGCAGCCAGGGTTGCGCTTTCAGCGGGTAAGCAACGCTGCCTCTGACGCGAGGAACTTTGGAGAGAGAGGGCAAGGGCAGGCTGTGGCCATTCTCGCCAGCTAAGAGACAGGCTGCTCCCACAGCCTGCCCCTGCCCTCTCTCTCCAAAGTTCCTCACGGCAGAGGCAGCGTTGCTTACCCACTGAAAGCGCAGCTCTAGCTGCTGTTTATGCCTCTTCTCCAACCACTCGGATCCCTGCATAATAGTGCTGCGGCTTGCTTGAGGTAGTTTGAACTTCCCCCGCCCCCCTCTTCCTCCGTCTTCTCCTTGAGTTGGAGCCTTGCAGCGTGACCGAAGCTGAGGAGGGGTGGGAGAGTAGCTGCACGGATCCCCCGGCGCCACCCGTGTCCCCTGCCCTGAAATAATGAAGCACTTTGCCAAGGAAAGAAGAGTCTCTCGGCCAGGCGGGAGGCGAGATCTGGCATCACAGGCATCGGAGACTGTGGCAAGCCCATTGTCTCTTGGCTGCTTGGAAAAAACAGCGAGAAAGCAGAGGATGAGGAAGTTGGGAAGCCATGAAAGGGGATTGAGGGAAGGGAGTGAACGGATAATTCAAGCAGTATATTGGTCTTTCCGTACAATGGAAGGAGCAGCAGACTGGGGCTTCAATCCCTTCCCCCGGAGGCCTGGGCCTCTCTCGGCACACTCAGCCTTGTATGCGTGTTTTCCTTCTGCTTCGGAAAATATGATACCCCCCTTTTCTAGCAGCTGCTAAGTCATGTCCCAAAGTTGCTTTTTTCCCCCAAGAGGCAACTGGAGTTTCTTGTTTTTTCTTTGAAGACGTTTTGGCTTCTCATCCACCAAGAAACTCCGACTAGAGATGGTGGGGAATGGAAAGATTTATATTTATTGCAAGGCCTCAAAACCAGAGCTGTTTTCGTAGATGACACAAGAAGGATGGGTTGTTATACAAACTGTGCCATATTATCCCCTGCAAAAATCTCTATTGACTAATAATATGCTGAGTAATAGATTCTTTCAGATAATAATGGGGGACAATATAAATAAGGTAAGCAGAAAAATTATGAGCAACTCACTACTACCAATGCATGCTGACCTTCCTCATTTATTACATATTGTTTTTGTGATTAATCACTATGCTTTAATTATATTCAATTTGTAACAATGAAAATACATCCTGCATATCAGATATTTACATTACAATTTATAACAGTAGCAAAATTACAGTTATGAATTAGCAACGAAAATAATTTTATGGTTGGGGGTCACCACAACATGAGGAACTCTGTTAAAGGTCGCGGCATTAGGAAGGTTGAGAACTACTGTTCTAAAAGCATTTTAGGGAAAAATGCCTTTAAAAGCCTCTGGCGATCCCAGCTGATTTGCCTGATCGTCAGAGGCTTCTAAAAGCATTTTTTTCTGCAACCTCTTAAGTTTGTAGAAAAAATGCTTTTAAAAGTAAAAAAAAAAAAAAAGTTGGCCACGCCCACCCAGTTACATTTCCCCCCCCCCACAAGCCATGCCCACAAAATAAGCCACGCCCACAGAACTGGTAGTAAAAAATTTTTAGAACCCACCACTGAATTGAAGAGAAGAAGAAAGATCAAATTTGTATTGGATTGAAATGTTGCCTGGCAGATAGAGGATCTGTTTCAAAAACTATGATTTTTCTTAAAAGCATACTTAATTGCATGTAGATTCTGCTTTCTGTCCAGTTTATGGAAATATATCTTTTTCTTTCCTCCTCCGATTTTAATTATATGAATGTCACAACTTTCTAGAAAAGCAGAAAAAGAGTGAAGACCCAGATATTCTGCAGGGCTAGAGCCAGGGTATTAATGGGGCCACCATAGTTTGCTTAATGTAGGTAGGAATATTAATAGTACGAAGGATATAACGTGGTGTTCATAAATCACATAAAGTATACATACACTATGGTTAATATGATTTTGGAGGAGAAATAATGTTTAAGGATGGTAATGTAGAGTGATCAATATGATTATAACATGATGTAAAAAAATGAGAACCGTTTACATATTAATCCAGTATTCTGATCTATTGGAGAATGCCTTTGTTCTTTTCTTCTGTATTCTATTACAGTTATATCATTTTGTCTTTTTATTTCCCTTTCTGAATAATATTTTTTAAAAGGAACAAAAAGTGTGAAAATAAAGAAATATAATATTCTTAGAAAATAAAAGATACCCTGATGGACCCTGTGAAATAGAAAACTTCATTCCTGTAAGTAGGCATATTTACATTGTTTGGGTTGGGGCTTTTTTTTTTGGTATACTGTCAAATAGAAGCAACTTGTGTTGTCTAGTCATTCTTAATACCATGTCATTGTTAAACAAAGTATTAATTATTTATAAACTGGTCCTCTGAGTAAATGTAAATGAGACAGAAATGATGATGCCTAAAATAATAACAGAATAAAACCTATAAAAAATTCAATTTCATACTCAGAAATAATTCCTAAATATTTTGTCTTCTTTTTGAAGAGGACTCAAAATTTCTGTCTCCATTTAGGAAAGAGCTGGGGACTAATTCCCTGAACCAAAGCCATCCCTCATGTAGTGTTCTGTCTGGGACATGGGAATGTGTATTCTTTTTCAGCTAATAAGGAAAATTAAGTTAATTTTTAGAAGGTTCCTTGCTGTTTTCCAGAGTGCTGTTTGGATAATCCATGCATGAGTCATCACTTGTCTATTTGCCAGAGACTGAGTGTAGAATTTTTTCAAAGTGTTTAGCCATGCCTCCTTGCTCGTTGAGTTTCAGTCTTTCTCACTCAGTCTGCTATAGAGACGTTGGTTTGCTTTCTCTGACACTTAAGACTGTTAGATACCTTGCATTGGATTATTCAGGACTTTTGGTTTTTTTGGTTCATTCTCTTTGGAAGCCCCCCCCCCAAAAAATCCGGATAGAGGCTGTGTTACAGAGTTGTGTTCCTTTCTAGGGCATCTCCACTATTTGAATTTGCCGCCGGTGGATGAGCTGGTTTCCCAGTCTGCCGGCACAACCGCCACCACCATCACCACTCCGATATCATAAGGTGGCTCCAGAGTCACTGCATGGGGACCCGTGGCAAACTCTGAAAACCAGGATTGAACTTCGCAGCACTGGGAGGGCTAAGATTAGCTTTCACGCCATTTATTCTTTGCAGCAAGCCGTGGCAGTGCAGGAGAGCATTTTTCACACTCGTGCCTGCCATTTTGTTTCTTGTATCAACTATGGCGGCTCTTGGAGAGGCCCTGCTGTCTCGCGCTTCGAGCTGCACACAGGAGTGGTTTTGTTGGCGAAGCAGCGCTTAAGGGGTCGGGTTTGATTTCTGCGCCTGGTTCCTGGTATTACTGTGGCCTGAGCTGGTGCTGGAAGAGCTTGTGAAACATTGCATCGCCATTCCCAGCAGTTTGGACGTAGCATTGAGGAGAACATCTTTCAACTCGTCACTGCCAGGCCTGTATTACTTGCTTCTGAGTCCAGTATCTGTCCCAGTACTGGCAATTGTGAGACTGGTCTTTCTGGGGGCAGCTTTAATGCTTCGTTAGCAAGGACCTTTTGGCAAAAGGCTTTCTGGCCTTTTGTTGAACTGAAGTGCTTCATTGCCTTCTACCCTTAGGCCTGTCAGCAGCCTTATTACATCTGTGGATATCATGGCTGATTCGGCTCTGTCTTCTGACATTGAGCAACTTGCTAGCCCTCACAAGGCCCATAGATCAAAATACTCTGGATCCAAAAGGGCTAAGGTGACCACCAGAAGTAAATCAGCTAAGCCTAGGCCCTCTTCATCTGGGTCTTCTAAAAGACCTGCTGTGATGGACAAGGATGCACTTAGTGTCACAAAGCTTTAGAAAGGCAATTTGATAAGGCATATCGCACTGCCCAGACTGCAGAGTATAAGCGAGTTTCTCCCACTGATGCCAATTTGTCTGATTAGACTGATAGTGTCCCTTTAACACAAGGCATGACTGAAGGGCTCCAAGTCGTAGCTCCGACTGAGGCTGGCATTCGCCCACAGCCTCTGATTGAAGTCTCATACAGGGACCCATTTGCAGCCCAGAGCATGGCGACACAGGAGTTCCATCGACAGCCAGCAGCCAGGCGGCAGGTTCCAGAAGCTACATTCACCCCAACCGCAGCGGGGCTCCGTGCAGGGGAGGGGCAGGCGCTTGCCCAGCCAATGGACATTCAGGTTCTGATTTCTGAGACCATTTCCAAGATGTTGGTGGCTGGGATTCAGCAGGGTAGCCAGATACCACTCATGGCTCCCAATCTAAGGCTACAAATGTCAGCACATTTGGCTGACAGGACTGATTCTCTCTCTCAGCAGGATTCCTCACACAGTGACGATTCCGTGCTGGAAGATGATCATCCAGAGGATTTGGAATTTTCTGAGAATGAGGGATTGCTGCCAGATAGGCCAGTGTTTACAGGCCTCTTCCGTCCCTCAGTCTTCAAACCCCTGCTCCATAAAGCTAAATTGATTACCAATATTGGAGTGCTTGAGGGTTCTATTGAACAACCTCAAGGATCTACGAATCTTCATGATGATCTGTTTAGGATACCAAAATCTGACCAGGAGTTTATTCATTGTCCAAAGCTGTTTTCTGAGGTGGTTCAAAGGCCATGGGGTCAGCCTGGTTCCCTGGCCGCCCCTAGCGGACATGATAAAAAACTTTATTGCCCTGCTCCAGACGTGGAGGAGCTGTTGCAATTGCCCTCTGTAGATGCCCCAGTGGCTAGTCTCACATCCTCCACTGTCCTTTCCAACAACATAATGGACAGTCTTAAGACTGAGGTCAGGAAGGCCGAACTTTCCTTTTGAAAGACACACCAAGCGGCCGCTTGGGTCATTAGGGCCACAACATCACCCTCATTTTTTAACCGGGCGTCCCTGATATGGCTTCGCCAATTACAGGAACAGCTACCACTGGAGGATACTAGGCTACACTAGGACATTAAGAAGCTGGTAGCTGCCACCGAGTATTTGGCTGACACATCCTTGGATGTGGCGAAATTTGCCTCTTGGGCCTTAGATTCTACCGTAAGTTCTCACCATCTCCTATGGCTACGCAATTGGAGAGTAGATATGAAGTCGAAGTGGAAACTCGCTTTGGCTCCTTACAAGGGGTCGGTGCTTTTTGGAGAGGTGCTAGATCCGATACTCATTGAGAACAAGGACAAACGGAAGGTTTTACCCTTCTCTTACAGGAGACCAGATCACAGATATTCTCTGTACTCGCAAAGGCAGCCCTTTCAACCTGATTTAGGACCCAGCAGGTCCGATTCCCAGCGTCCCTATTCTCAGGGATTTGATCAGCTTACTGACAGACAGACCTTCAGGGATCGTGGCAGATGCCAGCCTTCAGCAAAGAGGCCCTTTTGAGGTACTTGTTACCAGTCCTTCCGAAGGGGCAAGTGACTCCCGGACGGCTGTTCTCATTGATGGTCATCTTCATCTGTTCCATCCTTAATGGGAGCTATCTACAACCGATGCTTGGGTTCTCCAGACGGTGGGGTTCGGCCTCACCTTGGAATTGTGCTCCAGCCCTCCCGACCATTACCTCCAGTGCCCGGTCTCTCAGAACCTTTTAAAAAAAGAACTCATGGATGCCGAGATTCGACATCTCTTGGACATTCGAGCTATTGAGGTGGTAGCACTCAGCCAAGAAAGAACCGGGTTCTAGTCCATCCTGTTCCTGGTACCCAAGAGTTTGGGGGGCTGGAGACGGATCTTAAATCTCAAACAACTCAATTGTTACATCTTGTACAGGCGATTCAAGATGCAATCCCTGCGATCAATCTTGGGATGCATCAGGCAGGGCGACCTCTTGCAATTGGTGGACTTCAAGGAAGCTTACTTGCATATTCTGATCCACCCAACACATTTCAAGTATCGCCGCTTCACATATGCCAATCACCATTTCCAATATCAGGCCATGCCCTTCGGTCTCTTGTCGGCCCCGAGGACATTCACCAAATTGTTAGCGGCAGTGGCGGTGACTGTCAAAAGGATTCCAGTACGCATACTTTGCTACTTGGATAACATTTTGATTCTGTCGTCCTCCCAGTCGCAGGCAGTTCAGGACAGCGAAACAGTGATTCACACTCTTCAAAACACGAGTTCTCCCTCAACTTGAAGAAGAGCCACCTGCAACCAATGACCTGCATTCTTCACCTGGGGGTGGTGATTGACTTGATCGAGGGCCAAGTGTATCAGTCACCCGATCGCCAATTCAGTCTCAGACAGTTGGTGACATAAATTACATCCCAATGGATGGTTCCCTTGCTCCTGCTGTTGCAGTTGCTCAGAAAAATGATTTTGTGTATTTCAATCGTGCCCTGGGCACAACAGCATGCTCACCCACTACAATGGTTTTTACTGCCATTCCAGAGATTGGGGCTCAGCAACTCCAAGGCCAAAGTGACCATTCCGCCAAAGGTCCACCTTTCCTTGAGATGGTGGGCGTCTGTGGTCCTTCAAAAAGGATGTGTGTTCCAGGAACCTGAATGTGTCACGGTGACCTTGGATGCGAGCCTTTTTGGCTGGGACGCGCCAGGGATGTTATCAGGTGGCTCAGGGACAGTGGTCCCCAGCTAAGCATAAGAACAGCATAAATTGGCTAGAGTTGAAGGCGGTCCACCTTGCTCTCAGATGCTTTCAGGCCACAGTGACAGATCAGCATGTATTGATCCTAATACATTTTGTGGACAATATGGCCACGAAAGCACACATCAGCAGTGAATGGGGCAGGTCCCTCATGGACGAGGCAGAGAGACTGATGAGCTGGGCAGAGAGGTATACACTTTCTCTGAAAGCAGAACACATCTCCGGCAATTTAAACGTTCAAGCGGATTGGCTAAGCAGATCGCAACTCGATCCTTCCGAATGGCACCTCCATCCGCAGCTCTTTCAGGACCGGGTGATGAGGTTCGGTCTGCCCAGCATGATTTGTTTGCCCGACTGGACAAGAAACAGGTTCCACGTTTTTTCTCCCGATTTCCAAGCCCGGGGGTGGAGGGTTGCAACGCACTCAGGTGTCCTTGGCCACAGGGACTGCTTTACGCATCCTCCCATCCCGCTCCGAAGGTAATTCGGAAACTGTTACTAGAAAAGGCAGAGGTTCTTCTGATGGCACCTTATTGGCCACACCGTCCCTGGTTTGCTGACCTAATGAGTCTCTCGGTGTCCCAGACCTGGAGGATTCCTCGGGACAGGATCACTCTCAGCCAGGGGGTTGTATTCCATCCGGAGCCCCAGTGGCTCCAGTTGACCATCTGGCACTTGAGAAGATCCTCCTGAGAAAAGTAAACCTTTCGGGGAAGGTGATACAAACCATCCAGGCATCCAGGAGGGAGTCAACGAACCATATTTACAATGCTTCTTGGTGATCTTTCTGCCTGTGGTGTTCCACTCAGTACATAGACCCAACTTCTGCATCTGTACCCGAGGTTCTTGAATTCTTGCAATCAGGTATGCACAAGGGATTGGCCCCCACGACTTTATGTAGGCAGGTGGCAGCCTTGTCTATTGTGCTTATCTGTGAATCTCACAGGACTCTATCTAAACATCTGAGAGTTTGGCGTTTCCTCCAACAGGCTACCAACCTTCGACCCTCGGTGGTACATCGCTACCCAACGTGGGATCTCCCTTTGGTACTTCAAGCTCTGACGTCTTCACCATTTGAACCACTGGGTTCCACTTCCCTCTGATTCTTTTTTTTTTAAATTTATTTATTTATTTTTAAACATAAAACAGCATCTTTTTAGAGCAAGGGTTTGATCCGGTATAAAATAAGTATAAATTCCAAATTTCATCAGTTAACATCTTAAAAGAAAAAAAGAACAAATCTAAACCCAATTTTTATCATTCAATCTAACATCTTATTCTAACATTTAATATTTTATTATGTAATCACCCTAAATCTTAAACTTCAAATCTAAACAGCTCTTTATAATATTCATTTATCATTTTAACAAGCAGTATTTCATATATTTTCCTTATTTCAAAGATCCAAATCAAGTCAATATTTCTTTTAACTCACATCTAATAATCAACATAAAGTATTTTATTTCTCTCTTAAGAACATTTCAAAATCAGTAACTGTTCTTCAAAAATATCTCCTTCACTCCTCCTAGGTTTATTTTTTGCTGGATTGCAGCTTAATTAGCTAGTTTCCAGGGATGCTTTCCTCCACTCCTAACCTTATTTGTTGGCTGGATCACAATTTAGTTTTAACTGCTTTCTAACATTTTCTCCTTCACTCCTCCTAGTTTATTTTTGACTGGATAATAGCTTTTCAGCTATTTTCCAGGGATGCTTCCCTCCACTCCTAACCTATATTTCGCTGGTTCACAGTTTAGCTTTAACTGGTCCCCAGCATAGTCTCCTCCACTCCTCCTAAATTTATTTTTGGCTGGTTCACAGTTTAATTAGCTGTTTTCCAGAGGTGCTTTCCTCCACTCCTTACCTTATATTTAACTGGTTTACAGTTTAGCTTTAACTGGTCCCCAGCATTGTCTCCTCCACTCCTCCTAAGTTGATTTTTGGCTGGTTCACAGCTTAATTAGCTGTCTTCCAGGGATGCTTTCCTCCATTTTTTACCCTATATTTGACTGGTTCGCAGTTTGGCTCTCACTGCTGTCCAGCATTGCCTCCTCCGCTCCTCCTAGGTTTATTTTTGGCTGGTTCACAGCCTAAGCAGCTGTTCTCCAGAAATGCTTTCCTCCACTCCTAACCTTATATTTGACTAATTCACAATTTAGCTTTAATCATCTGATCCCCAAAATCATACTTCTTTGCCAATTTAAACTAATAATGTGTTTTAGTATATATCTTCTCTCCTACTCTCTCCTGAACTATTAATTCTCTTTAAAGTTCTCCCATTTCTTATTTGTTTCTTGTTTTTCTATGTAAAACAACATTTAAACCATTTTAAAAACCCATTTGCCATAGTTATAAAATCTATAAACAAGTCTTTTTAATATTCAAAAATTCATCCCCATTCTCTTATTTACTGTAGAAAAACAACATTTTAAACCACTTTCAAATCCATTTTCTGTAACCATTGGAACGCTTATTAATATTTTTTAAAGAAATTCTTTCAAAATATCCACATTTTTTGTAGTTTTTCTATAATGACATTTCTCACTTTAAAATAGTCATAGAGTCTATAAACAGTTCTTGGTAATATTCAAAGCTTCATTCACGTTTTCTTATTTTCTATAAAGAACAATATTTTAAACCATTTTAAAGAAACAATTTTCTGTAGTCGTTGAATCGATCAACAATTCTTATTAATAATCAAAAATTCATTCATAGTCTTCATATTTCTTGTAGTTTTTCTATAATCACATTTTCCCCACCTTGAAAATCACTTCTCTTAATAATAGTAATGAAAGGTAGATGTAGAAAAGAGAAAGGGAGAAGAAAAAAGGAATAAAAGTATAGCAGAAAAAACCAAAAAGAAAGATTCAAAAAGAGAAAGGGGGAAAAAAAGGAAAACAAAAAGAGAGGAATATAATAAGAAGATATTTTTAAAAGGAAAGAAAAAGTAGAAAAGAGAGAGGAAGAAGCAGGAGGAATGCTCCTCCTTACATTATTTAGACATCAATTACATAGAAAGTATTTACATCCATTTTAATCAAACTGTGATACTTTTCTCATCTTGCTACCCAGTATATGATGCCCTTGCTGTGATATCCTGTTGCCTGGAGGCCGTGCGGATCTGGATGGGGAGAAACAAGCTCAGACTCAATCCCTCCAAGACCGAGTGGCTGTGGCTTCCGGCATCCCGGTATAGTCAGCTGGTACCATCACTGACAATTGGGGATGAGATCTTGCTCCCCACAGAGAGGGCCCGCAACTTGGGTGTCCTCCTGGATTCACGGCTATCTTTAGAAGATCATTTGACGGCCGTGGCCAGGGATGCCTTTTATCAGGTTCTCCTGATTCACCAGTTGCAGCCCTTTCTGGATTAGGATGCCTTGCGCACGGTCACTCATGCCCTAGTCACTTCCCTTATGGACTACTGTAATGCTCTCTACATGGAGCTCCCCTTGAAAAGCACCTGGAGGCTCCAACTGGTCCAGAATGTAGCCATGCGGGTGATTATGGGCGCAGCTCGTTGCACCCATGTAACACCTCTCCTACGCGAGCTGCACTGGCTCCCGGTGGTCTTCCGGGTGCGATTCAAGGTGTTATCACCTTTAAAGCACTCCATGGCTTAGGACCTGGGACCTCACAGGGAGGGACTACTCAGGGTACCGTCAGTCAAATTATGCTGACTGGCGACTCCCAGGGGGAGGGCCTTCTCTGTGAGGGCTCCAACCCTTTGGAATGAACTGCCCCCTGAGATACGAAATATCCCTCATCTCGTGCTTTCCGCCGTGCCCTCAAAACCCTGATATTCCAACAAGTGGGGCTAAACATATGAACATGTGAATGTTTTTAAAATGTTATCTAATTTTAGGTTCTATTTAATTGGGCCAAACTATGTTATAATAATAATTTTAATTAGCAATTTTATGATGTTTGCGTATCTATATTTTTCTTGACTGTACACCGCCTTGAGTCCTATGGGAGAAAGGCGGTATAGAAATATAATAAATAAATATTCCAGTTTTCTTTCTCCAATCTGTCATACTTTCTTTCTTTCTTTTTTCTTTTCAGTTCCAATATCAATAAAGTTATAAAGACTAAAGGATTTAGTTCTTTTGTATTCCATATATGGTATCATCATGTCTTCTTGTGGGTCTTCCCTTCCCTTATGTTAGAACACCATTAATCAGCGATTTTAATTGTTCCAACTAATTTCTTCTTTCCAACTATCCATAAGTAGTCCAAAGACAGTTTAAGTACATCTAAAATCAAGCCTCCTTAATTTTTCCTCAAAATAATCCAATTCTGGAAGGAAGAGACAAAGTTTCTTCTTTAAACAGCAAACTTTCCACAGTTGCAGTTTGCACTTTCACTCTCTCAGCCATTTTAACTTCCTCCGCTTGTTATTCTCATAGCTTTAAAAAAACATTCTGCTTGTTTCCTCTTCTCCTTCTTCCCCTTCCAAGCTAATCCATTCTCATTAAAGACCAAGAAAATATCAAATTTTAAATCCATCCAAAGGGATGTTAAATTCCAAAAGCAGTCAATTGGTGCTATTGTCCTTTAATGGATCTTTTCCTTGTTAATTGTTTAAATTCTTTGCCCAAATAGTTCTTAGCTGCTGTTAGAGCCAGGGCATTATTAGTATTTAAATGTTTGAAGTTTGTTCTCGCCTGGGCTAATCCTATTCACCCGGCATTCAAACATCTTGCTCCTGTGTCTCCTCCTGCACTTTGCTTGTCCCGGCTGCCGAAGCTTTGGGGCAGCCACCATGGCTGCCTCTCCTACCACTGCCGGCGCAGAGGGCAATCCTCCAGCCCCGAGGAACTTGCCCATTCCTCTCGGCCATCCAAGGGGTCCCTCTCTAATCCTCTGTCCCTCCAGGATAGGGTAGGTCCGCAGACCTGCCGGCGGTGGCTTAAAAGACGGGGTTTTCACGGGGCTCCAAAGAGCCCCGCTATTTTCCCGTCCACTTGCCGCAGCGCCAACCGGAAGTGTCCCCGATTCTTGAAGTCGCCTTCCTCCTGGCAATTACATCAGCCAGGAGAATCTCCGAACTGGCGGCCCTGTCCATTAGAAAGGACCTCTGTTTTTTCCATTCAAACAGAGTTGTACTGCAATTGGATCCCTCCTTTCTGCCCAAGGTGAACTCTTGGTTTCACCATGCCCAAGAGCTCATTCTCCCGAATTTCTGTCCAGCTCCTCACCATCCGCTGGAAGAACAATGACACACCTTGGATGTGAGGAGGGCCCTCTGCAAGTACATTAAGATGATGTCTTCATTTTGACATACAGAAGCCCTTTTTGTATCCTTTCACCCTTCGTCAATGGGCAGGAAAGTTTCTTCTTCTACGGTGTGCAGATGGCATGTATTTCAAAGGCATATGAACTCAAGGCTAAACCTTTGCCTGGATGGATTTTGCCACATTCTACTCACAGCGCTGCAACCTCTGCTGCATGGGCTACCCAGGCTTCCATCAGCAACATTTATAGGGCGGGCACTTGGTCGTTGTTATCACCATTCATAAGACACTACAAAATAGACAGGTGTGCCTCGGCTGAGGCGTCCTTTGGATGACGGGTGTTGCAGAGTGTACACTCCACCCAGGACCTAGGAATCAGCCAGCCTCCCGCCCAGGGTCCTTGAGCTTGGGTATGTCCCATGCATGAATTATCCGAACAGCGCTCTGGAAAATGGGCGTTGTCTTACCTGAACGTCCATTTTCAGGACGCTGTGAAGATAATCCATCCCACCCTTTAGGCATCCTGATCTTGGCCAAGGTAGGTTTTCTTTGTCTCCTTTCTGCAGATTCTCTGGTGGACCGCCCCTTCGTGGAAAAAGACTAAAGTTCAACGAGCAAGGAGGCGTGGCTAAACACTTTGAAAAAAATCTAAACTCAGTCTCTGGCAAATAGACAAGTGATGACCCATGCATGGATTATCCTCACAGCACCCCGAAAATGGACATTCAGGTAAGACAACGTCCGTTTTGCTATATTGTTATCAAAGAATGACTTCATATACTGTATTTTTCGGAGTATAAGACACACTTTCCCCATCACCTAAAAGAGGGTGAAAATTTGGGTGCATCTTATACACCGAATGTAGCACCGCCCACCCGCCAGCCCCCACCCGCCAGTCCCCACCCTTCGGCCTCTCAAAAAGCTTTTGGAGCTTTTGGAGGCTGCAAATGCAGCCTCCCAACAGAGAGCCTCTCAAGCAGCCTCCAAAAGCTCCATTTGCAAAAGAACTTGTTAAGGATATTGTTGGGTTACCAACCAGCAGAGTAAGTTCACAGAGAAACGGTACTGAGAGTAATGAATACAATACATACAAACTGGTTTAACAAAGCTTTTACTTTGTAGTGAAAAACAATTGCATAGTCTTTTAGTCAATCCAAGTCTTTAGCCATTCAAATCAGTCCGGAGTTACAGATATCTTCTTACCGTACAAAAAGCAGTAGGTAATAAACAGCAATTCAATGCTGGTAACAAATTATGATGGTAGCAGATCCACCCACTTCTTCACACACAACGGTAACAGTTCCAACCGACAAGTCAAGCAGCAAGTCAAGAAACAATGACTATAGCTCGGCTCTCTCCTTATATACAGTTTACACTAGTAATTATCCACTTAAGATAAGTGGAGTCAGCAGTGCAATAACTCAACAGTACAATTAGGATAATTGCAGTCAGCAGTCAGTCAGCAGTCAATTACAATGACTCATCAGTACAATTACTCAGCATTACATCTTAAAGTTACAGAATACATTTAAAGTTATAGCACACATATATTGCCTGGACAACTTGTTAAGCTTACACCATATCCTATCAGAACTTCTCTTTGCAAAGGCAGCCTCTCAGACCGAGCTTTTGGAGGGTGAAAAAGCAAGGCACAGCGGCCAACATGGTAACCCATAACAGCTGCTGCCTTGCTGAACCGGTTCCGTGATTCCCCTGCTGTACACACTGGAGCACTCTGCAACAATTAGCTGCATTTTTGAAGCTGCATATCTGCTCCAACGAGGCTCTTGTGTGCTCACAACTAGTTAGTTAGTTAGTTTATTATATTTATATACCGCCCCCTCTCCCGAGGGACTCAGGGCGGTGAACAGCCAGCAAATAAAATACACAGATACAAAATTTAAAACAATATTAAAATCCAATTAAATCAATTTGGCCCATAGTTAAAAACCCTATATTAAAACCCCTAATTTTTAAAACGATTCTTTTTAAAAAGAATAGGTCAGGCCAGCCCGGCTTGATGAAACAAAAACGTCTTTAGGGCAGGTCGGAAAGCACGAAGGTCAGGGATCTGCCGTATCTCTGGGAGCAACTCGTTTCAGAGGGTAGGTGCCCCCATAGAGAATGCTCTCTCCCTGGGGACCACCAGCCGGCATTGTCTAGCTGACGGCACCCTGAGGAGGCCCTCTCTGTGGGAGCGTACTGGTCGGTGGGAGGCTACCGGTGGCAGAAGATGGTCTTGTAAGTACCCGGGTCCTAAGCCATGGAGTGCTCTAAAGGTGGTAACCAATACCTTGAAGCACACCCAGAAGACCACCAGGAGCCAGTGCAGCTCGCGCAGGAGAGGTGTTACATGGGAGCGCCAAGTCGCCCCCATAACCACCCACATGGCTGGATTCTGGACCAGTTGGAGCCTCCGGGTGCTCCTCAAGGGTAGCCCCATGTAGAGAGCATTACAGTAGTCCCGGTGGGACGTGACGAGGGCATGAGTGACTGTGCGTAAGGCATCCCGATTCAGAAAGGGCCACAACTGGTGAATTAGGCGAACCTGATAGAAGGCCCCCCTGGCCATAGCCGTCATATGTTCTTCTAAGGACAGCCGTGAATCCAGGAGGACGCCCAAGTTGCGAGCCCTCTCTGTGGGGGCCAGCGATTTGCCCTCAAAAGTCAATGATGGTATCAACTGACTATATCAGGATGCCGGAAGCCACAGCCACTTGGTCTTGGATGGGTTGAGCCTGAGCCTGTTTCTCCCCATCCAGTGAACCTGTTGCTAAAGTTCACCTCTGGGAACAGCTTATTGGGGTTATTCCGGGAGGCAGTCCACCCGCCAATCAGCTGCTCGTGCTGAATCAGGCTAATGTGCTGAAGCTGACCTTGCTCTTTGCTGCAAGGCTGCTAGCTAGATGAATACCAATGGATGCTAGTAGGCAGAGGCAGATTTTTTTTTCTTATTTTCCTCCCCCAAAAATAAGGTGCGTCTTATACTCCAAAAAATACGGTATTTCAGATTTGCCATCAGAATTTTTGTGTTCAAATTTTGATACCTCTTTTATGTAAAAGGTAAATACTGTATTAGAATTGTATTTGGAGTTCCTGCATTTTACATGTTATATTCCATATGTTTATATTTGCTTATTTTTATGACAGATGAAACAGCCATAATATAGAATCATACTAATTAGTAATTCAAGATAATTACAGCATTCACTTCTCTTTTTCTTTTTGACATTGCTTCTTTTCTAGGTTGCACAACTTTATACAAAATAAATAAAAATATTCCAGCAATCTTAAAGAACAGAAAATTGAGCTTGTAATACTGTAGAGTGAGTTTCATGGTCCATCTTTGAATAAGAATGGATATTCACAGCATCTCTGGAAAACAAATACATTTGGTTCTTTTCTTATGCCAAATTATTACTGCATTGGATGTACCTCTTGATTGTAAGTACTAACAATTCACTATTTATGGAAAGATGCTGATTGAGCAGATTGTTGTAAACAAATATCATGATAACCTAGAATAAATCTATATAACAATATAGCATTGCAAAGAATGTGTGTGTACATACTCAAACACACATTTTCATTCCCCTTAGTTGCAGGAAATTCTTGTTCATTATAAAAGTTTATTTTTCCTTTTCACCCCAAATGTTCCATTAATAAATTACCTTGTTAACATTTGCTATCTCAGCATGTAGAATATATCCAAAAT
The DNA here is from genome assembly GCA_022577455.1 of Arizona elegans. Taxonomy (NCBI): domain Eukaryota; kingdom Metazoa; phylum Chordata; class Lepidosauria; order Squamata; family Colubridae; genus Arizona; species Arizona elegans. The sequence continues at coordinate 34,000,430 of JAKOOJ010000007.1, read as the reverse complement.
AAATAATTAGCATTTTGATTACCGTAGCACTCATAACCTAGGGTCATGGAAGGCCCCCATATTTAGTGACTTAACAGTGAAAATTTATTTATTTATTTAGCGTATGGTTGGTCACACACAATATTAAAACACTTCATTTTTACAGGTTAAAAACAATAAAAACAATAAAAAAGAAGTAAAAAACAGTGAAAAGAAGTATATTTAACAGAGTACAATTGAAAATATTTGAAAGGCAATAATTACTGAGATTAGAAAAATAGGCTATATTCTAAAAATAATCAACAATACACACCAACAGAACAAGAACAGAAATAGAGCCATTAAAATCTACTCTGGTTTTACATGCAGTTCATATAATTATCTAAAGTACTTATAACCCACTGTTTAGAGTATTTAGAATCCACTGTTCTATTTCAAAGGCTATCAGAAGAGAGTAGTAAAACGTACAATTTTGGCTGAAATTTATATTTTTATCACCTTAGCAAGAATTTATTTTTTAAGCCTATGACTTAAATATAGAATTATAATTTCCAGTGTAACATGAACTGAACTCTCGCTAAAATATTAATGAGGAATTCCTGTATTCAAACAGATGGTAATGAAATGGCACAATTAACAACAGGGCATTCCATCTCTGTTACTTATTCTTCCATTTAGTTCTGTATATTGATTGCTTTTTGTTTGCAGTGGACAAATTATGCCATCCACTAATTCCATTTCCATATCAGCCAAGGGCATATGTATCAATGCTAATTATTCCATATAAGTTAGGAATAATATTTATAATTGACAATGCAACATTAACAAAAGTTCCAAATGCTTTGTGTGAAAACTATGTGATTCTTCGCTGATAAAGTGACTTTGGTATCTGTTGTCAGAAAAGATCTATAGTATGAATGCCTGTACTTTCCCTGTATCTTTTCTCTCTAGAATTTCATTACTTCTATCTTACTAACAAATACTTTTCTTTAATTCATGTTTACAATTCACTTCCTGAATCTGATACATGGAAAAAAGCAAAACTTCTTGAAGAATGTAAGTTCTGCCCACAAGCCTACACCTACACCAAAAATTCTGTGTGACTTAATACAATTTTTAAGTGCTGAAACAATTTTATTGTGTTTTTTAATATTCTGTACAGATGATAGCTTATAGAAACTATACACAAGAAAAAAATTGGCATGAATTTAAATATTGTTCAAATATTTATTTTTAATATTTAAAAGATACCATGTTTTCCTGAAAATACAACCTACCCTGAAAACAAGCCCTAGCCCGATTTTTACATCTGCACCTAAAATAAGCCCTCCCCCCAAAATAAGGCCTAGTTAAGTCCTACCGACCATTTGGTTGTACAAGGTGGGGCAAGGCACAGCTGTAAAAACCAAGCTAGGGTCAGGGTGGGGGGGGGATGTAGGATGAAAGGAGGTGGTAGCAGCATGGTAGTTTCTGGTGCTAATATGGCTGCCACATGCACTCCGCACCGGCTTATCTGAGGGCCCCGCAGCCGGGCCATCAATGTCCTGACAACTACCTGGTCTCATGGCGATGGCTCCATCTAGGATCCCACATGGCTGCCGGCCCGCTTCTCCTTGGAGCAGGAGGCTGAGTGACACATATGAGGAGGAGGAGCGGGGAGAAGAGAGGAAGAGAGAGAGAGAGAGAGAGAGAGAGAGAGAGAGAGAGAGAGAGAGAGAGAGAGAATGGTGACTGGGATAAACTGTTACCTTAGTTAAATTGCCTTAAATTTTATATGTAGAAAAAATAGTTTTACATGCATTAGAATGCAGTTCTACAGTCATATAATCAGTGGTGGATTTCAAAATTTTTTTACTATCAGTTCTGTGGGTGTGGCTTGGTGGGCATGGCATGGCTTGGTGGGTGTGGCTTGGTGGGCATGGTAGGGGAAGGATACTGTAAAATCTCCATTCCATCCCACTCCAGGGGAAGGATACTGTAAAAGCTCCATTTCTCCCTACTCCAGGGGAAGGTTACTGCAAAATCCCCATTTCCTCCTGATCAGCTGGGACTTGGGAGGCAGAGAATAGATGGGGGCAGGATCAGTCAGAATTTTTACTACCGGTTCTCAGAACTATTCAAAATTTCCGCTACCAGTTCTCCAGAACTAGTCAAAATCTGCTGAAACCCCCCTCTGCATGTAATGATTATGTTCTTTTGAGAAGAACTTCCCTTGTGGGTTTAAGTATGATTTCAATATATTAAATGTTTGTAATTAACTTTACTATTATTAACCAGTTTTGAGATATGGTTAATTCATAGGATTAAGATTGAGGGGATTCAGGTTCAAGCCCATCTCTAGCTTCCTAGGTAACTTTGGCCTAGTCACTTTCTCTCAACCAACTCACATCACAGGGTTGTTCTTGTGGATATAGCTAGGGAAGGAAGTATTCTGTTTGCCACCTTGAGCTCTTGAAGGGAAAGAGGAATTTAAAACCAGTGAATAAAAATGTATTTTTCCATTTTCTTTTTGATCACTTTCTCTAAAAAGTGTCACAGCCTCCAACAATAACACAGCAGTCTCCAAAAGATTATATTGTTGACCCAAGAGAGAATATTGTAATACAGTGTGAAGCAAAAGGAAAACCATCTCCTACGTAAGTCCTAGATTTGTATTCATTCATTGGTTTGTATAATATATCATACAACCAAAGAAAAACATTATTGTTAAGTGATTACTGGATTGATTGTCTTGTATACATAAGTTTATTGTTTTTTTTATAATGCAATCTTAAATATGCCTGAAAAAAGTAGGTTTGGATAATCAGATTTTCTCTCATTCCCATAACTGCAGCCTTAATATCTAAATTTTATGAAGGTGATTCAATAATTTACAGACACAAAGATAAGTTTGATTCCAGATCAAAATACATCATGTAAATACTTAACTGGTGTTTTAAACTGGTTTTTCAGAAGCTTGTCTCTGAAATTATTTCATTTTGATATTACTTCCTTTAAAAATATTTCCTACATTTCACTTTGCCTATGCCACAAAGAGCTATTAGGCTCTCTCCTTTGCTGTCATCTTCTGCTGTGCTTTCAAGAGGGGCGGACAGGGGAAAGGAAAGGAACAATAACATTGTTGGAATACTATGGAAAATGTGTGTGTGTGTGTGTGTGTGCATGTGCGCATGTGCGTGCATCCATGTGTGTGTGTGTATGTGTGTGTGTGTGTGTGTGTGTGTGTACAAGAACTCCCTTTATATGTTCAAAGCCTAGCTCCCGTCAGATTCAGAAGTACTATGCAATGTTCAGGGTACTTGTTTCTTAATGATTTGTATTTTAAATAATTAACCTTCGTAACCAGAACCGTTGCTAAGAAGCTCCTTATTTATACCCAGATCTAAGTGGCCAAAGTAGTTGTGGTCTAACTAAATACATTAATGGGATATTGTATCTGCTGAATTCTTATATTCCATTTTCAGAAGGGGAGGGGATGGTTGAACTTATCATTTGATTCAGTAGGTTGGACTAAGCTTGATCAAATTTGGTGGTATCACTATACGTATCATCCTGCTCCGATTGAATGTGCTGTTAACTCATCTAAAATTTATCTCTGCTCAATCATATCTGGGATTCCAGCATTGAGAACATGCTTTTTTAAGTTGTGCTATAATTTAGAGCAAATAAGCATAAACCCAAGTACATCTTAATGATTTGGCTGCTGTATATGGAGAAAGCAGTTAATCAGGTCATACTGTATACTGTCCTATATATCAAAATAATTACACAACATGAGCAGTATTTTTAATTTTACTTTGTTAAAAATATAGTGTGCAAAAAAAAAATTCTAAGGTTTTCCATTTCACAATCTATAAATAGCAGACAGTAAGGAGTGATTCTACTTACTTTAAAAATAAAGGAGTTAAGAAAATATAACTTCCTAATTAGAGTGGATACATTACAAATGTCAATGGAGAAGACAAAGAAGTTCTGAAAGGAACATATGAATTCCAGGAAAAAAGATTGATACCTTAGTAGAAAATCACAAAGTTTCTGAAGAGCAAACTATTGTAATAATAATAAGAATATAACACATTTCTTAAGAATTTTTACTCTAACTATTTCTGATATATATGAACCAGTTTATAAGCCTTCAATATATGGAAATCTGTGCATGGCCCATAATTGACTTTTTTGTTACTGGAGAAAATTAAAAGAAAATTAAAAAGGATTTAATAAAAAATTAAAATAGAGATAAGTGTTTTAAGAAAATTTGCTTGTCACATTTTTAACTGGCTCTCCAAATACTACTACTACTACTACTACTACTACTACTACTACTACTACTACTATAATGTTTATGTTTATACTATTATAACTTGTACATTTGCTTAAAACAAGTGTTTTTTTTAATAAAAAAAGATTTTTTTTCAGTGTTTTTATTTTATTGATAGCTTTTCATGGACACGTAATGGAACTCACTTTGAAATAGATAAAGATCCACGAATAAGAATGAAGCCTCATTCAGGAACTCTTTTAATAAATATTATTAATGAAGAAAATGGAGGAAAAGCAGAATTATATGAAGGTGTTTATCAGTGTACAGCAAGGAATGTGCTTGGAGCAGCAATTTCCAATAATATTGTTATAAGAGCATCCCGTAAGTTTAATATTAATGAAACTTTAATTTCTTCTCAGTTCTTGCAAATAGTTTTCCCTCTATGTTTGAAATCCTTGCTTTTGTGTAACAGGTTATATCACTCAGCAAAATCAAATTCCTACATAAGAAAGAATATTGTTCTGTTTGTTAACTTGTATTTAAAAATTAAATATAATTTTCATTTTGTCTGATATTTATGCTATATTATAGTATTTTCCTTTCCTGATTGTTTCTTTTAAGTCTAAGACTAAATGACAGTATTTTTTTCCATGTAGGATCTCCTTTGTGGACTAAAGAAAAGCTAGTTCCAGTAAGAGTTATTGAAGGTCAATATGCAATTCTTCCCTGCAGGCCACCAGTAGGATTACCACCACCTATAATATTTTGGATGGATAACTGTAAGTTACATTTGAAACCCATATGCAACTACAAAACTATAATTATATTTTCAGTTTTTTTATTTCTGATGATCCATGGATTATAGCAATAAGATGTATGGGAGAGGTTTCTTTTATTATTTTACACGTCAATTGCAATTCAGATTCATTGGGAATTCAATTTGTCGCAGGCTTATAATAACTTGGACTGCAAAATAATTGTTAAGTCCTGATCCTTCAACAAAGGGAAATCTTATATTGTGGATGTAAGGGTCTGCCTCTACTCTCCGTTCAAGAAAGCAGAACTCTTGAAACAATTAACATTTTAAAAGGAACCCTTTATTGAAAGAAAGGGATTGCAAGACAAAAGAAGCAGGATCTGAGGTTTCCCCATGCAATTCAGTTAGGATAAAGCAGTTAGAAACCCCTCCCCTCATTTCGATGTTGAATGAGCCAATCCACAGGTGTGAAGTTGTTTTTAGAATCTCAGACTGAGAAGATGATAAGAAGCTGTTCTCAGGGGTCTCTTGTGGAAGTTTTGGAACTGAGACAAAACAGATGGCCCTCCCCCCTTACATTCCCAAGAAGGTAGATCAAAGTACAGGATACATAGACATCAGGAAAAAGGCTATAAATGAAGGAATGCACCCAGGCCCCCTCCCCACCAGAATGGCAATGTCCCAATAGGGATCTATGGGACCTGACATGTTGGCTCCCTAGGAATAGGAGAAATCCACCTGAAAAATAAGCACAAAGAGAAAACAGAGCAGTGAGTTATTTGGGTTTCTCGGGATACTGTAAATGGAACTTTCTCAGTAAGTTGGGGGCTCTAACATGTTTTTTAGCAATCCACTCATTCTAAGAGGGGGGGCAGGTGTTTCCAAGTAACTAGGTATTGTGTGGTGTCATGGTGTGTGCGTGAATCCAGGATATCCTTAATTTCGAAGTGTTGCTCACCCTCAATCATGATAGGAGTAGGTGGAATGTCTACTGGTGATCTCAGTGGGGAGGTAATTTTGGGTTTTAATAGACTGCAATGAAATACTGGGTGGAGGGTTTTGAGCATGTCACAAGTAAATGCCTTATTCTTTATTATGTAAACAGTACATGACCAGGATATCAGGGGTTAACTTATTCTTCACTACTTAATATATTCATATTTAACCAATCCCATATCTTGCTCCACCCCATGTATATATAAGGAGCTGTATGCATTCCTTCTGCGCTTCTATCTGTGAATATTCAGTGAATATAGAATGCCTTCTGTAAATAAACAGTGCTTTGTTTGAATATCTAATTCTTAATCTACTCATTGAGTCTGATCCTGAAAATATCGTAACAATTTGGTAGCAGAGGATGGTTTGATTGACTCAATAAAACTTTAAATATGTCTGAGAGAGAAAACTCCAGAAACAAAAGAGAAAGACCCAACACCAGGGCATACAGTAAAGAAATGGAAGCAGATCAAGAAAAGATCGATAAACCCACGACTATGACACCAAAAGAAACTGAAGACTACACTACAGACAACGAGGAAATAATTGATGGAATGGATGAACAAAAAGAGAACGAGTTGAAAGGCAGCCCCCTCGGATCAGAGGTACTGAAACTGCTGAAACTCAACGCGAAATTCCAAAACGTAATAAAGAACAGCGGAACTGCAAAAGAGAAGCACATCGTTACGAATAAATCTAAAGACTCAAAAACGGTGAGCGATCTGCCTGAAAATAAAAATACAGCGAAAAAGAAAACTAACAGTCCCGCGCAAAATTTCGAATGGCAGCCATCTTGGTTTCAACAGACCCCTAAGATGAGCGAAGCAGAGCCAATCAGAAAGCTAGATTCAAAATACCTGGCGCGAAAAGCCTTACTCGATGCAAGAAATGAAAAAGAAAAAATTTACACCTCAGAAGAATCAGACACAGAGATTGAAGAGACTTCGATAAATATGCAAGTAAAATCAACAATGAAAACGCTCTTTGCTGCTTTTGGACCAAAATTGAAAATCACTAAAGAATCAACGAAAAGGCAAGCAAGCAAACAAACATCTCAGAATCCACCCACTTCTATTCAAACGACGAAAGCGCCGATGCCTGAACCCAGAGAGCCCTGCAGATACCACCCCACGCCACAGACGATCCCAGGGACCAGCGTTCTCAACCAAAGAAAGCGAGCGCCTGCTATCACCAGGACTCCCAAGATCGAGCCGGAGACCGATTCCTCAGAAGAAGAGCGATGTGAGGGAGCTGCGGCAGCGAGAACCTCTCACGACGGCTTCAGGAGCGAAATGAACAACGCGCATGTGCAAGACTACACGGACAACTTCAAAGGACATGAAGAACAGAAAGAACCATTCAGAATCGTCGCAAGCATACCCACGCCATTTTGTAACTTTCAACATTTGCAAGACCACGGACTACCTCCAGTTGTAAGTAATGGATCCAACAATATTGGGAATTTACCCAATGATTTCCCAAAACTGAGAATAGATGGCATTAATTTGCAAGAATGGTGTCAGCAGCTCCAGGTTGTCTTTCTAAAAGAAAACTTATTATTTTTTATCACTAATCCCCCAAAAAGACCTTGGACTCTAAAATTAGACTGTCTGCACCATAGGGCATTTTTCTTATTAATTTCCAGTATATCTCCTGCCATGTACCACAGTATTAAGCAAAATCTAACTGTATCAGAAATTATTCAATGCATGTTTAAATTGTTTCACAGTAAAAGTGTAGCCACTACAACAAGAATGTCTAAAGACTTCTTCTCAGCTAGGATAAAGCCAGGGGTTACCATAAGTGAACATTTAATATCTTTAAACAAAATTAGAACAGAACTGCATTTAAGGGGGGAAATAATTTCAGATCAAACAATGAAGAGTGTTATCATTAACTCACTAGACCCATCGTGGGATAACTATATATCTCATTTAGACACAATCAATTTAGGATATTTATCCATAGAAAGTCTATCTAACAAGCTAATATCTGAAGATAATTCAAGGAGAAGTCGTTGTAACAATCACATGGAACATAAACAATATAAGAGGGTAGTTTTTCAAGAAAGATATCATGAACCAATAGGATGCCACAACTGTGGATCCAAAGAACATAATAGGAGAGACTGTTCAAAACTCCTCAGAAATAGAAAAAATCCTGACTACAGAAATAGGTATCAAAACAGACAGTCATCAATTGATAGACATAGATATAGAAGTCCACCCATCTATAGGGGACATAGAGGGGGCAGGGATAACTCAAAAGATAGAAAGTCTGGTTCACTGAATGGGTTAAACAAACATGACAACACTAATATACAACAGACAGAGGACAATGATTGGCTTATCGATTCTGGAGCAACCAACCACACTACAAATAATAAAAATATACTATCTTCATTTGTAGAGGATAAATTCGTAATTAAGGTAGCTAATCAAGAGAAGGTTCAAGTCATAGGTAGAGGAAATATAACCTTACCTGGCCTAGGAAAAATAGAGGGGGTATTGTTAATACCTGAAATACCTCATAACATACTTAGTGCAATAAAACTAAGCAGAGATTCTGGCATAAATATTGTGTTCTCAAAAGGAAAAGCAACATTAGAAAAAAACAGAACAAACATAGGTACTGTGATTATTAAAGGAGGTCTACCTTATCTAATGACAAAAGAAAAATGGTTACACAACATTGATTCCAACATGGAAGATAACAATAACATAGACAACGAAAGCAGTAGTAATAGTGACAATGAGGAACATGAGATTATTCGTAATCACAAAGACACACCCAACAACAAAATACCTAATATTGGTAAACCAATTCATGATGAGTGTGCTCATGTCTTACATAGGAAATTAAGACATGCCAGTTTTCCTGTAGTTCAAAAGATGACTGAACATGCTTGAAGGTGTTAAAATAAAAAATTGTAAAAACTATTTGGAATGCTCAGTATGTAAATCTACAAAACTCAAAACTAGCCCCAAACCCAAAAAATCAACAAGATCAACCAACAAAATTTTTGATTTGGTACACATGGACCTAGTTGGTCCATTAACACCATCAATCACATATAGAAAACGTTATTTCCTAACCATTGTGGATGACTATAGTCGTTATGGCTTTGTCTATACACCAAAGCACAAAGATGAAACTTTTCAGAAATTTAAGGAGTTTTACAAACGTACAGAAACACAACATAATATTAGAATAAAACAAATTATGACAGATAGGGGATGTGAATTCATGTCAAAAGAATTCTCCCAATGGCTTAAAGACAAAGGGATGTTGCATTACACATCTAGCCCTTTCTCTGCATTCCAAAATGGAGTGGTAGAGAGAAAGAACTCGACATTACAAACCATGATTAGATGCACATTAGAAGATGCTGGCTTAGGAAAACAATTCTGGTCAGAAGCGTTACAATATTCCAATTATACACAAAATAGAACTTGGTCCAGCATTGTTAACAAGACACCATATGAAATGATGTATAATAGGAAACCCAAAATAGCTCATATGCACATATTTGGAGTCACTGCAGACGTACACATACCTAAGCAATTAAGACGTAAAGGTGAGAACGTATCTAGGAGACTCAGGTTCATGGGTTACGAAACAGGCACAAAAGGGTACAGATTTATCGATAATAATAACAGATTTATAGTTTCCAGAATGGCTGTATTCCATGAACAGGCCAACTGGTCTAAAATACATCTTAATGAAATTTTCCCAAACAACTATACAAACACTAAACACCAAGAGGAAAGAACTGGAGAAGAATACAATCACAACATACATAAAAACAAAAACAGAACATGGACAAACAGTCAATACAAAATAAAGACAGATTCATTAACAAAAAAGGAAGCTAGATATTTACATGACAATGATAGTAAACCAAAAAGAACAATCAGGAATAACAGAAACCAAATACCAAACAAATACAAAGATTATATAATGTATATGGATGGAGAAACATCAACACCAAACACATACGAGGAAGTGCTAAAACTTCCCCCTGAAGAAAAAGAAAAGTGGGAATCAGCCATGACTAAAGAGATGGATAGTTTGCAGAAATTAAATGTATTCACACCTACACATGCACCTAAAGATAAAACTGTTATTGGTACTAGGTGGATATATAAAATCAAAAACTTAGAAGGAGGCAACACCTTATACAAAGCTAGACTAGTTGCTCAAGGTTATGCACAAAAATATCCCGAGGATTACACGGATACATACTCTCCCACAGTAAGAACTGAGAGTGTTAAAACTGCACTGGTCATAGCATCAGCACTTAACCTTGATGTATTCCAATATGACATACAGACTGCATATCTACATGCAAAATTAGATAAAGAGATATATGTAAGAGCGCCTCACAGTCAATATACGAACAAAAATGAAACGTGGTTACTAAATAAAAGTTTATATGGGGTGAAACAATCTGGCAAAAGATGGTATGAATGTTTAGTCAGTGCTCAAAACTATGAATTTTAATGCCACTACTGCTGATAACTGTTTCTTTGTTAAAAAAGAGGATGACTCTTTAGAATTCGTGTTAATTTATGTGGATGATATTTTGTATATAGGTAAACACAAAGAGAAGAGAGAAACATTTGTAACGAAACTAAATGAACATTTCTCTTTGAAGTCATTAGGTAAGGTAAATAAGTATCTTGGAGTTCAAATTAGTAAAACAAAAAGGGGATTCAAACTTTCTCAAAGAGATAAGATTATAGAACTTCTGAACAAATATAACTTGAATAATGCTAAGCCATGTGACACTCCCATGCAAACTGATTTCTTGAGGAACACAGATGAGTCATCCCCTGAATTTAAAGATAATACACTTTACAGATCAGTCATCGGTTCCCTCTTATATATTTCCAATTGGACTAGACCTGATATTGCTTTGCCTCTCAACTTGTTGTCTAGGCACGTCAGCAAACCATTATTATATCATTGGGAAGCTGTCAAGAGAATATTAAGATATTTAAAGAATAGTTTAGACTTCTGTTTATTATTGGAACCTAATAATGTCAAAGAGCTCATCCTCACGTGTTATGCCGATGCGGATTGGGCTGGTGATACCACATGTAGAAAAAGCACATCTGGCTATATATTTTTCCTTAACGATTGTCCAGTTTACTGGTACACTGGTAAACAAGATTTAGTAGCCACCTCAACGACTGAGGCAGAATATGTTTGTTTGTCTAAAGCCTCAAATAACCTCGTATGGTTTAATGACTTATTGTCAAACACTTGGAAGAAACCTTCATTACCATTTATCATACACAAAGATAACAAGGCTGCTATTGAAATATCTAGATCTGATGCTATTGGACAAAGGTCCAGACATATAGATATAAAATTCAAACATGTGAGGCAGTTATCTCAGGATGGATTTATTAAAGCAGTTCATTGCGAAACATCAGAGCAAATAGCTGACATATTGACAAAGCCTTTGCCTTCTAAGCAGCATAAATACTTGACTTCTAAGTTACAAGTTTTATATTGTTCTGAATCTGAATGTAATTGTTGTAATATATCGAATCGGCATTTAGAGGGGGATTTGTCACAAGTAAATGCCTTATTCTTTATTATGTAAATAGTACATGACCAGGATATCAGGGGTTAACTTATTCTTCACTACTTAATATATTCATATTTAACCAATCCCATATCTTGCTCCACCCCATGTATATATAAGGAGCTGTATGCATTCCTTCTGCGCTTCTATCTGTGAATATTCAGTGAATATAGAATGCCTTCTGTAAATAAACAGTGCTTTGTTTGAATATCTAATTCTTAATCTACTCATTGAGTCTGATCCTGAAAATATCATAACAGAGCAGACCTGAGGGTTTTAGGGAGCAGTAATTCAACAGTTACGGGGTTGATGATTTGAGTGATAGGAAAGGGTCCTATGAACTTTGGTCCCAACTTTTTAGAGAGCTGCAAGGATAGTAGGAATCCAATGGATAAGTACACCCTATCCCCTACTTTAAATGGCTTGGGCTCCATCCTCTTTTTACCCACTTGTGATTAAAAGCAGCTCTAGCATCGCTTAGAGCTTTTCTTACCACTGGCCAGGTGTTTTGTAGTTGATGTATTCACTCCTTAAGTAAATGAAAGTATGCACCCAGGCCCCCTCCCCACCAGAATGGCAACATCCCAATAGGGATCTATGGGACCTGACAGTGGAAGTATTAAAAAGTGGACAGCTCTACCAGTCATACAAATGAGGGGTCCTGAGCTTGCTTGTTTGCTGCAGACGTTTCATTATCCAAACTAGGAAACATCATTAGTGCTAGTAAGGAATGCTGTTTGTGGCCTGTGTATGTTCTTATGGCTTGCCCTGTCAGTGTGGTGGTGGGGTGATCTGAGAAATTCTTGGTTGGGCTGTTTACTGTTGGCTCTTTGGCAGTTTCTTGATTGGGATATTGTTTAGTTGATTTTTGGTCTGATGTTAATCTTGGAGTTAATCTATGCTGATCTGGGTACTAATTGCTGATGGAGAGGTCCTTGGATCTTTTTGTTCTTTTTTTGGGGCTGGGTGATAGTCTCTTTTGCATAGTCTATAGATCAGGGACCTGCAGCCTTAAACACTCAAAGAGCCATTTGGATCCGTTTCCCACAGAAAAGAAAACACTTGTAGCCACAAAACCTGGGTGGACGTGGCCAACCCAACATCACTCACTCCCACCCAGTCACATGACACCCCCCAGCTATACCTACCCAGGTTTTGTGGCTCCCGGTCTTTTCTGTGTGAAACAGGTATCTCTCTCTCTCTCTGTGCCTCTCTCTGTGTCTCTCTCTCTCTCTCTCTCTCTCTCTCTCTCTCTATCCCCCCTCCTCTCTCTCTCTCTCTCTCGTGTGTGTGTGTGTGTGTGTGTGTGTGTGTGTTCCCTCTTGAGCCATTTCCAAGAACAGGCAAGGGTTGGGTTTTTTCTTTTTTTGATGTTGTTCTTTCTTCTTCTTTGCGTGCTTTTTACTCTTGATCCAAATCAAGAGTCATTTCAGGTTCCCAGATAAATGAATCTCTTTCGCCCCCCTGCTTTAACTCCCTGTTGGCTGAACCCACGACTGGCTGGCCCCGCCTCTCGCCCTCCCCTTCCAGTCACTCTTCGCCTGGCCTGAGAAGGTAAGGGTGATGGTGGGGGAGGGGAGACTCGCTCCATATTCCAAAATGGGAGCAAAGCACCCCTGTACTTGCTGCAACTTGTTCTCCGCCCCGAGACACTGGCCTGGCCTGGCTGTGGCCAATGCTGCTGCTGTTGCCACCTCCATAGCCTGTCCGCTGCTCTTGCAGCATCTTGCGCAGCACAGTTAAATTTAGCACACTTCACAATGGGGGAGACGGCATCCCCTCTTCCTCCTGGAGCCCAATACAACGCAGAGCATCATTGCAGGCAGTGTCTCAGTGTGGAGGGCAAGTCACGTGTCTCCCCGAGCAACCCAGGTGCATGCAGCACCAACAAGGACTGGAAGAAGCACCCATGAGATGAGGCAAGTACAGGGGCGCTTCGCTCAGATTCTGGAATATGGAGCGAGGGGTGGGGCCAGCCAGTGGTGTGACAGGTAGCCATAGCAAGCGGACGAAAGAGCCACATGCAGCTCCGGAGCTGTGGGTTGCCAACACCCAGTATAGATGTTGTTAATGTCTATGTATCTATTGATGGCTGATTTGTCAGAGTGCCAGACTTCCTAAGAATTCCCTGACATTTTTGGACTTGGCTTGGTCTAGAATAGTCACATTTTCCCAATTGAAACTATGGTTAAATCTGTCTACATGTTTGTAAAATTAAAGAATTTTCATCTTGTCTTCTGACTGCTAGTTGATGTTTATGGATACATTCTGCCAGTCTTCTGACTGTTTGTCCTACATAGTGGTTGTTGGAGTCCTTACATTGTATGTTGTAGAATAAATGATACCTGTTTTTTCTTCTGGGATTGTTGGGTCTTTTGGTGTGCTTAGGTCAGGATGTTTTGAAGGGCTTTAGTTGGCTTGTGTGCTATGCTGATTCCATGTGGTTGTAGGATTCGATTGGGGATTTCTGAGATATTCTTGATGTATGGCAGTGTAATTCTTTTTAGAATTTGTTTTTGTTGTGCTGTATTGGGTTGAGTGATCAGGGACTTGTTGATAAAGTTGTGTGGGTATTAATTTTGTTGGAATATGTTGTATAGATACTGTCTTTCCTTTTTCTGCTGTTCCGTGTTGCTGCAGTGTGTTTGGGCTCATTTAAATAAAGTCCTTAGGTAGCTTCTCTTGTGGGAGGTTGGGTTGTTGCTTTGGTAGTGGAGCACTGGTTAGTATGGGTGGTTTTTCTGTAGACTTGCATTTCTAGTTTGCCATTGTGATCTCTGCTGATCAGGATGTCCAGGAAGGGTAGCAAGTTCTTGTATTCTTTTTCTCTAGTAAACTGGATTCCTTTAAAAATGTTGTTGATGGTTCTGTGGGTGTTCTCTAATTGGTCCTTTTTTATTATGGTGAAGGTATCATCTACATATCTGATCGATATTTATGGTTGTATTTGTGGAGGTGCTATGGCTTCTTGACATTGCATGATGACACCCGCTATAAGTTCTAAAAGCGGTGATCCCATAGGTGTCCCTTTAATTTATTGGTAAATTTGTCCATCAAATTGGAAATACATAGTTAAGCAGAGGTTTATGAGATCCATAATCCTGGGTGTTTCAATCTTTGTGTATTTGGTTAAGTCAGATGTGCTGTGGAGCAATGCTGTCATGGATTCTTTGGCTAATTCTGGATCTTTAGACATGAACAGGGCTGTGACATCAAATGAGACCATGATTTCATCCTCATTTATAGTCACATCCCTGATTGTTTGAAGACACTGTGGTGGAGAGTTAATGGAACATTTGCTTCCTCTTGTGAGGTGCCCAAGCTTTTTTGTTAATTCTTTGCAATGTTATATGTAGCGGTCCCTGGTAGTGATATGATTGGATGGAGGGGTATTGTTGTGGCCCGCCAGCAGCCTGCATGGATTGTGGCTGATCCCGACAAAGAGGAGGCTGGTGTGGTGTCGCGCCAGCAGCCTGTGCAGCCGGCGCTCAAGTCGGACAGCGAGGAGGCTGAAGAGGATGTGGTGCCAGAGGCAGAGACTCAGTCAGGGCCTTCAGAACCTCCAGAGGCTCCTTCAAGTGAAGAGAGTGAAGTGGAGGACCTCTTCTCAATGCTCGAGCACGCAGGGCTGCCAAAAGGCAGGAGTGGCTACTCAGGAGGAGGTCTCCTCGAGAGTAAAGCTTGGGGCTAATTGGCCACTCCCTTAGCCTATTTAAGTTTGCTCACAGATAGCAAACGCTGCTGGAAACAATGTTTAATTACTATGCAGAGCATTTTGAGAGTGAGTTTCTTGTTACATCGTGGTTTCTGGGATGGTTGCCAACCCTTGTCGGACTTTGTTTATTCTCTGTAATTCATGGCAGGCTGATAAGGATATTTGCACTGAAAGCCTGCATTTTGAAAGGAGTCTGTTTGTATTAAAAGGAGTTTTTGGAGCTTTCTATGTGTCACACTCCTTGGGATCCGGAGCTGGGGCAGAACAGGTATGTGTATTTTGGGGCATCTGTAGAAGATTGGGAGAATGGGTCCACTGCTTCTCATCTACCACTGTTCCTCTTTCATAATTTGGCCTTTCTTAGTGAGGTCACTGAGGGTTCTCTTGATGTGGTTGTTTAGTTTTGTATTTGGTTAGTGTTGACTGGGATGTAGGTTTCTTTGTCCTCCAGTATTTCTTTTGCTTTTTGCAGGTATTGTGCTCTGTACATAATAACATGGTCAGCCTTTGTCTTCAGATAGGATGATGATGGTCTGGTCTTTTTTTTAGGTTTCTGAGGACTGCTTTGTCTTCTCTTGTAAGTTGATTCTCTTCTTGTCTTCTTCTGATCTGTGGAATGATGCTTTGTCTAATGTTTTCTTGGATTTCTGTAGTGAGTTTAGTGATTTTAAATGCCCTAGTTGAGTAATTTTTGTAGGATCCTTTGTTCTGCAGTGGATAGTGGGTGACTGGACATGTTGACCACCTATTCAGGCTCTGGTATTTCTTTGGTTCTGGAACTGAGTTTAAGCAGTTTGTTTTAATTTAAATTTAATTTAATATTTAAAGTTGTATACCGCCCTTCTCCCGAAGGACTCAGGGCGGTGAACAGCCAGAAGTAAAAAACATCAAATACAAAATATAAAAACAATTTAAAAATGAATTAGACAATTTGGCCCGACAGTTAAAATCCCCCATTAAAAATCCAAATTAAAATACACATTTGGAGAAATTAGGCCAGCCCAACTTGATGAAATAAAAAGATTTTGAGGGCCCAACGGAAAGTACGTAAGTCCGGAATCGTCCATATCTCTGGGGGGAGCTCGTTCCAGAGGGCAGGTGCTCCCACAGAGAAAGCTCTCCCCCTGGGGGCCGCCAGTCAGCATTGTTTGGGCGACGGCACCCAGAGGAACCCTTCTCTGTGGGAGCATATTGGCCGGCGGGAGGCTCTCAGTGGCAGAAGGCGGTCCCGTAAATATCCTGGGCCTAAGCCATGGAGCGCTCTAAAGGTGGTCACCAACACCTTGAATTGCACCCAGAGGACCACCGGGAGCCAGTGCAGCTAACGCAGGAGAGGTGTTACATGGGAGCACCATGACGCTCCTATAATCACCCGCGCGGCCACATTCTGGACCAGTTGGAGCCTCTGGGTACTCTTCAAGGGGAGCCCCATGTAGAGAGCATTACAGTAGTCCAGGCAGGAAGTGACGAGGGCATGAGTCATCGTGTGTAAGGAGTCCCAATCCAGAAAGGGACGCAACTGGCGAATCAGGCGAACCTGATAAAAAGCCCCCCTGGCCACGGCCGTCACATGCTCTTCTAAAGACAGACGTGCATCCAGGAGAACACCCAAGTTGCGAGCCCTCTCTGTGTGGGCCAACGACTCGCCCCCAATAGTCAGAGATGGCACCAACTGACTATATCGGGACGCCAGAAGCCAGAACCACTCGGTCTTGGATGGGTTGAGCTTGAGCCTGTTTCTCCCCATCCAGATCCGTACGGCCTCCAGACACTGGGACATCATATCAAGGGCATCATTGGGGTGGTCCGGGGTGGAGATGTACAGCTGAGTGTCATCAACGTACTGATGGTACTTCACCCCGAAACCACGGATGATCTCACCCAGCAGCTTCACATAAATGTTGAACAGAAGGGGCGAGAGGACCGACCCCTGTGGCACCCAACATACAAGGCGCCTCGGGGTCAACCTCTGCCCCCCATCAACACAAACTGCGACTGGTCAGAGAGGAAGGAGGAGAACCACCGTAGAACAGTGCCCCCCACCACTAACTCTTCCAGCTGGTACAGCATGATACCATGGTCGATGGTATCAAAAGCTGCTGAGAGATAAAACAGGACCAAAACAGACGAACAACCCCTGTCCCGAGCCCTCCAGAGATCATCAACCAATGTGACCAATGCCGTTTCCGCGCTGTGCCTAGGCCTGAAGCCCAACTGGAACGGATCGAGATAGACCGCTTCATCCAGGTACTGGGGGAACTGTCGCACCACCACACTCTCAACAACCTTGGCCACAAAGCGAAGGTTGGAGACTGGACGATAATTTGCTAAAACAGCCAGGTCCAAGGAGGGCTTCTTGAAGGGAGGCCTCACCACCGCCTCTTTCAAGGTGGCGGGAAAGTAGCCCCCTCTCAAAGAAGTGTTAACAACTCCTTGGAGCCAGCCTCATGTAACCTCCCGGGAAGCCAGCACCAACCAGGAGAGACATGGGTCCAATAAACATGTGGCCATGCTCAATCTACCCAGAATCCTGTCCATGTCTTCAGGGGTCACTGGTTCAAACTCCTCCCAGATAACGCTCTCAAGATCTGTCTCCGTCACCCCGCCTGTATCTACCCAATCAGAGTCCAGGCCTTCCTGAATTTGAGCGACTTTGTCATGCAGATACTGCACAAAATCCTCAGCCCTGCCCTCCAAGGGGTCCTCCCGCGCTCCCGGATGGAGCAGGGAGCGGGTCATCCTGAACAGGGCGGCTGGGCGGTTATCTGCAGATGTGATAATGGAAAAATAATTAAGCTTTGCCATTTTTATCGCCACTAGGTAGGTCTTAATATGAGACCTTACCAGTGTCCGGTCGGATTCGGAAAAGCTATCCCTCCAACTGCTCTCCAGGCATCTTTTCCGGTGCTTCATCTCCCTCAGCTCCTCGGAGAAACAGGGAGCTAAGTGAGATCGGCGGCAGGTCAGAGGCCGCAAAGGCACGACACAGTGCAAAGCTCCAGCGGCCGCCCTATCCCAGGCAGCCACCAGGTCTTCAGCCAGGTTGTGAGCCAAAGCCTCAGGGAATGGCCCAAGCTCCGTCTGGAACCTATCAGGCTCCATCAGGTGCCTGGGGCAGAACCACCTAGTCAGTTCTGCCTCCCTGCGGCGGGGTGTAGTGGTTTGAAGGTCAAGTTGAAGGAGAGAATGTACCATGACAAGGGTTTAATCACTACATCCCCTATATCTAAACCATTTAGCCACTGGCCAGAAATGAAAACCAAGTCCAGAGTGTGTCCCCCTATGTGTGTAGGTCCATGAACTAACTGGGTCAGGTCCATGGACGTCATGGAAGCCATGAACTCCCAAGCCGCAAGATCGGCACATCGCAGCATGGATTTGACAGCCTTATCTGATCAGACTGGA
Source organism: Arizona elegans (assembly GCA_022577455.1). Taxonomy (NCBI): domain Eukaryota; kingdom Metazoa; phylum Chordata; class Lepidosauria; order Squamata; family Colubridae; genus Arizona; species Arizona elegans. The sequence continues at coordinate 33,981,721 of JAKOOJ010000007.1, read as the reverse complement.
ACAACCAACTGTGAGTCTACTAAGGAGTGCGGGGGAAGCCGTGCTGCCGGCTTCGCACTTAGGGGATAGAGCCAAGCTCCATGGTGTCGGAGCTGAGCTCTCTCCTGCCTAGCCCTTGCTCTTTGGCGCCTTGGGAGCTGTGCTGCCAGCTCCATGCCATTTTGGGGCATTTGTTCTGATGCTTGGGAGCTGTGTTGTTGGCTCCACGCCATTCTGTGCAGAAATAAAAGGCGCCTGAGGAGCTATTTTGTCAGCTTCGCGCCATTTTGGGACATATTTCGGGTGCTTGAGGAGCTGTGTTGTCAGCTTCGTGCCATTTTGAGACAATTATTTTGGGCACTTCAGGAGCTGTTCCGTCGGCTCTGTGCCACCTTTAAATGACCTTGCAGCAGCGCATTGCCTCCAAACAGGCCATATCATCAGTTTGAGGCTGCCATAAGACTGTTACACCAATTCGGTGCCTCATTAGCATCATTGGGGGAGACCTCATTGCAAAATGGCGGATCGCAGCCGCTCTCCTTCCTGCACGTCTAAATCCTCTCCTTCTCCTCCTAGACCAGGGGTCTGCAACCTTAAACACTCAAATTCGCCTTTGGGCCTTTTTCCTCGCAGAAAACAAAACACGGGGAGCCACAAAACCTGGGTGGGCTTGGCCAACTCAACGACACTCACTCCCACCCAGTCACATGACCCTCCCCGGCATGCCTACCCAGGTTTTGTGACTCCCCATGTTTGCAATGAGAAATAGGTATCTCCCTCTCTTTCCCTCCCTCTCATCTTTCTCCCTCTCTCTCATTTCTCTTTCTCTATGTCCCTCTCCTTCTTATCTTTCTCTTTCTCACATGTCTTTCTTTTTCTCTCTATCTCCCTCTCTGTCACCCTCTCTCTCTATCTTCCTCTCCTCTCCTCCCTCTCTCATTTCTCTTTCTCTCTGTCTCTTTCACTTTGTCATATTTCTTTTTCTGTGTCCCTCTCATCTCTCTTTTTCTCTCTATTTCCCTCATCCCTCTCTCCTCATCTCTCTCTCTCATTCTTTCTTTCCCTCTCTTGCTTTCTCCCCCCCCCTCTCTCTCTCTCTCTCTCTGTGTGTGTGTGTGTGTGTGTGTATCTCGCTCCCCATCTCTGTGTCCCTTCTCACTCTCTCGGAAAGTCCTGTGTGCTCTCCTTGGGGCTTTTTGTTACCCATTTTTCTTTCTTCTTTTTGGAAATCCTGGCTGCTGAGGAACGAACAAACCCTCAGCAGAGACTTCCCTCCTCCTCCTCCCCCTCCTCCTCCTCTCGCGACTCCCTGGCCAGCTGTGGCAGGGCTGAGAGGGTGTGCACGAAGGGGGGAGAGGGAGGAGGAGTGAAGCCTCCATCACGGGTTCGTTTGTTGCTCAGCCAGCCAGCCATTTCCAAAAGGAAGAAAGAAAAACAGGTAAAAAAAAGCCCCAAGGAAAGCACATAGTCTTTCTGAGAGTGAGAAGGGACACAGACGGGCAGCGAGAGAGATACACACACACACACACAAACACACACACACACACACACACAGAGAGAGAGAGAGAGAGAGAGAGAGAGAGAGCACTACCAGGGGTGAGTGGGACAGGGAATGGGCTCCAGGAGGAGGAGGGGATCCAATCTCCCCCATTTTGAAACATGCTTTCACTGTGCTGCAAGGCGCTGCGAGAGCAGCAGGCAGGCCATGGAAGGGATATCGGGTCTTCCCCCCACCCCAGGCCAAAAGAAAGCCAGCCGGGGCTTCTCCTTCCCTCCCCCCTTCCACCCACTCAATCCTACTTCAGGACAGAGGAGTGCACACTGGAAACGCGAGTTGGGGCGACTTTGGAGCACATCTTCTGATCCTCTGGCATTCGCCCATAACTCTCTGTGCTCCTCCAGGCCTGGCTTGCTGAGGGGGGGAAAGCCCTGATGCCTCTGCTGCCCCCACCCCACGGCCCCAGCCATTGTTGCCCGGTGAAGGCAAAGGAAAAGAAACCAAGCAGAAACATAGCTCGCGCTGGGGTGAAAGAGCAGAGATTTGGGGAAGAAGGGCAACGCATTTCAAAGGCGGCGAAGAGCGTCCTGCTGTGAGAGCCGGACCATGCCTCTCCGCCATCCAACTCATAATGGGGGCGCTTCTGCCGGGCCATCTCCCCCCCACCCCACTGGGCTGTTGAGCTTGGTGCTTGGCGGGGGGTAGCGTTTCTTCACGCCACTCCCTTCTTTTTCTTCTCCCCACCGACAAGGGAGGAGGAAGGCCAGACTTGGGGGATGGCCCCCACCCTGCAAGATCCACCCCCACTGTTCTCTCCCAGCCCTCTTTGCTGGCGGCAATAGCAAATTTACCACAACAGAGGCAGAATGCTGTTGCAATGCAAAGACAAGTGCAGGGGCGTTTCGCTTCCGCACTAAGGCTCTGACCATGCCACTGCCATGACAGGGTGGCAGGGAGGCACAGCAAGGGGCCCAAAGAGTGTCAGGGTGACAATTAATCCCATTCCGCTTTGGGTAATTGCACCTTGATTAGAGACGGGACTGTGGCTTTTTCCTTGAAGTATACTTTAAGAAAATAAACCTGAGATACATTCTAAGAAACACATTTTATTATAAAGAAGTAAAAACACCTTACTAGCTAATTAATTACATCTTGGCAGCGTTCCTGCCTTGCCTCTTGGCAGGTGAACAAAGAAAGCTAGAAGAAAGTGAAAGAATGTGAAAGAATGTGGACATGTGCAGTGGCTTCTGAGTTAAGAGTCAAATCGGTCTACTGTAAGTCTCAGAATGGGAGCCCAGCTGACAAATACAAAAAAACACAGTGACAATCCCCTTCTTTGTCAGCTGAGCGAACATCAGGTACATCATCAAATAAGGCACATCTTCTTACGCAGATACTCGTGTTGAGCTGCTGGAAGTGGTTTGTTGAGCATGTCTGCAATTTGACCATGTGTAGATACATACTACAATTTAACAAAACCTTGCTTCACTAATTGTTTTATGCTTTGATAACGGATGTCAATGTGTCTGGACCTAGAACCTGTGAAATGTGATTCAGAAATATAAACCACCGATTCATTGTCTTCCATCATGGTGATTGGTCGGATCAGGTGTGTCCAGATATCTGTGACCAAAGCATCAAACCATGTTAGAGAATTACACACATCTGAAACACAAGCATATTCAGCTTCAGTAGATGAACAAGAAACAAAATTCTGTTTACGCACTTGCCAATAAATCCATTTAAGAACATCATATAAACTGAAGTATTTTTACGTGATTTCTTATCACTTTCCCAATCAGAATCTGCATAACAACATAATTCTTCATAATCAGTATGTGTTGGTTCTAACAATAACTTCATATGTTTAGTGTGTTTTAGATATCTCAATAATTTCATAACGCATGTCCAATGAAACTGTTTTGCCTTACCTACGTGTCGAGATAGGAGATTAACACTAAGTGCCTAGTTTAGCTCAACAGACAGAAGCACTGTAATTTAACACCAGCTGTCTGCAAGATCGAATCTCGCCAGGCTCAAGGTTGACTCAGCCTTCCATCCTTTCTAAAGTAGGTAAATTGAGGACCCAGTTTGTGGGGGCAATAAACTGACTTTGTATAAATATACAAAAGTATGAAGGCTATTGCTTAACGCATTGTAAGCCGCCCCGAGTCTCTGGAGAAGGGCGGCATATAAATCAAATTTTTTTAAAAAAGTGCAATGTCGGGTCTGGTCCAACTACTAATGTACAACAGTGACCCAATAACTGAACGATAAAGTGTTTGATCCTCGAACTCAGGACTTGCTTCATGTGTCAAGTTGTGAAAATCTGTTTGCATGAATGTGTTTGTTGTGTTAGCATCCTTCATGTTGCAATGATGCAAAATTTGTTCAATTTTATCTTCTTGTGAAAAACTAAACCCCTTCTGTGTTTTTTCAATCTGAACACCTAACTAAGTGCTAACATGACCTAAAGATTTCAATGTGAAATATTTCTGCAAAGCTTTGGCAAAAATTTCACTCATTTGCTTATTTGGACCAATGTAAACAATATCATCAACATAAACAAAAACTATCTCATATGTATTGTTAGATCTTTTTGTGAACACGCACTCATCAGTTTCAGACTTAATAAAGCCCATTGAATTTAGTTTGTCAGTAAGACATAAGTACCACATTAAACCAGACTGTTTCAGACCATAAAGACTTTTGTTTAGAAACCAGGTATCCCCTTCTTGCTGTCGGAACCCTGGAGGACCTCTCACGTAGATCTCTTCATCTAGGTCAGCATGTAGATAAGCCGTGTCAACATCGAACTGGAAAACTTCTAAACCAAGGATAGTTGCAGTTTTTAAAGCAATTTTTACACTCTCAGTTTGGACTGTCGGTGAATAGGTATTTGTGTAGTCCTCAGGATAAGGTTGAGCGAAACCCTGAGCTACAAGTCTGACTTTGTACAGTGACTCACCATTTGGCTTCTTTTTGATTCTGTAGACCCATCGAGTGCCAATGACCCTTTTATTTGCTGGAGGTTTTGCAGGTGTAAACACTTTAAGTTTCTTTAGACTGTCCATTTCAGCCTGCATTGCCTCATACCATTTGTCTTGCTCTGAATCAAGAAGATGTTTGATTTGTATGAACATATCAGGTGGAAGTGTAACAGTGCAAATCAAAGGCAAGGGTAATTTTGTCAGTTGCCACGAATATCGTTGTGGAGGGATTCCCTTTGTGACCCTCTTGGAACATCTTGGAACAACAGTCCATTCTTCTGCTTCGTCCTCGTCCTCACATTCGTTGCTAGCGTCAGCATCCGCGGCTTGCGAAGACGGAACATCAGGTTGAGAAGAACCAGTGGAATCTTGATCATCAGGCTATGTGGCATCAGCAGTATAATCTCTAGGAAAATAAACTCCAGGATCATTGGAATGAATCCTGGACCAGTCAACATCTTCCTCAAAATTAGCAGATTGGGAAATCACAATTACATGTTTGGAGTTGATAAATTTGCTCCATTTTGAGTTATCATCAATGCCCATAAATCTCAGTCTCTTTGCTGCTGGACCTCCTTTTCTTCTTTGAGCTAAGGGAATGTTCACCATAGCGTATGAACCAAAAATATGGATGTTTTTGAGATTGGGCTTGTACCCGTATATCATGAAGAAAGGAGTCTGATTTATTACACCACTCCAAGTACGGTTGACAATGTAATTTGCATATTTGATAGCTTCACCCCAGTATGGGTTACTAAGGTTGGCATCTTCTAGGAGACAATGCATCATGGTTTGCAGGATCCCTTGTCGTCGTTCTACGACTCCGTTGTGAACAAGTGTGTAAGGAGCTGACGTCTGATGAAGAATTCCATTCTTACGCATCCAGTCCTGGAAGCGCTGAGACATGAATTCAGCACCACGATCACTCTGGATTCTGGCGATGCGAACTTGGTGTTCGGTAGAAACAAGAGCTGCAAAGTCTTTAAAGATCTGAAATATCCTTCTTTCATAGGATATATATATCCATATCTAGATTAATTATCAACAATTGTTAGGAAATATTTTCTACCACCAAGTGTTGACGGAAAAGGACCAACTAAGTCAGTATGAACCAAATCAAAAATGCGTGTTGACAGGCGGGTAGCGCGTTTGGGAATTGCTGCTGCTTTGGATTTGGCTTTCTTGCAGACAGCATAATCCAAAAACACCTTACACCCCTTTAGATCCAAACCTTTTGCGAACTCCAGCATCTTCTATGCCATTTATGGATACACCTGGAATGCAAAGGTTTACCAGTTAGTGAATTCTCAACATTAACATTTTTATGAGGAACCTCAGGCTTGCTCTGAGCAACCTGTTTCCTTATTTTCTTTTTGTTGGCTTTAAGAGCCTTTGGAGTAGCAACAGGATCTCTCTCTGGAACATCTCTCTCTGGGCCTGTGCTCTCCCCTTTTGGACTCTGTATTCTTGCCGGTGCTTGTGATTTAGGCTTTGGCTTTAAGTAATGAACACCACCAATTAACATGGTTTCAGCAATAATATCTCCATCTTTAACTATGTAACTTGCTTTTTCAAGGTGGTGAACCTGGAACTTTAACATTCTAGATAAGTGACTCTGACTAAGCAAATTACTATTTGCTGTTGGTATATAATAAACATCAGGAATGAATGCATCGAGCTCTTCAACATAAACAGTTCCTTTTCCTTTGACCTGACAAGGATGATTGGAAAAAGAATAAAGTTCACGTAGTTCAGGTTTGGGCTCGTGCATCTCTGTGAAAAGTTCCTTTCTGTAGGTAACATGCAACGCTGCACCACTCTCCAAAGTCCACAGGAGTCGTCTGTCGTACTCTGGATGAGGCTGTGGATCGTTGGTTAATGCCAATGTGGCAAGTGGAGTTTGTGGATCATGCCTGGGACCACGGCGACCTTGTCTTCCGCCTCTGCCTCCTTTGGAATCTGTTCCTCTGGGCTGGTACGAGATGGGAGCTGGAACTCGTTGGGGACAATCCTGGGTGGCATGTCCCACATGATTACAAATGTAGCATCTTGGCATCCTTGGAACGTAGGCTCTTCCTCAGAAGGGACGCCTCGCTGGAGCTCTTGATGCGGGTGGTCCTTTCAAATGTGGAGTGGCTAACATGAATGCTTCTTCTTCAATTAAAAGTCTGCATATCTGATCCATTGTGCGTTGAGCAATAGGTACTAGATTAATCTTTGTAATGGCATCTTTCCATTCATAATTCAGTGAGTTAATAATAATGCTGATCATTTGAATATCATCAATAGGGTAGCCTCTTTCTCTCAATTCTCTTCTGATTTCTTTCAGTTTAGTTAAATGTCCTCCAATTTGTTGTTCACCAGGTTTCAGTCTCGAACCATGGAACTCAGACATGAGCAAACATGAAGATTCAATTGAAACAGGCCTGTAGTAATTTTCCAATTGGACCCAAATTTGTTGGGCTGTTGCATCAGGCGGAAAGGTGACCTGCAGTTCAGTATCCATGGACATCAATAATGTTGTGCAAGCTTTAGTCTCTAAGTCTGTTATTGCAGGAGTCCATGGCTGAGCAGGAGGATTAAAAACCATACAGTGAGTACCTTCTCTACGAAGTAACAATCCAATCTCACTGACCCAGGCCTTATAATTCTGTCCTGACATCTTTAATTTTGACTCACCAGCTAGTGGAGCAACAGAAAAGGCCTGTTGAGGAACATACATTTGGTATGTTGGCTGTGCCGATAAAAATGCCTGTGGTATTTGCTGGTCCTGGTTGCACGGCTGGAGGCATTTGTGCACGCACTTGAAAATGTGGCTGCTGTATAGGAATTTGCTGTGCTCCAGCTGCCATTTGAGCTTGAGCTTGGGGCTGTTGCATTTGAGCTTTCTCTAGTAAATTACTTTTGCCAGCAGATTGTGCTGCACCTTTAGTTTCGGGCAGCTCAGATAATATTTCTGCCTTCGTGGCATGATATGTAATTTGATCAGAGAGAACGTCATGTGACAATTGTGACGTGTACACAGCTCTCTGTTCTGATATGCCTGACACAATATCCTCTAGGGGGTGTGTCTTAGGCTTCGAAGAAGAAGCTAAGATGGCAGTTTCAGGAATTTTAAAAGCACGAGACTCTCTCTTATCTGACTCGAGCATAGATAAAGCCATTTTTGCCTGGGATAGCTCATGTTCAAAAAATTTTATATGGTCATGATAGCTTCTTATAGCTTTCTCACGCTGGGTGAACTTAGAGCTTTGAGGAGAATAATAGATTACTTCTTTTTCTATGTGGGGGGAAAATGCTCAGCAGTTTGTGAAAACTTTGGCCTCGCACCAAGCGTTTCAAATTCAAAAGGTTCTTGGAGGACTGTTTGAGAGCATGCATATTCAGAAGGAGACGTCACTGACCTTAATTGCAGCACGTTGCCTTCAAAAGCAGCTTTTCTGTTATCTTCCTCCTGAAGCCTCTGTAAGAGTATTTCATCCGTTTCTCCTCCCACGGCTCCTTGTTCCAGGCGTGTGGCTGAAGCAAGCGGTGTTTGGAAGTCTGAAAACCTTCTTTCTGCCTTCTCTTCATTGGAAAGATCAATCAAATCATTTGTGGGGAATGCTCTGAATTTCATTTTCATTTTCCCTTTTTTTTTCTTTTTCGGCATTGTTGCAGACAATTAATCAGCATTCCGCAGTCACAAAAATAATCATCTGTCTAAACTAGCATAGAGGTCTAATCATCAAAGTAACAAGCAAGGAAAAAGCCATAATTTAATCCAAGCCAACCTCCTGCTACCATGTGTCAGGGTGGCAATTAATCCCATTCTGCTTTGGGTAATTGCACCTTGATTAGAGACGGGACCGTGGCTTTTTCCTTGAAGTATACTTTAAGAAAATAAACCCGGCTTCCGGTTTCCTCGTCTTCGGCGACGACTGTGCCTTTTTTAAGCACCGCCAGCCCAGCCGCTTGTAGAGCTGCTTCCCGATCGTGAAGTGGCTTGAAAGCTTCAAAATCCCCAGGATTTTTGAAGAAGAGGCAGCAGGGCACAGGTCGAGCCCCTGCAACTCCCCCAGGGAATTGTTTCTGGGGAGGAAACAGGCGTGGCTCCCTCCCAACCTGCTGAGACTCCGGGCGGCGTGGGATGTCTCTGCTTTCACAGAACAAGCCAGCTGCAGGAAACTTCAAAGAGAAAGGAAACAACCCAAACAAACAGCCGAAATCTACTTGAACCCTGAAACTCTGAATTGCAAGTATTAGCACTTTGCTGATCTTTTATTTTGAAGGGAAAACTTCTGAATGAGTGAAAGTGACTGGAAAAAATATGGCGTTCAGCATTAGAGTAAATGAATCAGCGAGTGTGGATTGGTGAAGTCATCTTGCTTTGTTACAAAGTTAATAAGTTGCTATAAAGCTGCTTCGGCTGTAATAACAGGAACAAGAGGAAAATCTCTCCCTTTTATTTGACTTTGCTTCACCACAGTTTTGTCCTGATTAAATCTGGGGGACTTTTTTAGAAGGCTTTGTGGAGGTGGCAGAAGAAGAGGAACCTCCCTCTTCAGAAAAGCTAGCCTACGTGGCAGGATGGCTTCAAAGAAGCAGGAAGGCAAAACAGGGGGGGGATCCCCCACACGCAAACAGGACACGCAGTCACAAGCTCAGAAAAAAGATTTTGATATGGGAGATTTAAAAGAATTTATTTCAAAAATTCTGGATGATAAATTTCAAAAAGCTCAACAGGAAATAGATGATAAAATCCAAAAGTCTCAACAGGAAATTATGCAGGAAATGCAGCAGAACCAAAAGAAGGTGACCAAAAAAATAACAGATGTGGCGTCTGGCCTGGCAGGATTTATTATGAAAGTTGAGTCAAAAGTGGATGAATTTAAATCAGAAGTTAATGCTAAGATGAAAAATAATGATCATAAATTTTTTGATGTTGATGATAAGATGCAGAGAGTTGAGAACGAGATTGTCATGATGCAATTCCGGGCAATGGAATTCGCTATATGGCTTCGAGGAATTAGAGAAGAGGAGAGACAAGATTTGAGACAGGTCTGTGCTGAAGCCCTAGCTGTGATCTTAAAAGTTAACCCTGATATGGTTTTCTGTAAAATAGACAAAATTTACAGAGTCAATTCCTGGGTGGCCAGACAAAGACAATTGCCTAGAGATGTGGTCATATATTTTACAGACAGAGCAATAAGAAATGATATCCTGCAAAAATCTTTTCTTACTTCTGTGCAAGTGGGAGGATCGAAGATTACAGTTTATAAAGAGCTTCCACCTAAGATGTTAAAATCTAGAAAAGACTTTGGCTTTCTTGTTAAAGAACTGCAGAATAACCAGATTCCATTTCGTTGGGATGCTCCAACTGGGATAATTGTGAGATATAAGGGAGAGAGACACCGTTTGAATACTGTGGAGAAGGCGGAACAATTTTATACTGATATCTTTAAAGAAAGAACACCATCCCCACGTACATCCACAGTTTTGGAGATTAAGGAGAGTGATAAGAAGCAATTTCAAGATCCGCAACACCAATCTAAGCAGGAATCAGGAGTTGAAGGGCGCTGAAGGAGGTTTCCTGGATGAGCCTTTGCTGGAACCTTCTCCAATTCTGGAGCCGGTCTGGCTGGCTGAAGTCAAGGACCAGCGTATAACCCGAGCAAAACTCAAGCAACTTAAAGAAAAGTTACAGCAGGAAAGACAAGATGAAAAGGGGGCAAAGACTATACAAGAGACTGGGGCCGTGGGGAATGCAGGACAGAAGATTTCGGATGAAATCCGATTATTCTGTTTTTGGCTCCAGAAAGAGAATAATGATGATTAAATGTTTATCTTGGAATGTGAATGGGTTGAATGCAACACAGAAAAGGAAGAAAGTATTTGCATATTTAAAACAACATAATAATGACATAATTTGTCTACAAGAAACGCATATTACAGTTCAAGATCAAAATTATTTGAAAAATTCCAAATTAGGAACACATTTTATTTTTTATTTTTTTATTTTTTTTTAATTTTTTATTAAAGAAAAAACAATACATTAAAACAACATACAATACAAACAAACATCAATTCAGTCCAATGACTGACTCTTAGAAGTTACTACCACGGTGGGTTATTTTTGTCTTTCTATTTGTATCAATATCTACAGTCACCTGTTTACATGGTTAAATATGTATGTATATATTTGACTCCATATTTACTTCTATGCCTTTCTATTAAATAGTCGAAAATTATCTTTATATTCCTATTTTTGCCTCCAGCCAGCTGTACCATCTTTGCCATACTAAATAGTAATCAGTATCGTCTTTCTCTTGTATTTCTTTTGTGAGCTTGTCTAATTCTGCACATTCTGTAATTTTAGCTATTATTTTATCTTCAGTAGGTAACTGTTCGGATTTCCAATGTTGGGCAAAGAGTATACGTGCTGCTGTGAGGATATGGATGATCAGATATTTTATTTCTTTGGTATATTTTGCTGTAATTATTCCCAATAAAAAGGTTTCCGGCCTCATTTCAAGTTTTTGTTTCGTGATTTCTTCAATCATTGTTTTAATTTGCTGCCAGTATTGTTTTGCCTTACGGCATGCCCACCAGAGATGATAATAAGTCCCTTTCTGTGATTTACATTTCCAGCACAACGGAGATGTATTTGGGAACATCTTGGCTAGGCGCGCCGGTGGAAGGTGCCATCGGTAGAACATCTTGTAAAGGTTTTCCTTGTAGGGTATGGACAGTGTCATCTTATAATTTATCTTCCACAAATTCTCCCACTTATCCAATTCTATAGTATATCCTATATTTTTGGCCCATGTTATCATATTCTCTTTGACAACTTCCTCTTCTAATTTGTATTTTAGTAGGTACTTATAAATTTTGGTAATCATTTTCTCATCTGTACTTTGTAGTATTTTATCCAGTTCATTTGGTTCATTTTGGAATCCAAATTGTGCCCGATCAGTTTTGTATCTTGATTCTATTTGCATGTATGGCCACCAATCAATGTCTATACCCTGATTTTGTAATTCTTGTCTTGTTTGTAATTCTCCTTCACTATTCAGTAGTTCTTTATAGGTCCTCATTTTCTCTATATCCATGGCATTAGGATATATTAGTGCTTCCATTGTCGATAGCCATCGTGGAATTTTGGTATAATGTTTTTGAATCTCTTGCCATGTTTTGTACAATGATTCTCTGATAATATGTTGCTGGAAATATCCGTGGAGCTTGTCCTTTCCCTCCCACAAAAAGGCGTGCCATCCGCGTTGTAATTCAAAGCCCTCTAGTGATAACATTCTTTTATTCTTAAGGTCTATCCAGTCCCTTATCCAGTTTAGCGATGCTGCTTTATAATATAACTCCCAGTCTGGTAGGCCTAAACCTCCTTTTTCCCGAATGTCTTGCATACACTTTATTTTGATTCTGGCCCTTTTCCCGTTCCAAATAAATTTTGTTATTATTTTATTAAGGTTCTTAAAAAAGTTCTTTCCTGGCCAGATTGGGATTACTTGAAAGAGGTAGAGTAATCTAGGCAATATATTCATTTTTATAGATGCAATTTTCCCCAAAAATGACAGTTGTAATTTGTTCCATGTTTCCAGATCTTTTCTAATTTGTTTCATTAATTTGTTATAATTGTCTTCTCTAATTGTTATTGCTTTTGCAGTAAGCCAGATTCCTAGATACTTTACTCTCTTTACAATTTGTATTCCTAATTTGTCTTCGAGTTTTGTCTCCTGTGCCTTTGTCAAATTCTTTGTTAATACTTTAGTTTTTTGTTTGTTAATTTTAAACCCTGCGACTTTTCCGTATTCCTCTATCTTCGCTAAGAGTTTGGTTCCTGTTATTTCCGGTTGCTCCATTATAAACACCACATCGTCAGCGAAGGCTTGCAATTTGTACTCTTCTTTCCATGTTCTCAAACCTTTTATTTCCGCATCTTTCCTAACTTCACTCAATAATATTTCCAATGAAATTATAAACAGTAGTGGGGATAAAGGGCAACCCTGTCTCACACCCTTTTGTATATCCACATTTTCAGTCATATCTCCATTAATCATAATTTTGGCCATTTGAAGGGAGTATATTTTTCTAATCATATGTAAAAATTTGGCACCGAATTCCATAGTTTCTAGTTGCAATATGAGAAAGTTCCAATTTAGATTGTCAAAAGCCTTTTGGGCGTCTAGAAAGATTAAGGCTACTTGTTTATCAATTCTTTTCTCATAATATTCCAGGATGTTGATAATTGTTCTTATGTTATTTTTGATCTGCCTTCTTGGGACAAAACCGTTCTGATCTGTATGTATATATTTATAAATAATTGTTTTCAGTCTGTGTGATATAACTAACATGAAGAGTTTATAATCTGCATTGAGCAATGAAATCGGCCTGTAATTTTTGACTTGCGTGGGGTCTGTGTCTTCTTTGGGGATAAGTGTGATGATGGTTTCAGTCCAGGATTTGGGGATTTCTGCTTCTAATAATGCATCATTGAGGACTTGGAGTAACAGTTCGTCCATTGCATTTTGACAGTTTTTATAAAACTCCGTGGTATTCCATCCGGACCTGGAACCTTATTGTTTTTTTGCTTTTTCCTTGCTTCCACCAGCTCAGACATCGTAATTGGTCTATTTAGTGATTCTCTATGGGACTCCTCTAGTTTTGTGATATTTGTTTTACATAAATATTCCCTAATGTCTTCATCCCGAATCTCTTCTTTCTTATAGAGACTTTGAAAAAAATCTTTGACTATTCGTTTTTTGTCTATATTAGTATGGTATATTTGTCCTGTTTCGTCCTGTAATTGAAATATTGTTCTCCTTTCTTTTTCTTTTTTCAATTTATACGCTAACCAGCGCCCCGTTTTATTTGCATACTCAAAATGTTTCTGTTTTGCTAGTTTGATTTTCTGAGCAATTTCTGTCTGTGTAATCAGATTGATTCTATGTTTAGTAAGGTTTAATTTTTCTATTATTGTTTTGTTATGGGGCTCTTTCTGCAATTCTAATTCATATATTCTAATTTGTTCTAACAACTTATTCCTTAACTGTTGTTTCTCTTTATTTTTTTTAGCTATGTACGCAATTGTAAGACCTCTTATGTATGCTTTAATTGTGTCCCAAAGGTTTTGAAGCGATGTCTGTTCTTTAGTATTTATTTGTAGGAACATTTTAACCTCTTTCTCAATCATCTGTATGTATTCCTTATCTTTTATTATTCCCGTATCCATCATCCACCTCCTTTGCTTTTGATGTGGGGTTATGGTCTGCCCAGGTGTAGGAACACATTTTATATCTTCAACTAACCAAAAAAAGAATGGTGTGGTTATTTATGTAAATAAAAAACTAACAGCCAAACTTATAGAAGCTGATCAAGATGGCAGGTTTGTAGCAATTGAATTACTTTCTGCTAATAGTCAAGTTCTTCTGATAGGAATTTATGCTCCCAATCAACAACAGGACTATTTTTATAAAATGCTACATACTAAAATACTACAATGGGATTATAGATCTATTTTAATTATGGGAGATTGGAATGGAGTAATTGATTCTAAATTAGATAAAAAGACTTTGGCGAAGTCAAGGATTAGACTACCACAGACTTTCTTTGATATGAAAGAAGATTTGGAGTTAAAAGATATTTGGAGAATACATAACCCAAAAGAACTGGATTATACTTTCTTCTCTGATAGACATAGATCCTTCTCTAGGATTGATTTCATTTTGCTGTCAGATGACTTACTTGTTAGGACAAAAAGAACAAAGATTCTGCCAAGAACTTTGACTGATCATAGTCCAGTGTGGATAGAAATTGAGACATGCAAGACTGAAAGACGCTCTTGGAGATTAAATGAAAACTTGTTCAGATATGAAAAAAATATAATAGAACTTAAAAAGTATTTGAAAGAGTTTTTTGAATTGAACTTGAATAAAGGCACTCCAATGGAGATTGTGTAGGACGCAAGCAAAGAATACATGAGAGGGGTGCTTATTTATATGAACTCTAAACATAGATTGATCTGACAAAAGAAAAGACTCGAATTGGAAGCAGAAATAAAGAATAAAGAACAGTTACTTATTAAAAACCCAACAGATGAAAGAACACGTGGTGTTATAAAACTTTTGAAAGATCAATTCCAAATGCTTATAGCGGAACAAGTTGCAACAAATTTACAATACGCGAAGCATAATACATTCTGCAATGCTAATAAACCGGGCAGATGGTTGGCCTACACATTGAGGAAGAAACAGAGCATACGGACTATTGATAGTATTGATATCGGAGGGAAAGAAGTTGTTCAACAGAAATTAATTAAAGAAGCCTTTCTTGAATATTACACTAAACTATATGCTAGAGAGGAGGTGCAGAATGGACTTATAGAAAAATATTTAGACAACAAAAGAGTTACAAAAATTACTGAGCAACAAAAGGAAAGAATGAATTATCCTATAACAGAGGAGGAGATAATAGCAGCAATAAAACAATTAAAAACAGCCAAAGCTCCTGGAACGGATGGTCTGACTGCAGTGTACTATAAAACTTTGCAGGCAGAAATGGTGGAACAACTCAGAGACTTATTTTGTAATATACAACAAGGGGGAAAAGTACCCCCATCATGGACTACAGCTTATATTTCTTTGATACCAAAAGAACAAGCAGGTCCCAAAAAAACGGAGAATTACAGACTAATATCTCTTTTGAATACGGATTATAAAATTTATGCAAAAGTACTAGCCAACAGACTGATGCCAGTAATTCAAAAGGTGATTCATGATGACCAAGCGGGATTTATTGAGGGCAGGCACATGAATGACAATGTAAGGCAAGTAATAGACTTATTGGAATATCTTGAGAAGAATAAACAGATCCCTGCAGTGCTGGTTTTCTTGGATGCAGAGAAGGCCTTTGATAAAGTGGACTGGAATTTTCTACTAAAGACTTTAAAAAAGATGGACTTTGGGGACCAATTTATACAGGTGGTCTCAGCAATTTATCAAGAGGCTCAGATTATTATTAATGGAAGTTTGACAACAGAGTTTAAAATCGAAAAAGGAACAAGACAGGGATGTCCGTTGTCCCCATTGTTGTTTATTTTAACACTAGAAGTCTTGTTAAATACAATAAGGGACTCTAATATCTTGAAAGGTATAATGATAAGGCAAGAGGATTACAGAATAAAGGCATTTGCAGATGATCTGGTTGTTACCCTAACACAGCCAATGGAATCAATAATCCAGATGAAGGGCTTCCGGTTTCCTCGTCTTCGGCGGCGACGGTGCCTTTTTAAGCACCGCCAGCACCGCCGCTCGTAGAGCCGCTTCTCGATTGCGAAGCGGCTTGAAACCTTCAAAATCCTTAGGATTTATGAAGAAGAGGCAGCAGGGTACAGGTTGAGCCCCTGCAACCCCCCCAGGGAATTGTTTCTGGGGAGGAAACAGGCGCGGCTCCCTTTCAACCTGCTGAGACTCCGGGCGGCGTGGGACGTCTCTGCTTTCGCAGAACAAGACGGCTGCAGGGAACTTCAAAAGAGAAAGGAAATAACTCAAACAAGCAGTTGAACTCTACCTGAACCCTGAAATTTTGAACTGCAAGTATTAGCTCTTTGCTGATTTTTTATACTGAAGTGAAAGTTTCTGAATGAGTGAAAGTGACTGGAAAAAAATATGGCGCTCAGCATTAGAGTAAATGAATCAGCGGGTGTGGATTGGTGAAGTCACCCTGCTTTGTTACAAAGTTAAAAAGTTGCTATAAAGTTGCTCCGGCTGTAACAGGAACAAGAGGAAAATCTCTCCCTTTTACTTGACTTTGCTGCATTATAGCTTTGCTTTGATTAAATCTGGGGGACCTTTTTAGAAGGCTTTGTGGAGGTGGCAGAAGAAGCGGAACCTCCCTTTTTAGAAAAGCTAGCCTACGTGGCAGGATGGCTTCAAAGAAGCAGGAAGGCAAAATAGGGGGGGGGATCCCCCACATGCAAACAGGACACGCAGTCACAAGCCCAGAAAAAAGATTTTGATATGGGAGATTTAAAAGAATTTATTTCAAATACCCTGGATGACAAATTTCAAAAAGCTCAACAGGAAATAGATGATAAAATAAATAAAATAGATGATAAAATTCAAAAGTCTCAACAGGAAATTATGCAGGAAATGCAGCAGAACCAAAAGAAGGTGACCAAAAAAATAACAGATGTGGCGTCTGGCCTGGCAGGATTTATTATGAAAGTTGAGTCAAAAGTGGATGAATTTAAATTAGAAGTTAATGCTAAGATGAAAAATAATGATCATAAATTTTTTGATGTTGATGATAAGATGCAGAGAGTTGAGAACGAGATTGTCATGATGCAATTCCGGGCAATGGAATTTGCTATATGGCTTCGAGGAATTAGAGAAGAGGAGAGACAAGATTTGAGACAGATCTGTGCTGAAGCCCTAGCTGTGATCTTAAAAATTAATCCTGATATGGTCTTTTGTAAAATAGACAAAATTTACAGAGTCAACTCCTGGGTGGCCAGATAAAGACAACTGCCTAGAGATGTGGTCATATATTTTACAGACAGAGCAATAAGAAATGATATTTTGCAAAAATCTTTTCTCACTTCTGTGCAAGTGAGCGGATCCAAGATCACAGTCTACAAGGAGCTTCCACCTAAGATGTTGAAATCCAGAAAAGATTTTGGCTTTCTTGTTAAAGAATTGCAGAATAATCAAATCCCATTTCGTTGGGACGCTCCAACTGGCATAATTTTGAGATATAAGGGAGAGAAACACCGTTTGAATACTGTGGAGAAGGCGGAGCAATTTTATACTGATATCTTTAAAGAAAGAACACCATCCCCACGTACATCTACAGTTCTGGAGATTAAAGAGAGTGATAAGAAGCAACCTCAAGAATCGCAACAACAATCTAAGCAGGAATCAGAGGAGTTGAAGGGCGCTGAAGGAGGTTTTCTGGATGAGCCTTTGCTGGAACCTTCTCCAATTTTGGAGCCGGTCTGGATGGCTGAAGTCAAGGACCAGCGTATAACCCGAGCAAAAGCCAAGCAACTTAAAGAAAAGTTACAGCAGGAAAGACAAGATGAAAAGGCTGGGGCCGTGGGGAATGCAGGACAGAAGATTTCGGATGAAATCCGAATGTTCTGCTCTTTGCTCCAGAAAGAGAATAATGATGATTAAATGTTTATCTTGGAATGTGAATGGGTTGAATGTAACACAAAAAAGGAAGAAAGTATTTGCATATTTAAAACAACATAATAATGATATAATTTGTTTACAAGAAACGCATATTACAGCTCAAGATCAAAACTATTTGAAAAATTTCAAATTAGGAACACATTTTATATCTTCAACTAACCAAAAAAAGAATGGTGTGGTTATTTACGTAAATAAAAAATTAACAGCCAAACTTATAGAAGCTGATCAAGATGGTAGGTTTGTAGCAATTGAACTACTTTCTGCTAATAATCAAATTCTTTTGATAGGAATTTATGCTCCTAACCAACAACAGGACTATTTTTATAAAATGCTGCATACTAAAATACTTCAATGGGATTACAGATCTATTTTAATTATGGGAGATTGGAATGGAGTAATTGACTCTAAATTAGAAAAAAAGACTTTGGCGAAGTCAAGGATTAGATTACCACAGACTTTTTTTGATATGAAAGAAGACCTGGAATTAAAAGATATTTGGAGAATACATAACCCAAAAGAACTGGATTATACTTTCTTCTCTGACAGACATAGATCCTTTTCCAGGATTGACTTCATCTTGTTGTCAGATGATTTACTTGTCAGGACAAAAAGAACAAAGATTCTGCCAAGAATTTTGACTGATCATAGCCCAGTGTGGATAGAAATTGAGACATGCAAGACTGAGAGACGTTCTTGGAGATTAAATGAAAACTTGTTCAGATATGAAAAAAATATAATAGAACTTAAAAAGTATTTGAAAGAGTTTTTTGAAATGAATTTGAATAAAGGCACCCCAATGGAAATTGTGTGGGACGCAAGCATAGCTTATATGAGAGGGGTGCTTATATATATGAACTCTAAACATAGGTTGACTCGACAAAAGAAAAGACTTGAATTGGAAGCAGAAATAAAGAACAAAGAACAGTTACTTATTAAAAACCCAACAGATGAAAGAATACTTGGTGTCATAAAACTTTTGAAAGACCAATTCCAAATGCTTATAGCGGAACAAGTTGCAACAAATTTACAATACGCGAAGCATAATACATTCTGCAACACCAATAAACCGGGCAGGTGGTTGGCTTACACATTAAGGAAAAAACAGAGCATACGGACTATTGATAGTATTGATATTGGAGGGAAAGAAGTTTTTCAACAGAAATTAATAAAAGAAGCTTTTCTTGAATATTACACTAAACTATATGCCAGAGAGGAGGTGCAGAATGGACTTATAGAAAAATATTTAGATAACAAAAGAGTTACAAAAATCACTGAGCAACAAAAGGAAAGAATGAATTATCCTATAACAGAGGAGGAGATAATAGCAGCAATAAAACAATTAAAAACAGCTAAAGCTCCTGGAACGGATGGTCTGACTGCAGTGTATTATAAAACTCTGCAGGCAGAAATGGTGGAACAACTTAGAGACTTATTTTGTAATATACAACAAGGGGGAAAAGTACCCCCATCATGGACTACAGCTTATATTTCTTTGATACCAAAAGAACAAGCAGGTCCCAAAAAACCAGAGAACTACAGACCAATATCTCTCTTGAATACGGATTACAAAATTTACGCAAAAGTATTAGCCAACAGATTGATGCCAGTAATTCAAAAGGTGATTCATGATGATCAAGCGGGATTTATTGAGGGTAGGCACATGAATGATAATGTAAGGCAAGTAATAGATTTATTGGAATATCTTGAAAAGAATAAACAGATCCCTGCAGTGCTGGTTTTTCTGGATGCAGAGAAGGCCTTTGATAAAGTGGACTGGAATTTTCTATTAAAGACTTTAAAAAGGATGGACTTTGGGGACCAATTTATTCAGGCGGTCTCAGCAATCTATCAAGAACAAAAGGCACAGATTATTATTAATGGAAGTTTGACAACAGAGTTTAAAATCGAAAAAGGAACAAGACAGGGATGTCCGCTGTCCCCATTGTTGTTTATTTTAACACTAGAAGTCTTGTTAAACACAATAAGGGACTCTAATACTTTGAAAGGTATAATGATAAGGCAAGAGGATTACAGAATAAAGGCATTTGCAGACGATCTGGTCGTTACCCTAACACAGCCAATGGAATCAATAATCCAGATGAAGGACATTATACAAGACTATGGTAAAGTTTCAGGTTTTAGATTGAACCAGAAAAAAACTAAGATGGTAGTTAAAAATATGACACAAGATCGTAAACTTGAGCTTGAAAGGAGGGCAGGTTTTGAGATTGTACCAAAGGTAAAATATCTAGGAGTTCAGGTTGCAGAATCAAATATGAAATTGTTTCAAAATAACTATGAGGTGTTGTGGCGAGAGGTGCAAAAAGATATGGAGACTTGGAAAAAACTGCAGCTGTCTTTACTTGGAAGAATAGCAGCAGTTAAGATGAACATTTTGCCAAGATTTCTTTTTTTGTTTCAAATGATTCCGGTGCTCAAAAATGATAAACAACTAAAAGTATGGCAAACTGGTGTGAACAAGTTTGTCTGGAACGAGAAAAAACAAGAGTAAAAATGAAAATCATGCAAGACGTTCCAGAAAGGGGAGGTCTTAAACTTCCAAACCTACAGTTATATTATAATGCAGCAGCTTTGACTTTAGTAAGTGACTGGTTTGGAGGAAAAAAGACTGGAATACTAAACGCAGAAAGTTTTGATTTGGAATTTGGATGGCACGCCTACTTATTTTATGACAGTAAAGTGGATAAAGTATTCAAAAGCCATATACTTAGAGATTCTTTGTTGAGAGTTTGGAAAAAGCACCGAAACAATTGGGATTATAAAATACCGCTATGGCTGGATCTTGGTCATACTTTGTGGAATACAAATATAATGTCACTCGGGGGGTTTTTATAGAAAGAGGTTCTTTTTACAGATGCGGGCAGATGGCAGCTGAAGATATTACAGACATTGTTGGCTGAAGGGATTAATCTAACTTGGTTACAATATAATCAATTGCAATTGAGATGGAAAGAGGACCAAAAAACTGGTATTATGATGTATGAGGAAGAATTGGTCAGACACATAAAAGAGAAAGGTCCAATGCATATTAAAAGACTTTATAATGTTTTGTTAGAAAGGGATTCAGAAACTGAATTAGTTAAAGATTATATGATCAAGTGGGCACAACATTTTGAGGAACCAGTGATGTTGGAAACATGGGAAAAAATTTGGGTTCAGAATGTTAAATTTACACAGTCGCAGAATTTGAGGGAAAATTTTTATAAAATGTTTTACAGATGGCATTTAGACCCCAAAAAATTGTCGTGTATGTACCCTAATGTGCAGCCTAAATGTTGGAGATGTGATTGTTTAGACGCTACATATTATCATGTTTGGTGGACCTGTAAGAAAGTTAAGGCTTTTTGGATAAAAATTTGGTGGGTCATGCAGAATGTTTTGAAGAAAAAAATTCAATTTTCTCCACAACTGTTTTTATTGGGTATAGTTAAGGGTTTTACATCGGGTGAAACAAAATTGATATTGTATATGATAACAGCAGCAAGATTGTTGATAGGTAAATATTGGAAAAATGAAGCGCTGCCTACGATTGAGGAATGGACTTTGAAGATGGCCAGTTTTGCAGAGATGGCGAAGATTTCAGCATATCTAAAAGATTGTTCTCAAGAGACTTATGAATGGGAATGGAAGAAGTGGATAGATTATGTTCAGAACAAATATCAAACTAGGAAGTATCAAATAGCTTTTATTTGAAAATGTTATATTAAGATAGAAATATTTTAAGGTTGAGGATGAAAATTTATTTGAAAATGTTATATTAAGATAGAAATATTTTTAAGGTAATTAGGATGAAAATTTATTTGAAAATGTATATTAAGATAGAAATAGGTCAACGTAATGAAGATGAAAATTTGTAAGTGGGAGGGAGGGGTTCAAGTTTTATATACAAAGGAGGGTTTTTCCTTTTATTTCACATGAGTATACTGTGAGGAAGTCTGGGGGGAGGGGAGGGTTAGGGTGGGTTAGGGAGGTTGGGAAGTTTGGGGTGGGTTGAGGGGGGGGGAAAAGGGGTGAAAATGTAATTGTAAAACTTTTGCAATAAAAAAAAAAATCCAGATGAAGGACATTATACAAGACTATGGTAAAGTTTCAGGTTTTAGATTGAACCAGAAAAAAACAAAAATGATAGTCAAAAATATGACTCAAGATCGTAAACACGAGCTTGAAAGGAGGGCAGGTTTTGAGATTGTACCAAAGGTAAAATATCTAGGAGTTCAGGTTGCAGAATCAAATATGAAATTGTTTCAAAATAATTATGAGGTGTTGTGGCGAGAGGTGCAAAAAGACATGGAGACTTGGAAAAAACTGCAGCTGTCTTTACTTGGAAGAATAGCAGCAGTTAAGATGAATATTTTGCCAAGATTTCTCTTTTTGTTTCAAATGATTCCGGTGCTTAAAAATGATAAACAACTAAAAGTATGGCAAACTGGAGTGAACAAGTTTGTCTGGAACGAGAAAAAACCAAGAGTAAAATTGAAAATTATGCAAGATGTTCCAGAAAGGGGAGGTCTTAAACTTCCAAACCTACAGTTATATTATGATGCAGCAGCTTTGACTTTAACAAGTGATTGGTTTGGAGGAAAAAAGACTGGAATATTAAATGCAGAAAGTTTTGATTTGGAATTTGGATGGCACGCTTACTTATTTTATGATAACAAAGTGGATAAAGCATTTAAAAGCCATATACTTAGAGATTCTTTGTTGAGAGTTTGGAAGAAGCACCGACTCAAATGGGATTATAAAATACCGCTATGGTTGGATCTTGGTCATACTTTGTGGAATACAAATATAATGTCACTCGGGGGGTTTTTATAGAAAGAGGTTCTTTTTACAGATGCGGGCAGATGGCAGCTGAAGATATTACAAACATTGTTGGCTGAAGGGATTAATCTAACTTGGTTACAATATAATCAATTGCAATTGAGATGGAAAGAGGACCAAAAAACTGGTATTATGATGTATGAGGAAGAATTGGTCAGACACATAAAAGAGAAAGGTCCAATGCATATTAAAAGACTTTATAATGTTTTGTTAGAAAGGGATTCAGAAACTGAATTAGTTAAAGATTATATGATCAAGTGGGCACAACATTTTGAGGAACCAGTGATGTTGGAAACATGGGAAAAAATTTGGGTTCAGAATGTTAAATTTACACAGTCGCAGAATTTGAGGGAAAATTTTTATAAAATGTTTTACAGATGGCATTTAGACCCCAAAAAATTGTCGTGTATGTACCCTAATGTGCAGCCTAAATGTTGGAGATGCGATTGTCAAGATGCTACATATTATCATGTTTGGTGGACCTGTAAGGCTTTTTGGATAAAAATTTGGTGGGTCATGCAGAATGTTCTGAAGAAAAAAATTCAATTTTCTCCACAATTGTTTTTACTGGGTATAGTTAAGGGTTTTACATTGGGTGAAACAAAACTGATATTGTATATGATAACAGCAGCAAGATTGTTGATAGATAAATACTGGAAAAATGAAGTGCTGCCCACGATTGAAGAATGGACTTTGAAGATGGCCAGTTTTGCAGAGATGGCGAAGATTTCAGCATATCTAAAAGATTGTTCACAAGAGACTTATGAATGGGAATGGAAGAGGTGGATAGATTACGGTCAGAACAAATATCAAACTAGGAAGTACCAAATAGCTTTTATTTGAAAATGTTATATTAAGATAGAAATATTTTAAGGTAATGAGGATGAAAAATTTATTTGAAAATGTTATATTAAGATAGAAATACCTGAAGGTAATGAGAATGAAAATCTATTTGAAAATGTTATATTAAGATAGAAATAGGTTAATGTAATGAAGATGAAAATTTATAAGGGGGAGGGAGGGGTTCAAGTTTTACATACAAAGGAGGGCTTTTCCTTTTACTTGATATGTGTATACTGTGGGGAAGTCAGGGGGGAAGGGGAGGGTTAGGGTGGGTTAGGGAGGTTGGGAAGTTTGGGTGGGATGAGGGGGGAAAAAAGGGGTGAAAATGTAACTGTAAAACTTTTGCAATAAAAAAAAAAGAGAGAGAGAAAATAAACCCGAGATACATTCTAAGAAACACATTTTATTATAAAGAAGTAAAAACATCTTACTAGCTAATTAATTACATCTTGGCAGCGTTCCTGCCTTGCCATTGGCAGGCGAACAAAGAAAGTTAGAAGAAAGTGAAAGAATGTGAAAGAATGTGGACATGCATAGTGGCTTCTGAGATAAGAGTCAAATCAGTCTACCATAAGTCTCAGAATGGGAGCCCAGCTGACAAATACAAAAAAAACGCAGTGACAAGAGCTTCATGCGGCTCCGGAGCCACAGGCTGTCAACCCCCGTCCTAGACAGAGAGGCAGATCAGGAACCAAGGGCCATTCCACCAGGGCCAAACCCTCTGCTACTGCATCCTCTTCCTCTGCAGCAGAGAAAGATGCCAGGAGGAGGCACCTTTCCTTAAACAAGCAGTTTGAAAAGACTCAGAAGAGGGTGGAGACTTGCAAGGTCCCTACTCCATCTGAGACTGGGGTGCGTCCTATCTCAGCCCAAAGAAATGACATTTCCCCTCAAATCCACCAGGACCAGTCAGCCTAGTCTCCCAATACTTCTACTGAAGGGCATGATAACCAGACGGTGGTCAGGGAAGTTTTTTCTGAGCAACCCAATTCCATCTTGGGACTGTCCCATCATCCACGTTCAGCCAAACCATCTGCCACCTTCACTCCTACCATGGTGGGGCTCCACCCAGAGGAGACCCTCAGTTCTGGCATGCCACAGAAGATGTGTGATTTAATTGCACAAACTGTTGCCAGGGGTATCGATGCTGTGCTCATACAAAGGGGCATTTTGGCCCCATTATCATCAACTGCATATTACCACCCTCATGCGTCAGACCACGTGGACAGTGATTCCTTGCGAATTGCCCATTCCCCTTCCCCCTCGCATCATAGCGACCTGTCATTGATGAGCGAGGATGAGATTTTGGACTACAACCTTTCTGGAGATGAGGAGGTCACACTGGACAGGCCCCATACCATTGGTTTATTCCGCCATGATCTTTTCAAAAACTTATTGCATAAGGCAAAGGTCACAGCAAATATGGGAGTCACGATGGAGCACTCAGAGGGATCTTCAGATCCTCACGATTCTACCAACCTCCTTTTCACCGAATCTGTCACTGAGCAAGAGGCCATTCCATCGCCCAAGCTCTTCATTGATATGGTCCAGCATCAGTAGACCCAACCAGGTTCCATATCGACTCCAAGTGGTCTAGACAGGAAACTACATGGCAGACTAGAAGCTCAAAGACCTCCTCAAGCTCCCAGCAGTTGATGTTCCTCTGGCTAGTCTGACCTTACCCAGCATCCTCCCCTCCGATGCAGCCTCCGAACTGAAGACAAGAGGGCTGAAATTTCAGCCTGCAAGACCCATCAAGCTGCCGCGTGGGCTATCAGATTGGCCACGGTGGCGGCCTTCACCAGGATGTCACTGATATGGCTCCGTCAGATGCAGTCCAGAGTGTAACCAGAGGATTCCTGCCTGCATCAGGACATCAATAAATTGATTGCCGCTGCCAAATTTTCTGCTGATGCAACACTCAATTCAGCAAAATTTGCTTCACGAGCCGTGGCATCCAACATCACTTCCAGGCGACTCCTATGGCTGCGGCATTGGCAAGCAGAAATGAGGACTAAAGGGCGATTGGCCGCAGTGCCATTTAAGGTCAGTTCCCTCTTCAGAGAGGCTCTGGACCCGATCCTAGTCGAAGGTAGGGACAAGAGGAAGATCCTCCCCATGTCTCCAAAAGGCCCGACAGGCGAACCACCTTTCCTTACCACAGGCAGTCCTTTTGGTCTTCAGATCCCGGTTTCAATCCCCAGCCTACCAAAGGTCCTTCCACCAGCCTGCGGACAGGGTTCATGACAGACAGCCCTTCAGGGAACGAACCCGGCAGCCTCAGTCTAAGTGACCCTTCCCGGGTTCCAGTTTTCGCCCCTACCATAGGAACAAGTGACTGCTCTGCCCAGGATCCCATTGGAAGTCATCTCGCCAATTTTGCTAACACCTGGTAAAGTACGACCACCAATGCCTGGGCCATTGAGACAGTTTCCCTTGGGGTCACCCTTGAGTTCAGTTCCGAACCCCCACAGAGGTTCATCCAGTGTTTGGTGTCCCGGGACCCCTCCAAGAGAGCTCTGATGGAAGCCGAAATTCAGCATCTTCTGGCCAATCAGGCCATAGAACCAGTACCATCGGGGTTCCGGCTTCTATTCAATTCTCTTCTTGGTGCAAAAGAAGTTGGAGGGGAGCAGAGCCATACTGGATCTGAAGCACCTAAATGTACGCATACGATATAGATGGCTTCAAGATGCAGTCACTGCATACCATCTTGGGCTGCATCAGGCACGGAGATCTCTTAACATCCATAAATCTTCGTGAGGCTTATCTTCATGTTCCCATCAGACCATCTCACAGGAGATTCCTCAGGTTCTGCTACACGGGGGACCATTTTCAATACAGGGCCTTGCCCTTCGGACTTTCCTCCGCTCCCCGCACATTCACCAAACTACTGGACATGGTGGCGGCCCACTTAAGGGCCGCACCGATCAGATTACAATGTTACCTGGATGTTATTTTGATTCAATCTTCCTCCCTTCAATAGGAACGGGACATCCAGGTAACGATCCGAATGCTCCAAAAACATGGATTCTCCGTGAATTGGGAAAAGAGTTGCCTCACACCTTCCACCGATATTGTTCACCTGGGGGCATGCATCAACACTCTTAACAGCTCAGGTCTTCCTTTCGCAGGAATGACTAACCAGTATCTGGGCCACGGTGGAGCAGGTGAAAGCCTTCAGAACTGTTCCTCTGGTGTTACTTTCCAATTATTGGGCCAGATGATTTCATGTTTGGCAATCATTCCTTGGGCAAGATTGCAGTCCCGGCCCCTTCAGTGGCTTCTCTTACCGAGCCAAAAAGTGGGTACCAGCAACACCAATACTCGGATCAAGGTCCCCCCGAGAGTACTCAAGTCACTGCAATGGTGGAGGGCAGCGGCCCTGGAGAACGGCTGCCCCAGCACCTAGTCCTCACCATAGACACCAGCTTTTTCTGATGGGGCGCCCATTTGCAAACCCATGTGACCCAGGGTCGATGGTTGTCATGGGACCTGCAGAATGACGTCAACTGGTTGGAACTGCGTGCCACTCACCTGGCGCTCTGACACTTTAAGCATCAACTGTTGGGCCACCATGTGTTAATGCGGACAGACAACGTAACAGCAAAGGCTCACGTGAACAGGCAAGAGGCACTCGCTCCAGGGTCCTGATGTGCGAACCTGTGGAATTAGGGCTGTGGGCAGAGAGAAATCTGCTCTCCCTGCAAGCAGAATCCCTCCGCAGTGGTGGGATTCAATTTTTTTAACAACCGGTTCTGTGGGCATGGCTTAGTTGGGGGCGGGTGGCTTGGTGGTCATATGACTGGGTGGGTGTGGCTAGCTGGTCATGTGACTGAGTAGGCGTGGCTAGCTGGTCATGTGACCGGGTGGGCGTGGCTATGTGCATAGGGATTACTCAGAGGGTTGAAAAAACAGGGGGTTGGACTAGATGGCTTCTAAGGTCCCTTCCAGCCCTAGATTGCTGTCCTGTTTCAAAGTGTCTTCTGAAGCCACATCTAGTGCCAGGGTTTGTGGTCCTTCCTTCCTCTTCTCTCTCTCTCTCTCTCCCCCTTCCTTCCTCTTTCTTTCTCTTTCTTCTTTCTTTCTCTCTTTCTCTCTCACCCTTCCTCTTTCTTTGTCTTTTTTCTTTCTCTCTCTTTTCTCTCTCTCCCTTTATTTTTCTCTTTCTCTCTCTTTGTCTCTTTGTCTCTCTCTTTTCTTTCTCTCTCCCTCTTTCCTTCTTTTTCTTTCTTTCTTTGTCTCTTCTTTTGTCACTCTTTCTATTTTTCTCTCTTTCTCCCTCCTTCCCCTTCCTTCTGAAATGCCAGCAATACCCACCATTTTGCTCCTAAAGTGGTCTAGGGCAGGGGTCACCAACCTTTGCAACTTTTAGTCTTGTGGACTTCAACTCCCAGAGTTCCTCAGCCAACCTTTAACGTGTCCCGCTTCCCTCCCCAAACCTTGGGAGGCGGCGTCCTCCATGCCACAAAGGCCTCAAGGTGGCTGCAGGAGGGGGGAAAAGAAAAGAAAAGCCTCTGAAGCCTCTCGAAGGCTTTGAAGATATGTGTGTGTTTGGCAGCGCTGAAGTGAGCCACACGATCAGCCCCTTGCCTTCCGCTGCTGCTGCCACCTGTGCCTCTTCCTTCTCTCTGCCAAAAGAAGTCGGAGAGGAAAAGGCAGTTGCTTTGCTGAGCATTTCTCCGTGTTTCCAGTGAGGGCGGCTGACTTGGGATGAAATGCTCGGCGAAGCAACTGCCTTTTCCTCTCCGACTTCTGTTGGCAGAGAGAAGGAAGAGGCACAGGTGGCAGCAGCAGCGGAAGGCAAGGGGCCAATCGCAGCCGGCATGGTTACCCAGCGGGCTCCCTTCACGTGGCTCACTTCAGTGCCACCAAACACACACACACCTTCGAAGTCTTCAGAGCCAAGGGTTTTTTTTTTCTTTTCCCCCTCCTGCAGCTGCTTCGAGGGCTTTGCGGCGTGGAGGACGCTGCCTCCCAAGGTTTGGGAAGAGAAGCAGGGCGCGTTAAAGAAAGGTAAAAGGGAAGCGGGGTAGGGGTGGATGGCAAGCTGGCTATGGGGATGCCGGGAAGGCAGCGTGGAAGGCAGGCAAGCATGGCAGGGCTTCGGGGAAGTAAGTAAGCTGCTAGCTCTCTTCCCCACAGCTGGGTGGCCCTGCCATGCTTCCCTGCCTTCCCGGTGGTCCCCGTAGCCAGGCCCGCTTGCCTGCCTTCGCAAGCTGGTCTTGGGGACACTGGGAAGGCTGCGTGGAAGGCAGGGAAGCATGGCAGGGCTACGGGCTGTGGGGAAGGGAGTAGGGGAGGCAGGCTGGGATGGTAGCGGCGGGGGGTCAGGGGTAGCTAGGTAGGCTGCAACTCGCAGGCTTACCTGGCAGGCGCAGTACTTCAGGCAGACAAGCTGCAAGCGAGGATCCACACAGTAAAAGTGAGGAGTGACTGGGTGGAGGGGGGCGGGGTGAGCGAGCGTCGGGCAGCTGGGGCGAGTGAGTGGGATCGGTTCGGGGGCATGGCCAGCCAGCAGCAACCCACCACTGCTGCGAGGCCAATAAATTACAAAAAAACACCGAACCATTTGTTAAATTATTGGCTCGCCCACCCCTCGCCCCGCCCTGCCCCCACTATTTTTTGGCAAGGCGCGGGGCGAGCCAGCAATTTAACAAACGGTTTGGCCAAACCGCCTAGAACCGGCAGAATCCCACCACTGCATCTCCGGCATCTCCAATACTCGAGCGGACTGGCTGAGTGTCAGGTTTCGATGCTATCTCAAAATAAATGAATTTCCAAACTGCCAATCTTTAAGGAAATTTTCTCTTTATTCGAGCACAGCGATCTGATCCTGGCTCTTTCGCGGTCAGTACTGACCTTTGCCCCCCAATCCCTCCCTTTCCGATCCCCAATTCTCTGTTTCTCATTGGCTATCTTCCAAGTCACTTTCCTGATCTCTTCTTCGTCAGATCACAGGAATGTCTTCCCCCTCTCCATCTCCGAGGAGACAGAATCTTCAAAGGGATTTAGTAGGCAAAAGTTCAAGCTTCTCCTCTCTTTATATATGTCAGTGCTGGGACGCTGACACTGAGCAGAACTACCATTGATCAATCGGAGTGGCATCTGCAACCTGATCTTTTCCTGCAAATCACAGCCAAATTTGGTCATCCTCAGTCCAACAATTGTGAACCTTCCACAATTCTTCACCAGGTTTTGGATGCCAGGAGCCCTCTGTTGTCGGTGCCCTTCGGACCTCCTCTACGCCTTTCCTCCAACCCCCTTGATATCGAGAGTAATCCGGAAGATCCTGGAGGAGGGGCCGGAAGTCATTCTCATCGCTCCTTACTGGCCCCGCCAAACCTGGTTCACAGACCTAATAAGCCTGTCACTCACTCATCCCTGGAGGATTCTTCCAGACCGGATCTCCCTCCGCCAGGGGGCCATCTACCACCCGGATCCTCAGTGATTCCAACTGGCAGCCTGGCACTTGAAAGGGAGATCCTGAGGAAGGACCGATTCTCATCCAGGGTGATATCTACGCTCCTGGCTTCTTGCCGCCCATTTATGACCCGCATATACAATGCAATGTGGTCTTCATTCCATCGCTGATGTCACAAGACTGGGACTGCCCCTATATCGGCATCCATTCCCCAGGTTTTAGATTTCCTTCAGGAGGGTTTAGATGTGGGTCTAGCTGTTAACACTCTCCACCGGCAGGTAGCTGCCTTGGCAACTGTGCTGCCATGTGATGGGTCTGCAATGCTTTCTCAACATCCCCGGATTCATTGTTTCCTGAAGGGGGCATCCAACGTTCGCCCTCCTCCAGTCCACAGACATCCCTCTTGGGATCTCAGCCTAGTTCTGCATTCCTTGACAGCCTTACCCTTCGAGCCACTGGGCTCTGCCAATCTCAAGCTTCTGACCTTCAAAGTAGCCTTTTTGGTAGTGATAACTTCCGCTCGTCGCATTTCGGAACTGGCTGCCCTTTCAGTTCGTAAGGACTTGTGCATTTTTCATTCTGACCGAGTCATTCTACGTCTGGACCCTACCTTTCTCCCTAAAATCAACACCTGGTTTTACAGGGCCCAGGAAGTCATTCTACCCGATTTTTATCCTAAGCCCAGACACCCCAGTGAATGTCGCTGGCACTCCTTGGATGTCTGCAGAGTTCTGTGCAAGTACATCGACAGGATGGCTCCGTTCCAGAAGTCGGAATCATTGTTCATTTCTTTTCAGCCCAGTTCCCTGGGCACAAAAGGGTCACCCTGCACTATCGGTCGATGGCTCAAGGCTTGTATTGCCATTGCCTACGATCAGCAGAACAAGCTTCAACCTGGCCATATTACAGCCCACTTGATGAGAAGCGTGGCCACAATTGCGGCTTGGGCCACCCAGGCTTCTCTCCTTGAAATCTGCAGGCCGGCCACTCAGGCCTCCCCTACACCCTTTATCCAAAACTACAAACTGGACAAGTTTGCCTCGGCCAAGGCAGCCTTTGGTCGCAGGGTGTTCCAATAGTTTCTTCCCGCTGAATGGGCATCTGAATCTTCTTCTTCCCACCCTAGGGATATTTATCTTGGATAAATCCCATTGCTTGGACTCTTTAAGCAGCGCACAGGAGAAGAACGTTGGACTTACCTGAGCGTTCCTTCTATGTACACTGTGTTAGAGTCCAAACCCTCCCTATATCTGTGGGGTCCCGGCTTGTATTAACTGTGTTTCCATTTAAGGTTTTGTCTTCTTCAGATCCGGACCCTCATTAACAAATTGGAGCTATACAGGAATAGGAGGTGTGTTTAAGCAAATGTCAACTCAGTCTCTGGCCAATCAGACGAGGATAACCCATTGTTTGGACTCTCACGCAGCGCACATAGAAGGAATGCTCACCTAAGTCCAACGTTCCTTCTGCACATGTGCAGAAGCATCCGGGTGGGTGGGTGGACCCTCCCGCCGCCGCTACCAGTTCGCTCAATCCAGGGAGAACCGTTAGCAATCCACCACTGCTATAACTTCAGGACCACTTATTCCCATTAGTATTGACCAGATCAATTAGACATACCAAATTGAAACAGGTGCAGGTCCCATACTTCTGCAAAGTTTGGGGAACTGAAATAAGACTGTGCTATTTTCTGTTGTAGCACCAGCATTATGGAACTACCTCTGCATGGCGATCAGATTGGTTTCTTCTTTGTTGGTCTTTTGGAAACTTGAATTATTTTGGAGAGCTTTCCCCTGATATGAATTGTTGTCATCTTTAGTTTTATTTACTTATGGTTTATATTGTATGGTCCTTATTCTTCTGTTGTTTTTGTAATTTTATCCTTTACAGTGGATGGTTTAGTTTGTAAATGTTCTATGTAAACCTCCAAGAGTCTTTTTTATTTTATAGAAATATTTTAAATGCACACATTCAGTGCTATGGGAATGAGTTCAAGTTGTGCAACAGGACAAGCAACAAAAGTTTGCAGTGTAGTGCAAATGCCAATCTTTTTGTATATGTGCTGCACTGTTGCACACAAATATATATATGGCAACACTTCTATCACAAAAGTATAATTCAAGTTTCATCATTATGACAAAATGTAGCTTGCTACAGAATGTTGTGGTTCAACTAATTAGAAATTTATGACTTTCATGGCAATCAGAGGCTTATAACAGGTAATCTTTGGCCTAGCATGTTAGATTTAGTCTCCAATTTAGAACAGTTATTTGATAATCTGAAAATATAGGTAGTCCTCGACTTATTACCATAATGAAGACAACTCATTACAGTCATGGTGGTCATAAAAGCAGGTCATTAGGTAACAGACCTAATTTTATGACCTTTTTTGTGGTAGTCATTAAGCAAATCACCATGGTCATTAAGTAAATGCACAATTTTAAGAAAACCCATTGTTCACTATGGGACATTTTTGCCAAAAACAGAAAGCAAATACCAGTTTTGAGCAAAAAATGTTATAAATTGTGGTCACATGACGATGGACTACTGCAAACAGCTGAATATGCAGATTGTTCTGTGACTGTAATGCGGTCACATTACCATGGAAGGCAGCCATGAGAACTTCAGCAGAGAATTATAAGTACATTTTGGAGTATCCGTTGTAACTTTGATAGGGCATTAAGCAACCAGTTGTTAGTCAAAGAGTTCCTCTCTAGGGCCTTTTTTATTAGTCCTTGACTGTGATCACCTTCTGGTTTGTCAGAGCTTAGTTGCTACCTTTAATCTCCACAGGTAGGAAAAGTCATTAGGTTGATGTTAACTATATAATATATTTCTGAATGAATTTGTAAGGCCCTACCTCTCCTCTCTGCTCAAGAAAGTAGAACTCTTTTTATTTTTTAGTTATTTTTCTATTTTTTATTATATAAAATACAAAAAAGAAAAGAAAATAGGAAATTAAGGGAGGGAAAAGGGAATGGGGAAAAGGGGGTGTGAAATACAAGGGGGAAGAGAAAAAGGAAGAAAAGGGGACATTGACTTCCAACACTTCTTAGCATAGTGCAAGATAAACACACTCCAACCTCAAATTTTTGCTTTTACACACTATATAACTAGCCATTTCTATAACACCAAATCTTTCTAATCAACAAAACCAAGGTCAAAGTTTCATTTTTTTTTCTTCACAAGCACAAATTCCATAAGTGATATCCAAATAAGAACATATTTTCCTCTTTAAATAAAGTAATCAGTTTAATCATTCCTGCTTTTTCTTCCTTGCTATGGAAATAATGTATATTTCTATTTGCACCTAGTAATCTTTGTGAACTGTCACCATTTTTATTTACAAAATTTATTGTATTCTTTCAAATTCTTTGGCCTTATTGAAAAAAGTCCTTCAAAGTACTAAACTTTTTAAAAACAAAAAAGCACTTTTAAAAAAAAAACCAAAAATTTCTAATACATCTTATTCTTTGACTTCTTAACAGACAAGCTTTAAATATCAATATTGCATTTAGCTCCCTCCCTCCAAACTACCCCTATAGATTTTGTTTTCCTTTTATAAACATCATTTTAACATACAGAATTTTTGTTTAAACTGGTATATCATTTTCTTTAACTTTCTCTTAATACGGGTACTCTCAGATACCCATATACACTTTCAATAGCTTTTGCCTACTGTAAGAGTTACTTAAGCATTATATATATATATATATATATATATATATATATATATATATATGTATGTATGTATGTATGTATGTATGTATGTATGTATGTATGTAAAAAAGTTTTTTTCAAATTTTGGATCAAACCTTTCTTTCAGTTATACATATCAAGCAGAGAAAAATGCATTCTGATTCCAGTCACACCTTCCAGTTTATCTTCATGGAGTAAAATATTTTTCTTCTGTGAAGGTATCAAAAACTTGTAGATCTTTCTTTTTATCACGAGATCCTCAACCTTGTTAATGTCCTTAATGAAAAAGTCCCAATTTTTTATTTTTTTTCCAACACTCTTCTTTCAGTTGTGTTGAGAGGTTTATATTTGAACCCTAGTAAAGGTGAAAATGAAAGTTATTATCCGGTTCTTCCAAGTTTGTGATACACTCCTCTGCATTTTCAGCTACTTGTGAAGTTGCCTCTGCAGTTTGGTAACATTCTCCACATGTTGCATCTCAGAAGTACTTTGAAAGGATTTTTTTATCATCAGAAAACAACTGGTCAACAAAGTAGCATATTTTATTTAGAGACCTTTCAAATATATCTCTAATACTTTGCTCTACCATCTTGGCTTCCTCTTTTAGTCAGAATCTGAAGATTTTAGCCACCCACAGCTGAGAAGATCAAGCTACCAATTACTACAATAGTAAATTAAAACTACAGCTTTCAATCTTTATCTTTCTCCATCAGCCTTTTTTTCCCCATCAGCACACTTCCTTATTTGGCTTGCCTTAGCAGCCTTCTTCCCTGTTCTTTAAGACAAAAGAAATCCCTAAAATGGCACTGGACTTAAGATAGAATAATAATCATTTAAGGTGATTAAGAAAAAGAAGGCATAACTTACTATCCGTTTGAAAGGTGAATTTCAAAACGATGGCTTCTTCAACCCCCAAACAGATTGCAGCCCCTCCCCTCCCAGCTTTTGGCATGCAGATAGCTTCGGAGTTCAACTCCAGAAACAGTTTGCCAGTTTACAGCTGTATTGAAGGATTCCGAATGGAAGTTCTTCGACACACCCTGAACGTGTGGATCATAAAACCTGATGGGATACCAGTCCCTTCAGTTAGAAGGCAGAAGAGCAGCACCCCAGGGAGAAATCCTTCGAAGATTTCTCCCTATGCATGTGTTCAGTTAGCCATGTTCCCAGGAAGTCAAGAAAGTAGAACTCTTTGGACACATTGATGCAAAATCTTTGGGATACAATGAAAGCTTATACCAGAGGTCTGATAATAGATTATACAAAGAAAAGAAATATTAAGAAAAGACAAGCTTATAAAGCACTAGAGGATGATTATAAGAAACTCGAAAAGGAACTTCAGAAGTTTCCACAAAAGAAGGATATTAAAATAAAAATGGATACAACTAAACATAAAATGGGGTTAATAGAAAAAGAAGACTTAGCACAAAAAATCAGAAGTGCTAAACAGAACTATTTTGAAGGTAGATGGTTAGCATATAAATTGAAAAAAGAGAGAGAATCAAGAAAAATAACACAACTAATAGATGACCAAGGACAAATTAGATTTGGGAAAAAAGAGAAAAAAGAAATTATACAAGAATACTATAGAAAACTGTATGAGCAAGAAAATATAGAGGAGGAAAATGTTAAACGATATTTGCAAAAGGCGAATTTACCCCAGATTCCTAAAGACATTGAAATGATGTTAGAAGAAAATATAACAATGATGGAACTAACGGAAGCACTTAAAAAACAAAAGAATGGGAAGGCACCAGGCCTGGACGGACTGCCAGCCTAATATTATAAGACATTACAGGAATCGTTGAGTCTCCCATTGTTAGAAGTTATGAATGTAAGCTATGTTAAAGAGGAAAATACCCAAGTTATGGTCAGAAACATACATTACACTTGTTCCAAAAGGGGATACTGACCCACAACAAATCAAAAATTATAGGCCTATTTCCCTGCTAAATTCAGATTATAAAATTTTTGCTTCAATATTGGCAGAAAGACTGAAAAGATATTTAAATAATTTCATACATTCTGACCAAAACGGGTCTCTGCCAAAAAGACAGATTAGAGACAATATGAGGATAATTCTGGATACTTTGGAATATTATGAGGCACATCCTGAAAAGCAAATGGCTCTGATATTTCTAGATGCACAGAAGCCTTTGATAATGTCAATTGGCGATTTATGTTACTTCAATTGGAGCAGATGGGCTTTGGTAGAAAATTCACTCAAGCAATAGAAGCCATATACTATAAACGAACAGCAAAAGTAATGATAAATGGAGAATTGACAGAGTCTATTGAGATAAAAAAAGGAATGAGACAAGGCTGTCCACTGTCCCCTCTGTGGTTTGTATTAACATTAGAAGTGCTAAATAAAAATATTAGAGAAGAAAAAGATATAAAAGGAATGAAAATTCGAAAGGAAGAATATAAATTGCAAGCGTTCGCAGATGACCTGGTTTTTATTCTTGAAGATCCTTTAGAGTGAATAATTACATTGATAGACAAAATAGGAGAGTTTGGAAAAGTAGCAGGTTTGAAAATTAATAAAGATAAAACAAAGATCTTGACAAAAAATATGTTAATAAAACAAAAAGAAGAATTGGCGGAAATATCAGCGATGCAGGTCATAAATAAGGTTAAATATTTGGGGATATATTTGACAGCAAGATGTAGCACACTTAAAGAGAATAACTATAATAAACTCAAACAACAGATTGGGACAGACTTGGCAAAATGGGAAAATTTACAACTATCATTGATAGGGAGAATATCGACAGTTAAAATGAACATACTACCTAGAATTCTATATTTGTTCCAGACAATTCTAATTAGACTGGGAAAAGATTATTTTGATGATTTGAATAAAATAATGTTAAAATATATTTGGCAGGATAAAAAGGCGAGGATAAAATTGAAATTGTTGCAAGATGCCAGAATAAGAGGAGGTTTTGGTTTGCCTAACTGGGAACTTTATTATCAAGTGACAAATTTGATGTGGATTAAAGAATGGATAATGCTAAGAAACATTAGGTTATTGACTTTAGGACATGACTTGTTGGGATGGCACACTTTTTTATGGTATAAGGGAACAAAAACACAGGGGTACTTTACAAGACATTATATACGAGAGGCTTTGTTACTAAACTGGGAGAAGCTTAAAAAACAACACTATTTAAAAATTCCAGTCTGGTTATCGATGATTGAAGCATTTTCATACTCAATAATATTTAGAAGGGAACAAATTGTTAGATATAGTGTATTATTGAATAAAAAGGGTGAACTTAAATCGAAGCAAGAATTGGAGGAACAAGGTTTAAAGATGAACTCGTTTTCTTATATGCAAGTACATTCTAGATATGATAAAGATTGTAAAACAAGGTTTTTATAATAATTTGACTAATTTAGATAAAATTTTAACAGGTTCTGATGAATATATAATTTAAAAAATGTATGGTTATTTATTAGAGGTAAAGTTGGAAGAACAAATTAAAGAATCAATGATTGCATGGGAGAAAAATTTTGGTTATGGAATTGATTTAGAGAAATGGCAAAAATTGTGGTTGCAAAATTACAAAATGACAATGTCAACAGCTTATAAGGAAAATTTGTATAAGATGTTTTACAGGTGGCATCGACCCCTGACGAGAATAGCCAGAATGTTCAAGAACAAATCTGAAACGTGTTGGAATGTCATCATACACCAGGCTCATATTACCATATGTGGTGGACATGTGTAGAAGCTAAAAGATACTGGATTAAAATCCACACATGGTTGGAAAAAATGATAAAAAAACACATAGACTTTAAGGCAGAGATTTTTTTACTAGGGATTGTGCCAGAAATATATAATAGAGAATTGAGATATTTGATTGTGAACGTTTTAACAGCGGCTAGAATTGTGTTTGCTAAAAATTGGAAAAATGAGAAAATACCAACGCAAGATGAAGTTATTAAGAAAATCATGGAATGTGCTGAAATGAGTAAATTGACATTGGAAATTAGAGAACAAGAAGATAAACAATATTATAAGATACGGGATTTATTTTATGGCTAGATAATAAAACATGGAAATGAAATATGAAACATGAAATGAATGTTATAAATATAATACTCAAAAATAATTTTTATGAAGCGATAAAGCCATAGTTAAAGCCCCTCATTTGTGATCTTGTTCAGGAGGGGGGAGCAGACCTGGCAGGTATTATAGAGACCTGGTTGGGCCAGGAGGGGGGGGTTCCCCTCATTGAAATGTGCCTACCAGGTTTCCACACATTCCATCAGCCAAGGTCACAGGGGAGGGGCGGGGGGGGTAGCGGTTATTATTAAAGAAGGTCTTAGACCGAGGGAGGCCACTGTTCCTCAGACCGCCGGCTGTGAGCCCCTCCTTGTGAAGTGGGGTCATGGGGTACAGATGGGTTTGCTGATCACGTACCTGGCACCCTGCCACGTGGAAGCAGCCCTGCCCGAGCTCCTCAATGTTATCGCAGCGGTGGCGGTTGACACCCCTAGATTCATGGTCATGGGGGATTTCAACCTGCCATCCATGGGTGAGACGTCTGAGGTGGCTCGGGAGTTCATAGTTTCCATGGCAGCTATGGACCTGACCCAACTAATTCATGGCCCTCCCACATGGGGGGAAATACGCTGGGCCTGGTTTTTGTCTCTGGACAGTGGTTGAGTGATCTTGAGATAGGGGATATAGTCACCGAGCCCTTGTCATGGTCGGATCACTCTCTCCTTCACCTTGACCTTCGAACCACTGCACCTCGCCGCAGGGAGGCGGAGGCGGTAATATGGTTCCGCCCCTGGTGCATGATGGAGCCCAAGAGGTTCCAGATAGAGCTTGGGCCATTCCCTGAGGCTCTGGCTCATGCCTCGACTGGAGACCTAGTGGCCGCCTTGGACAGGGCAGCAGCTGGAGCTCTGGATCAGGTCGTGCCTTTGCGGCCTCTGACCCAGCGCCGATCTCATCTGGCTCCTTGGTTCACTGAGGAGCTAAAGGAGATGAAACGCTGGAAAAGATGCCTAGAGAGTAGCTGGAGGGTCAGTCTTTCTGAATCTGACCGGACACTGGTAAGATCTCATATTAAGAATTACCTAATGGCGATAAAAGCAGCAAAATGTAATTATTTTGCTGCTCTTATTGCATCATCAGAGAACCGCCCAGCCGCCCTGTTTAGGGTGACCCGCTCCTTGCTCCACCAGGGAGCGCGGGAGGACCCCTTGGAGGGTAGAGCCGAGGACTTTGTACAGTACAAAATGACTCAGATTCAGGAAAGTCTGGACTCCGACTGGGTAGTTTCAGGGGGGATGACGGAGGCAGGTCTTGAGAATGTTATCTGGGATGAGTTTGATCCTGTGACTCCTGACGACGTGGACAGCGTTCTTTTGAGAGCGTCCGTTCCCTGGCTCCGTTAAAGCCCCAGAACAGCTGACAAACACTGGAGACTTGAAATTCTCTCCCCGGACAAAGGGGAGAGAGAAGAGCAGGCAGGTGGAGGTAGAGCCCCCCCGAACGCCCTAGGAAAAATCCTGGGGCGCGAAGGGCACATGCTCCCTAATAGCCTGTCAAGCCACTCCAGACCAGGGATGTCTCCGCTAATTAGCAGAATTAGAAGCCGCGACCAATCTTGCTGAATGGAAATGAGGGAATTAACATCTTGAACTAACAGCAGGCGGAACGAGCAAGGAGAAATCAGACTGCAAGTATTTTTTACCTAACTCCAATGCCTAGAGCCTCCTTCAGAAGTAATCACTTAGTACTTTGCAACAATATGGCGATTGAAGCTTGAAAGGGCGGGGGAAATGGAAAGTTACAGCAAAAGTTTCGTTTTGCTGGCAACCCTTCACCTGGGAAAAAAAAAGCTTTTGTGCTGACAGAAGGAGGATTTTAAACGTTAATTAATATTGGGAAATTTTTTGAGGAACTCTTCTTTTTGGCTCTGATTAAATATAAAGACTAATTTCAAACTGGAAATGGCCTCAAAGTCTGTAAAAACTGTTCCTACTAAAGGAACTGGGAGTGCTGGTAGCTCCCCAGCTCATATTCCTAGATTACAAGTTTCTACTCCTCCAGTGGATCCACAGACTTTAACATTGGAGATGTTGCAACAAGCCCTCCAAGTCACCCAAAATAAAATTGTTGATGTGATTGATGAAAAAATTAAGAAAACTAATGAAAAAATTAAGGAAACTAATGAAAAGATACAGGCTGTGTCAGATGAGATTGCAATTCACAATCAGGGGATTAGGGATGATATATTAATGGCATTTAAGTGTCTGGCAGGCAGTATTGAAATGATGGATGACAGAGTTGAGGAAATTAAACAATCTTCTGAAATTTTGGATAGTAAAATAGGAGAAGCTCAAAACAGAATTCAAAGGGCTGAAGATGATGTAACAATGATACAATACAGAGACATGGAATTTGCTTTAAGGTTCAGAGGGGTGAAGGAGAATAAACAAGAGAATTTGAAAGAAATGATGTCAGAAGCATTGGCACCGCTGGTGGGGGAGTCAAAAAATGATCTGGGCTGGCAGATTGACAAGCTGTACCACGTTAATTCCTGGATTGCTAGACAGAAACATTTACCAAGAGACATTGTGATATACTTTACTACAAGGAGAGTACGTAACGAAATTTTACAGGCTACTTTTAAAAACAAGCTTCGGGTGGAAGGCCAGGAAGTAATGACAATGAAAGAAATCCCCCCTAAGATCTTGAAAGCTAGAAGGGAGTATGCTTTTCTGGTGGATGAACTGAGAAAACGCCAGATACAGTACAGATGGGAGGTGCCAACTGGACTAGTGGTGACTTACTCAGGAGAGAGATATCGGCTTAATACAATTTGGAAAGCAAGATATTTTTATAGTAACGTATTAAAGGCTGGCACACCCAAATCAACTAAATCACCAGAAGGCAAACGAAAGAAAGAAGTAATGGAAGCTGAGACAGAAGAGCTCTTGACAGTAGTTCAGGGGGTGATCAAGAAGAAATATTACAAATCCAAATGGCTACTCAAGAGTTGGCGCTGATTGATTTCTCGCAGTTACCAAAGGATCAAAGACAGACCAGATCGGTGACAGCTAGACTCAAGGAAGAATTAAGACAGCAACAATCCCAGATGGCAACTCAAGAAATGATCCAAGATACTACTAAAACAGGAGCAGTGGGGGGGAGCAAGACCTAAAAGTCAAATGAGATCAGAGCATCAGGACTTGCTTCAGAGGCTCCAAAGGCCCGGAGATGGGAACTAGATTTTTTACTTGGAACGTTAACGGCTTGAATTCTCCACAGAAAAGAAGAAAAATATTTCACTATCTCAAGAGACTCACTTACAAGAACTCATATAGATCAAAAATATTTGATTAATGCAAGACTTGGTACATCTTATGTAGCAGCAGCACCAGAAAAGAAAAATGGTATAGTTATATATTTGAAAAGAGACTTAGTTGCTAAATTAATTGAAGCAGACGATCAAGGAAGATTTTTAGCGATAGAACTTTTAATAAAAGGAGAAAAAATACTTATAATTGGAGTTTATGCCCCGAATCAACAACAAGAAAATTTTTATAATTTACTATACTCAAAATTGACACAGTGGGCATATAAAACTTGTATCCTGTTAGGCGACTGGAATGGTGTTTTGGACGTTAAAAAAGACAAGAAAGGACCTAAACAAAATATGTTAACAAGAGCAAAATTGCCCAAAGCGTTTTGAGAAATGATGGATGACTGGGAGTTGAGAGATATTTGGTGTGAAAGAAACCCGGAAGAAAAAGATTTTACTTTTTTTTCAGATAGACATCAATCCTTTTCAAGGATTGATTTTATATTAATTACTAATGATCTTTTATCTAGGGTGAAATATACGAAGATTTGCTCAAGAACATTGACAGACCATAGTCCAGTTTGGCTGGAATTGGAGTATGAGAAAGGGCCTAGGAGGTCCTGGAGGTTAAATGATAATTTGTTTAGGTATGAAGAAAATGTAAAAGAGTTTTAAAAATTTATGAAAGAATTTTTTGTTATGAATATGCAAAAGGGCACATCGATGGAAATGGTATGGGATGCAAGTAAGGCATATATACGAGGAATTTTGATATATTTGAATAATAAATATAGAAAGAAACGGGGGACAAAAAGAAAAGAATTAGAAGATGAGATTAGTAAACAGGAACGGGCTTTAGTAGCTAATCCAACAGATAAGAAAATCAAAGAGGCAATCAATTTATTGAAAGGTCAATTTAATATGTTAATAGCAGATCAAGTGGCAACTAATTTAAGATATGCAAAACATAATACTTTTTACAATGCCAATAAACCAGGCAAGTGGTTAGCATATTTGTTAAGGAAAAAGCAAAAATCAAGGACAATAGAGAGAATAAAATATAAGGGTAAAGAGGTTTATGAGCAACAACTGATTAAAAAATCTTTTTTAGAGTTTTATTCGAGGCTGTATACTGGTGATAAAATTAAAGATATAGATATAGATAGATATTTGCAGAAAGAGAATATTTATACAATTTCAAATGAGCAGAGGGATAGTTTAAATCAATTGATAACTTCCGAGGAAATTGCGTTAGCAATTAAGCAGTTGAAAGTGGGTAAAGCTCCTGGGACGGACGGCTTGACGGCTATTTACTATAAAACCCTACAGGAGGAAATGATAGAACCGTTGAAAGAATTATTTAACAATATACAACAGGGAGGAGAGGTACCTCCAACTTGGAAGACAGCATTTATCTCGTTGATCCCAAAAGAAGGGCATGATGATACAGATCCTAAAAATTATAGGCCAATGTCATTATTAAATACAGACTATAAGATATTTGCTAAAATTTTGGCAAATTGATTAATGACAATCATGCAGCAAATGATTCACCATGATCAAACTGGTTTTATAAATGGTAGACAAATGAAGAGTAATGTAAGGCAAATTGTTAACTTATTAAAGTATTTGGGAAGGAACAACCAGGTCCCTGCAGTGCTTGTATTCTTGGATGCTGAGAAAGCCTTTGATAGATTGGCAATTTTTACTAAAACTAATAGAAAGGATGCAATTTGGAGAACAATTTGTACAATCTATTAAGGCAATATATCAAAAACAAACAGCGCAAATAATAGTTAATGGTGGTTTAACAGATGCTTTTAACATAGAAAAAGGAACAAGGCAAGGCTATCCTTTGTCCCCGTTATTGTTTATTTTGACGCTGGAAATTTTATTAAACAAGATACGCGAGATGAATACAATAAAGGGATTTAAAATTAGACAGCATGAGTACAAGGTACGAGCATTTGCGGATGACCTGGTTGTTACCTTAACCCAACCAGTACAATCGATTACAGCCTTGATGGATATAACCTGCTTATATGGACAAGTATCTGGTTTTAAAATAAATGTAGCTAAAACAAAAATAATAGCTAAAAATATGGTTAGGAGCCAAAAAGAAGAGATAGAAAGGTTAACAGGATTTGAAGTAGTTAAGAAGGTTAAATATCTGGGGGTCTATATTATGACTGCAAATACGAAATCATATCAGTACAACTATGAACCATTATGGCACAAAATACAGAAAGAGTTGGACAATTGGAAAAAACTAGAACTGTCTTTGCTGGGAAGGATAGCCTCTGTAAAAATGAATATTTTACCAAAATTTCTATTTCTTTTTCAAATGATACCTATACTTAAAAAAGATGAAAACTTGAAGGAATGGCAGAAGGGCATAAATAAATTTGTGTGGGCAGGGAAGAAACCACGAGTCAAACAAAAGATATTGCAAGATACTAGAGAAAGAGGTGGTCTTAAGATGCCCAATTTAAGATTGTATTATGAAGCTGCTGCCCTCTCAGCAATCACAGATTGGATAAACTTAACAGAGGAAAAGATATTGAATATTGAAGGATATGGTTTGGTTTATGGCTGGCATGCTTACTTAGTGTATGATAAGAAAGTAGATAAGACTTTCAAAAGTCATATATTAAGAAATGCTCTATTGCGTGTCTGGAAAAAGTATAAATATAAACTAAATGATAGGTTACCAATATGGACAGTACCCAGACACGCAATAGAGAACATAAATTTAGAGCAAAAGCAAGATAAGATTACATATAAGAAACTCCTTTATAAGGAAGGAGTCAGATTACAGTTAAAATCCATGGAACAACTAAGAGAAGAAGGGATTATTAGGACTTGGTTTCAATATGGACAGCTGCAGGCCAGATGGAGAGAAGATCAAAAAATTGGTATTTTGCAGCAGGATGAGAATTTGATAAAGCAAATAAGAGATGAAGGTCAAATGCACATAAAAAGGTTGTACAATGCATTACTGGAAATAGATTCAGAAACAGATTTAGTCAAGGATTGTATGATAAAATGGGCACAAAATGTAGGTGAACCAATAATGATGGAAACATGGGAAAAGATATGGGTTAGAAATGTAAGATTTTGGCTTCCGGTCTGGCTTCCGCTGCCGCCAGACAGTCCTTTGAGACCGCCAGCCCCGATGCCTGTAAAGAGCCGCCTTTACACCTGAAAGGCAGCTCGAAAAACTCCATTTCCTGACGGAAATGTGAGTCAGAGCAGGCGAGGGCAGGTAGAGCCCTCTGCGAAGTCTCCAGAGTTTTTTTTTTAAACTCTTGGGGACAAGCAGGTTGTGGCTCCCTATTCCCGCTCGCCGCTG
Organism: Arizona elegans; assembly: GCA_022577455.1. Lineage (NCBI taxonomy): Eukaryota > Metazoa > Chordata > Lepidosauria > Squamata > Colubridae > Arizona > Arizona elegans. The sequence goes on along the minus strand of JAKOOJ010000007.1, from coordinate 33,937,576 downwards.
CTCTGGGCTTCGGGAGAACTCTGCCTTTTTTGCAGAGCTAGGCGCTGGAACCGGATCAATCAACGAACCTAACAGATGGATTAATTAAAAAAGATGAGACTTGGACTTGGGACCCTAAATTGCAAGTATCCTTAATGAATTTATAAGCATTTTAGAGTGAAGGAGAAAAAAACTTTAAAATGGCGACCACTGAGGCTTGGGAAGTAGAAGAAAGCCGAAAGTGAGAGTCCTTCCGTAACAGCTACAAAGTAGCAGAATATATAGTGCTGGCTACAATTTGGAAGAAAAATAGTTATTTTAAGTTCCTTTCTTCTTGGAGATTTGTACTTGATCTTGTTTGGGGAAAAGTTTTCCTTTTTTTAAAAAAAAAGAGTTTGTTGGCAGGATGGCGTTAAAACTTATAAAGCCTGACAGACAAGCAGTGGGGGGGTGCTCCCCCATTCACAATTGTCTGAACAAGCTCTGAGCCTACAGACTCTGCAGAATGGTTTTAATTTAAAAGAATTTCTTCAGAAGGAAATGGCAAAATATTATGAGACTGTGAACCAGAAATTTGAAAAATTAAGGCAGGAAATTAAAGAAATGATACAACTAAAGTATGATAATCTGCAACGAAAGATTGTAACAGTGACTAATGGTTTTTCAGAAGTTGTTATAAAGTTGTATACAAATATCAAATTACTAGAGTCTAAAATGAAGGAAGTTGATGATAAGATTTATAATTTGGACAATAAAATACAAAGAATTGAAAATGATTTAATAAATATTCAAGACAATAGTTTAGAAGTAAAGTCTAAAAAGGAAGCTGGTCACGAGACTTATAATGCAGAAGATATAAAGCAAGGGATTGAAAGAGAAGTTGTAATGATGCAATACAGGCTTACAGAATTTGCGATCAGAATGAGAGGCTCACAGGAAAATAACAGTGATGATCTAAGAAAAATATCTGCTCAAGTTCTGGCTGGGATCTTAAAGGTTCATCCTGAGGAGGTATCTTGTAAAATTGATAAGGCCTATAGAGTAAATTCTTGGATTGCAAAGCAAAGGCAATTGCCTAGAGATGTGGTGATTTACTTTACAGATAAAGAAATAAGAAATGATATTGTGCAAAAATCCTTTAATTCTACTCCACAACTGTATGGGAGAAAAATTTGGATATATAAAGAATTGCCGCCTAAGATGTTAAGAGATAGAAAGAAATTTGGACTTTTGGTGACTGAGCTAAGAAAACAAAATATTTTTTTTAAAAGAAATTTTATTGATTTTCCAAAACAAAAAAGAAAATATACAATCAATCTCTGCTATCGGAGGTACAGTGTATTTACAGTAAAGTGAAACAAATATTGGTAAACATAAGGCTTCAGTCTTAACTATACATGAACTATACAATATGACTATACTACATGTGCCAGGTCAAATTTCAAAAGTCATGTTTTCGTCTTATTTTTAAGCCAATGGTACCAAATACCCCATACATCATAGTATCTTGAGTTTTCCTCATTTTTTAGCTTGCTTGTCAGTTTCGCCATTTCTGCGCACTCTAAGATCTTATTTATTAGAGTATCTTCTGAGGGTAAAAGTTTGTTTTTCCACCATTTTGCGAAGGCTAATCTAACCGCAGTTATAATCTGAATTATCAATTGGGTTTTGTTGTTGTTTAAGCCCTCTTCAGTTATGCCTAGGAGGAAAAGTTCCGGGAGTAGGGCTACCTCCTGTCCTGTTATTTCACAGAGCCAGTGTTGAATTTTGGACCAATACTTTCTAGACTCAGGGCAAGTCCACCATAGATGATAGAAGGTGCCAACCGATTTTCCACATTTCCAACATGTGGGAGAGAGATTTGGGAACATCTTAGCTAGCTTCGCTGGGGCTAGATACCACCTATGAAGCAATTTGTAATGGTTTTCCCTAAACGTTGTCGATTTAGTTATTTTATAATTTCTATTCCAAGCTATCTCCCAATCGTTGAAATTTAATCTATATCCTAAGTTTTTTTCCCAGATGTTTAATTGTCTTTTTGCTATAGACTCTGCCTTATCTTCATCTAGTAAAAAGTGATACATTTTTGTTAACATTTTTTTTTCTGGTCCCCAAATTATTTTGTCAAAATTTCCATGTTTCGCTGCTATTCCAAATTTGTCTCTGTCTTTTTGAAATCTTGAATTGATCCGAATATAATTCCACCAGTCCAAACTAAAGCCCTACTCCCTCAATAGCTCCAGGGATTTTAGTTTCCCTTCTTCATCGAGGATGTCTTTATATGTACCCCATTTTTGATCATCTCTCCTGATTGGAGCCGCCAGTGATTCTATAATAGAGAGCCAAATGGGTACCTTAGTATAGATCTTCTGTCTAATTTCGGTCCATGTACAGATGAGGGTCTCCCTGATTTTATGCTTATGAAAATAGGATTTTTTCTTATTCTTTATATCCCAGAGATGAGAGTGCCATCCTTCTAGGAGGTCATGGCCTTCCAAAGTCAGGGTTCTCCTATCCTGTAACTTGATCCACTCCTTGATCCAAATTAATTTTGCAGCCTTTTGATATAGTTCCCAGTCAGGGAGCCCAAAGCCTCCCAGATTCCTTTTCCCTTGGAGTATCTTAAAAGAAATCCTCGATTTCTTACCCTCCCACAAAAAGTTCCTGATGTGTTTGTTCAGGTCCAAAAAGAATTTCTTGTCTAGTGTTAGCGGAATATTTTGGAATAGAAACAGAATTTTTGGTAGGATGTTCATTTTGATCGCTGCAATTTTACCAATCAGAGACAATTTGAGCTTTTTCCACCTTTCAAGGTCTTGGTGTGTTTTCTGTAAAAAGGGAGTGTAATTATCCTCTTTTAGTGAGGAAAATCTCGCGGTAATCCATATTCCCAGATACTTTATTTTCCTAACTATCTGGAGGCCTAATGATTTTTCCAATTCTTCCTTTTGTAAATCTGTCATGTTTTTCACTATAATTTTGGTTTTATTCTTATTGAGTTTTAGGCCCGCCACCTCTCCATACTCTTGGATTTCCTGCATTAACTTTACACCAGATTCTAGTGGGTCTTCCATTATGAGGGCTACGTCATCCGCGAAAGCTTGGGTTTTGAAGGTTTCATTCCTAATCTTTAATCCCTTAATCTCTTTGTTGGTTCTTATCTTTCTGAGTAGCACCTCTAGCACCAGGATATATAGTAAGGGAGATAAAGGACATCCCTGTCTCACTCCTTTTTGGATCTGGAACAACTGGGTTCTATCTCCATTCACTAGAATGTTTGCCCTCTGGTTTTTATATATGTTCTCAATCATCTTCCTAAAGTTGGTGCCAAATCCCATTAGATCAATTTGATTTATCATAAAGGTCCAATTCAAATTGTCGAATGCCTTTTGGGCATCGACAAACATTAAGGCCAGCTGTTTTTCGGGATGTTGTTTGTAATATTCAAAGGTGTTTAGAACTGTCCTCAAATTGTCCCTGATCTGTCTCCCTGGGAGAAAGCCATTTTGGTCTTTATGAATCCAGCGATTTAATATTTTTTTGAACCTCTCCGCAATTATATTCATGAACAGTTTATAATCTGCATTCAACAATGAGATAGGTCTATAGTTGGATATCTGTTTCGGGTCGGCACCTTCCTTCAGTATAAGTGTCAAATACGCTTCCCTCCACGAATCTGGGATTGTGATACCCGCCAGGGCCTCGTTTAATATTTCTAGCAGCTCTAATTTTAAGGTGTCATCAAATTTTTGATATAATTCCCCGGGGAGACCATCTGGGCCTGGAGTTTTATTCTTCTTTATTTTAGAAGGGGCCGTTTTTAATTCCTCTATGGTAATTTTTTCATTTAACAATTCCTTTTCTTCTTCAGAAATTAGCGGTAGTTTAGCTTCACACAAATACTGTTCTACCTTGCTTGACGCTATTCCTTCATTTTTGTATAAATCTTCATAAAATTTTCTTATACTCTCTAATTTGTCCTCTTCCTTCATCAGCAAGTTGCCCTTAGAGTCTTCTAATACTAGTATTTGGTTTTTTTCCTTCTCTTTTTTTAGTTTATACGCCAGCCATCTCCCCGATTTGTTAGCGTTCTCAAAACAATAGTGTTTGGATCTTTTTATTTTCTGTGCCAATTCCTCCTGGTCCAATAGGTTCAATCTATGTCTCGTCATCGACCACTGTTGTTTGGACGCCTCATCTCCTGGGCATTGCTGGAGTTTATCTTCGGCTTGCAATAGCTTATTGGTGAGCTCTTCTGTGATCTTTCTTTTTTCTTTGTTTTTGAAGGCAGTATATGATATGGCTACCCCTCTCACGTAGGCCTTCATAGCGTCCCACACGATTTCTTTAGCTGTCTCTCGATTTCCATTTTCTATGAAAAAGCGTTTGACTTCTTCGTTCAATTTCCGAATAAACTCTTCTTCGTATAACAACTTAGTCCTTAACCTCCATCTCTGTTGTGTTTTCTTTATATTGTGGTGCCAGCTAATCTCGAGGAACTTATGGTCTGCCCAAGCGTTTGTGCACATGTTAACGTTTTTAATTTCAAGGCCCAGTTTTCTGGTAGTCCAAACCATATCTATTCTGGACCAGGAGTTATGTGGCGTTGAATAGAAAGTGAATTGTCTGTCATGGGGGTGTAAAGTGCGCCACAAATCGATTAGGTTAATCTCATCCACTAAATCAAAAAAAGTCTTTGGTAGGGGAGATCTTTTGTTCTTTTTAGTTATATCAGATTTATAATCATATTTAGGGTCTATAATTCCATTGAAATCCCCAACCATACAAATTTCATTGTTTGCCCATTTTGCTAGCTGTTCATGTAATTTCCGATAAAATTTCCCTTGTTTTTTATTCGGGGCGTAAACCCCCACCACTAACACCTTGGAATTGCCTCTCGTTATCTCTACTATCAGTATTCTCCCTTTTTCATCTTTATATTTACATTCTGCCTCTATTCCTTTCTTAACATAGATAGCCACCCCCCTTTTTCTTTTCTCCACTAATGAGAAGAATACTTTACCGAATTTGGTATAATTTAAATAGTTGGCTTCGTCCTTTTTTATATGGACCTCTTGGATACAAATTATATCAGGCTTTTGTTTCGTCAGATTCGACAGTATTATCCTCCTTTTTTTGTAATCATTTAGACCGTTCACATTGAGCGATAGGATCTTAGTATCGTTCATTGCTGTAGCTGTCCTCTAGTAACTGGTTTTTATTTGCCTTTTAGTGTTACTGCTCTCACTGGTCTAGATTTTTTCCCTCTTTCTTCTGTGTCTTCCTTTTTCTTCTCCTCTTCTATGTCTTCTCTAGTGATTTGTTCTTGCGATGTCTCTTCTTCCGTATTTTGTATTTCGTTTTCCTCCTTACTGGTTTGTTCCTCTTCACCTCCCCTTAATTGTTCTAGGAAATCTTGGGCTTCGCTTACACAATCAATTCTGATTTTCCTCCCTTGCCACGATATTAGCAATCCTTCTGGGAGGAGCCACCTAAATATTATGCTTCTCCTGTTTAATTGGTTTGTCAAAAACCTATAGTTTTTCCTCCTCTCCCTCACTCTCCTTGGAATTTGTTTTAAGATGTTCACTTCTTTTCCCCCGTATATGATTTTTTCCTCCCTAGCTATGTTATACAGAATGTCTCTCACTTTTTTCCTAGCGAAGCGAATATGGACTTCTCTAGGGAGCCTGTTCCTTCTCACATAGTTGGTTTGAACTCTGTAGACCTCGTCGATCTCTCAGATTATATCTTGCTTGTCCTGTTGGAGTGTCTCTGCAATCAACTCGGCCATCCTATCTCCTAGGTCCTCTTCTTTGTCTTCCGCTATGTTCTGGAAACGCAAATAAAATGAGGCCTTGTCCATCTCGAGTTGAATTAAAGTGTCTTCTGTATCTTTATTCTGCGCCCACAGGGTTTGATCGACCATGTCCAGTTTCTTCTCGTTTTTTTCTATTCTTTGTTCCGCTTTTTGGATTCTGTTCTCGTTGCTGGCAATCGAAGTTTGGATCTCGTTCATTTTAGCATCCAGTCCATGTATATCGAGTTTCAGTTCGGAGTGGCTATTTAAAAGCTTTTCTTGCATCGCAAGCATGGTTTCTTGTATTGTTAGTAGCGACAATTGTAGTGTTTGCAACGTTGGAGTTGCTGGAGGTTTGTCAGTTTTCTGTGAACCTTCTACTACTTTCTGGATAGCTGGCGATGACATTGCAATCGTGGGAATGGATGGCCCTTTTTTGTTAGTTTTTGCGATTGTGGATGTCAAACTTGCCATTTCTTTCAGGAGTGCTTTTTGGTCTCTAATTATATTCTCAATCTTACACCATATAATCATCCAATGTGACTTGCCACCTTGTATTCGAAGAGACTATCTTAAATCCCTTCCTCCTTAATTAAATCCCACTAATTTCTTAATATGATTCAGCTAGAGCTTGGTTTATAGATTAGTATGATATGGGAATTCTAGGCAGTAAGTCCAGATAAGGTTCTTATAGAACTAAATAGAATCTTAATATAATTATTAATTATAAATATGTTAATACGTTAATAGGTTAGACAGTTGAAGGATTAAATTAATCAATAAGTTAATTAAACAGTAATCAATAAATTAATAACTTGATAAATTCTCTTAATAGTTTCTAAGTATCTAAATTGAACCCTTACTATAGTATACAATATTACTATCAAATAAATAAATATATAAAAGGCTATTACCAACCAGAATAAATATTTAAGATTTAAGCTATTTGATATTTGAGATTAAATAAATTCAAAAAGTAGAATAAATATATCTAGATAAATAAATGTATACTGTATCAATTCAATTAATGCAAATCTAAAACCTTATATAAAACTAAATCCAATCACTATTTAATAAGATCAATACTTAAATACTCAAGTTTATATATTCAATATTTCCTAACCTAAAGCAAATCTAGTTGAAGGTAAAATATATATATATAAATAGATATTTTTCTTATAACTTATCGAAGGCAAAGTCAAAGTTCTGAGTATTGAAATTTCAACTACTCGAGGGATCAGGGGAGAGAAAAGAAATAGAAGAATATCTATGAGGGATATGGTGAACTCCCAGCGTTAAATCTTCGCTTCTTAGCTCTACTAAGATCCGGCGCTTCTCAGTGGTAAGGCTCACCGCTAGAGCGTCTCTTTGTCAATTCTCTGCTGCTTCAATCTTGTGGCTCAATGGATGCACTTCCTGTTTCCCCAGAGCTCTCTAAAGCTTTCAAAAGCAGGTCACAAATTTCTCCTTCTTCTTTTTCACTTCGATCGTAAAAAACAACCCAACCGCCCCGATTGACTTTTTGAAATCTTTTCCCTTCTCACCACGCCGTCTGGAGCTCTTTATAAAGGTCTTTATTCTCCCTTCGTGGATCTCAACCGCTCGTCAGGTTGTCGGGTCTTCGTAGATGTAGTCTCCTTGCACCCTCGCCGTCGCCGCCTGATTTCAGGTTGAGCACTCCTCTCCCGACTCCGCTGACCTCCTCTTTCAGCGCAAAATCGCTCCAAGGTAAGAAATGAGGCTTTAGATCAAACACTGCGCCTCCGATCTCCTTTTAAGCTTCCCGTCTCTTGCCGGCTATTACAGCTTCAGGCCCGCCATTAGCGGCCGGCTCACCGCGTTGGATTGACAGAGCTGCCGGGTTCAGCGAGAAGTGGTCGCACCCCACTTTCCCACTTGCCTGGCTTCCCCTCTTGTCCGCGGGACTCTCCAGGTCCTACGCCCCTTAAGAGATCCCCAAAACGCGATGAAAAGAGGTGTGAAGGAGCAGCGAGCACTCACTCCACACCCTGTCGCTGCAAGTCACCAGCCGGAAGTCCTAGAAAAAAAGAAAACAAAATATTTTATTCAGGTGGGATGTTCCAGTGGGTGTAATATTGAGATATCAAGGAGAAAGATATCAGTTAAATACTGTTGGAAAAGCGAAAGAATTTTACTACAAGGTCCTTAAAAAGCAAAATCAACAAGAGATAGAAATTCAAGAAAAGCAGAAGGAGATGGAAGTAATGAAGAAACAACAAGTTACAGAGGTCTCCACAGATGAGCCGCTTTTGGATTCTTTCTCAGAGGTCTCAGCTGGACTATTTAATATAAGAGAGGCGGTTCCAGATTCTAAAGTAATGACTTATCAAGCCACAAACCAGCATGGAAATCAATCAGTTGATATACAATTTATAGAACCAGAAAGATTTAAGCCACAAAAGCAAAACCAACAAGATCAAGTTATAGATCAGCATGAAAACCAAATAGTCGATACACAATCTACAGAAAGGAATTCAGGATGGAGATCTAACCCACAAAAAGTCAAGAAAAGAAGAAGCAGGTCTCACAAAAACAAAAACTTTTAAACTAAACAACAGTGTAATGCCAGTTATCTAAGAGATGATTGAATATATGAAAAGATAATGGGCAAAGTATTGGTTTATTTTATCCTGAGGAGAGTGACAGACCTCTGCAGTGCTGAACTTTTGGGATGTGAAAAGGGCCTTAAATTGAATGGATTGGAAATATCTTTTTTTTTTTTTTGATTTTTTGATAAATATATTACGTTTATGCTGAGTTACACGGCAAGAGAGTTACTGGATTGGGGCACGCAGAAGATCTGGTTGTTACCCTATTATGGTGGTTGGAATTAATAATCTGGATAATCCGGTTTGTCCGCCGCCAGAGAAGACGGTCTCCTTTTAAGGACCGCCAGCCCAGCTGTCTGTAGAGCTGCTTCGATACCCAGAAGCAGCTTGAAAACTTCAAAAATCTGAAGGATTGCTGGAGGAGAGAAGGCAAGGCACTGGTTGAGCCCCCAGAGAATCGCTGCTGGGGAGGAAACAGGCGCGGCTCCCTTTCAACTTGCCAGACTCCGGACGGCGTGGGACGACCCTGCTCTTCGCAGAACAAGCTGGCTGCTGCAAACGTCTTATCCGAATGAAACCAACCTTAATAATCAGTGGAAGTATCAACTTGAACCCCCGAACTTGAAAACTGCAAGTATTGACGCTTTGGTGACTTTTTAAATTAAGAGAAAGTACGATCGTGTGAAACTGATTTGAAAAAAAATGGCGCCCAGCACTTGAGCTAACGAGCTAGTGAAAGTGATTCTGAGAAGCTACTTTGATCAGTTACAAAGTTACTCTGCCTGTAATACAGAGGAATAGGAGAAGAGGGGAAAAAATTCTTTAAAATCTGAGTTTGTTCAGTTTAGCTTCTATCTGATTAAACCTGGGGGATTTTTTTAGAAGCCTTTGTGGAGGTGAAAAAGGAAAAAGGATTTCCCTCTTTAGAAAAACTAACCTACATGGCAGAATGGCTTCAAAGAAGCAGGAAGGAAAGGCAGCAGGGGGGGATCCCCCACACACAAACATGAATCACAGGCTCCTTCTGTCCAACAAACTCAGAAAAAAGATTTTGACTTTGAAAATTTAAAAGAATTTATATCCCAGGTTTTGGATGATAAATTTCAAAAATCTCAACAGGAAATAGATGATAAACTTCAAAAATCTCAACAGGAAATTATGCAGGAAATTAATGAAATCAAAGATATGGTGAAACAGGATTATGGCAAGGTGACTAAAAAAGTATCAGATGTGGCGTCTGGCCTTGCAGAATTTATTATTAAAGTGGACTCTAAAGTGGAAGAATTTAAATCAGAAGTCAATGTTAAGATGAAAGACAATGATTATAAAATTTCTGATGTTGATGATAAAATGCAGAGAGTCGAAAACGAAATTGTTATGATGCAATTCAGGGCAATGGAATTTGCTATAAGGCTTCGAGGAATCAGAGAGGATGACCGACAGGATTTGAGACAGACTTGTGCTGAGACCTTGGCAGTGATATTAAAAATTAATCCTGATGTGGTTTTTTACAAAATAGACAAAATTTATAGAGTGAATTCCTGGGTGGCCAGACAAAGACAATTGCCTAGAGATGTGGTGATATATTTTACAGACAGAGCAATAAGAAATGACATCCTGCAAAAATCTTTTCTTACCTCTGTGCAAGTGGGGGGCGCACAAATTGGAGTTTATAAAGAACTACCACCTAAAATGCTGAAAGCCAGAAAAGATTTTGGCTTTCTAGTAAACGAATCGAAAAAACAAGAGATACCATTCCGGTGGGATGCCCCAACTGGCATAATTTTGAAGTACAAGGGAGAAAGACATCGTTTGAATACTGTGGAGAAGGCGGAGTATTTTTATACTACTATTTTTAAAGAAAGAACACCATCTCCACGTACATCTACAGTGTTGGAGATTAAAGAGAGTGATAAGAAGCAACTTCAGCAAGAATTGCAAGAACAGTCTAAGCAGGTGGAGTTAGAGGAAACGCAGGGTGCTGTGGGAGGTTTCTTGGAGGAGCCCCTGTTAGAATCTTCTCCAATCTTAGACCCGGCTCGGATGGTTGAAGTTAAGGATCAGCGTATAACTCGTGCAAAATCCAAGCAACTTAAAGAAAAGCAACAACAGGAAAGACAATATAAAAAGGGAGCTAAGAGTACTACACAAGAGACTGAAGTCATGGGGGGAGCAAGACCGAAGATCCTGGAAGATATTCGGTTATTCTGCTCGTTGCTTCAGAAAGATAAAGATGACAATTAAGTGTTTATCTTGGAATGTGAATGGGTTGAACTCAGTACAGAAAAGGAAGAAGTTATTTGCATACTTGAGACAATTTAATAATGATATAATTTGTTTACAAGAAACTCATATCACAACTCAAGATCAAAAATACTTGATAAATTCTAAATTAGGAACACATTTTATATCTTCAACTTCGCAAAAAAAGAATGGTGTGGTTATTTATGTAAACAAAAGACTAACAGCTAAAATTATAGAAGCAGATGAAGATGGTAGGTTTATAGCAATTGAATTGCTTACAGTAAATGGCCAAATTCTTTTGATTGGAATTTATGCTCCCAACCAACAACAGGATCATTTCTATAAAATGTTACATACTAAAATACTGCAATGGGACTATAGATCTATTTTAATTATGGGAGATTGGAATGGAGTAATTGATTCTAAACTAGATAAAAAGAGTTTGGCGAAATCCAGGATCAGATTACCACAGACTTTTTTTGACATGAAAGAAGATTTGGAATTAAAAGATATTTGGAGAATACATAATCCAAAAGAATTGGACTATACTTTTTTTTCTGACAGACATAGATCCTTCTCTAGGATTGACTTTATTTTGTTGTCAGATGATTTACTTGTTAAGACAAAAAGAACAAAGATTTTCCCAAGAACTTTGACCGACCATAGCCCAGTATGGATAGAAATCGAGACGGGTAAGACTGAGCGACGCTCTTGGAGAATAAATGAAAACTTGTTCAGATATGAAAAAAATATAATAGAACTTAAAAAGCACTTGAAAGAATTTTTTGAAATAAATTTGAATAAAGGTACCCCAATTGAAATTGTGTGGGATGCGAGTAAAGCTTATATGAGAGGGGCGCTCATTTATATGAACTCTAAACATAGATTGATTCAACAAAAGAAAAGATCGGAATTAGAAGTAGAAATAAAGAACAAAGAACAGCTACTTATTAAAAACCCAACAGATGAAAGAATACGTGGTGTTATAAAACTTTTGAAAGACCAATTTCAAATGCTTATGGCGGAACAAGTTGCAACAAATTTACAATATGCGAAGCATAATACATTTTGTAATGCCAATAAACCGGGCAGATGGTTGGCCTACACATTAAGGAAAAAGCAGAGTATACGGACTATTGATAGTATTGATATTGGAGGGAAAGAAATCTTTCAACAAAAATTAATTAAAGAAGCTTTTGTGGACTATTATACTAGACTATATGTAAAGATGATGTGCAGAATGGACTTATAGAAAAATACTTAGATAATAAAAGAGTTACAAAAATTACTGACCAACAAAAGGAAAGAATGAATTATCCTATAACAGAGGAGGAGATAATAGCAGCAATTAAACAATTAAAAACAGCTAAAGCTCCTGGAACGGATGGTTTGACTGCAGTGTATTATAAAACTTTGCAAGCAGAAATGGTGGAACAACTTAGAGATCTATTTTGTAATATTCAACAAGGGGGTAAAATACCCCCATCATAAACAACAGCTTATATTTCTTTGATACCAAAAGAGCAAGCAGGTCCTAAAAAACCGGAGAATTATAGACCAATATCTCTTCTGAATACTGATTATAAAATTTATGCAAAAGTACTAGCCAACAGGTTGATGCCAGTAATCCAAAAGGTGATTCATGATGATCAAGCGGGATTTATTGAGGGTAGATACATGAAGGACAATGTAAGGCAAGTAATAGACTTATTGGAATACTTGAGAAGAATAAACAGATCCCTGCAGTGCTGGTCTTCTTGGATGCAGAGAAGGCCTTTGATAGAGTGGACTGGAATTTTCTACTAAAGATTTTAAAAAAGATGGACTTTGGGGATCAATTTATACAGGCGGTTTCAGCAATTTACCAAGAGCAAAAGGCACAGATTATTATTAATGGAAGTTTGACAACAGAGTTTAAAATTGAAAAAGGAACAAGACAGGGATGTCCGTTGTCCCCACTGCTATTTATTTTAACACTGGAAGTCTTGTTAAACACAATAAGGGACTCTAATATCTTGAAAGGTATAATGATAAGGCAAGAGGATTACAGAATAAAGGCATTTGCAGATGATCTGGTCGTTACCCTAACACAGCCAATGGAATCAATAATCCAGATGAAGGACATTATACAAGACTATGGTAAAGTTTCAGGTTTTAGATTGAACCAGAAAAAAACTAAGATGATAGTCAAAAATATGACACAAGATCGTAAACACGAGCTTGAAAGGAGGGCAGGTTTTGAGATTGTACCAAAGGTAAAATATCTAGGAGTTCAGGTTGCAGAATCAAATATGAAATTGTTTCAAAATAATTATGAGGTGTTGTGGCGAGAGGTGCAGAAAGATATGGAGACTTGGAAAAAACTGCAGCTGTCTTTACTTGGAAGAATAGCAGCAGTTAAGATGAACATTTTGCCAAGATTTCTTTTTCTGTTTCAAATTATTCCGGTGCTTAAAAGTGATAACCAACTGAAAGTGTGGCAAACTGGAGTGAATAAGTTTGTCTGGAACGAGAAAAAACCAAGAGTGAAATTGAAAATTATGCAAGATGTTCCAGAAAGGGGAGGCCTTAAACTTCCAAACCTACAGTTATATTATGAAGCAGCAGCTTTGACTCTAGCAAGTGATTGGTTTGGAAGGAAAAAGACTGGAATACTGAATATAGAAAGTTTTGATCTTGAATTTGGATGGCATGCTTACTTATTTTATGACAACAAAGTGGATAAAGTATTTAAAAGCCATATACTTAGAGACTCTTTGATGAGAGTTTGGAAGAAGCACCGATTCAAATGGGATTATAAAATACTGCTATGGCTGGATCTTGGTCATATTATGTGGAATACAAATATAATGTCACTCGGGGGGGGTTTATACAAAGAGGTTCTTTTTACAGATGCGGGCAGATGGCAGTTGAAGACATTACAGACACTGTTGGACGAAGGGATTAACTTAATTTGGTTACAATATAATCAACTACAATTGAGATGGAAAGAGGACCAAAAAATTGGTATTATGTTGCATGAGGAAGAATTGGTTAGACATATAAAAGAGAAAGGTCCAATGCATATTAAAAGGCTTTATAATGTTTTGTTAGAAAGGGATTCAGAAACTGAATTGGTTAAAGATTGTATGATTAAGTGGGCACAAAATTTTGATGAACCAGTGATGTTGGAAACATGGGAAAAAATTTGGGTTCAGAATGTTAAATTCACACAGTCGCAGAATTTGAGGGAAAATTTCTATAAAATGTTTTATAGATGGCATTTAGACCCCAAAAAATTGTCGTGTATGTACCCTAATGTTCAGCCAAAATGTTGGAGATGTGATTGTTTAGATGCTACATATTATCACATTTGGTGGACTTGTAGGAAAGTTAAGGCTTTTTGGTGGGTCATGCAGAATGTTTTGAAGAAAAAAAATCAATTTTCTCCACAATTGTTTTTATTGGGTATAGTTAAGGGTTTTACATTGGGTGAAACAAAATTGATATTGTACATGATAACAGCAGCGAGATTGTTGATAGGTAAATACTGAAAGAATGAAGCTTTGCCCACTATTGAAGAATGGATTTTGAAGATGGCCAGTTTTGCAGAGATGGCGACGATTTCAGCATATTTAAAAGACTGTTCACAAGAGACTTTTGAATGGGAATGGAAAAAGTGGATAGATTATGTTCAGAACAAATATCAAACTAGGAAGTACCAAATAGCTTTTATTTGAAAATGTTATATTAAGACAGAAATATTTTAATGTAATGAAGATGAAAAATTATAAGGGGGAGGGAGGGGTTCAAGTTTTATATAAGTTTTATACAAAGGAGGGGTTTTTTTTACCTGATATGAGTATACTGTGCGGAAGTCTGGGGGGAGGGGAGGGTTAGGGTGGGTTAGGGAGGTTGGGAAGTTTGGGGTGGGTTGAGGGGGGGAAGGGGTGAAAATGTAATTGTAAAACTTTTGCAATAAAAAATAATAATAATCTGGATAAAAGACACCTCTATAGACATTATATGGAATATAAATATAAAGTCACTTGGGTGGTTGTTGTTGTTGTTGTTTTTTTAATATGAAGATATTTGTTACTGATGGGGGCAGATGGTAATTGAAGATACCGAAAATACTGTTGGAATTAGGATGCGATGTTACCCTAACATGGGTGATGGAGTTTATTATCCAGCTGAAAGACATTACAGAAGATATTATATGGATTACAAGCTTAGTCTTTTTAGGATTTTATTTACATAAGGGAATATTTTTCTAGTGGAGCGGGCAGAAGAATAAAGATATTAAGAACAATTAAGTATGGTAGTCTTGTAGGAAAGTGGGTGGAGACAGGTTAGGTTATTGACTATTTAGTTTAAAAAAAGGGATATTATGTTTAGATGTGAATATATGTAAAAGATTTGAGTTAAGAGATATAACGATGGGGGGGGAAGGAAATGGGTAGCTGAACTGAATAAATGTTAAATTAGGATTTATTATATAGTTTTATAGTGGAAGGTTGCTTTGAAATGTTATATTAATATACATAAAAGATTTGACTTAAGAGATATATGTATGGGGGGTAGTAAAAGGGTAGATTAATAGAATGTCACTTTGAAATGTATAGTATAGTACAAGGGGGATATGATAATTTTATTAAAAAGAAAGGGTCAGCATATGGGGATGGAGTAAGTGGATGGTAAAGTATTATATAATCTGTTATGAATTTGGGTTTTATTATGAAGAAGTCACAGGGGGAGGGGGAGGGGGGTTAGGGAGGAGGGGGGGAAAAGGAAAAATCTGTATTTGAAAAACTTTTTCAATTAAAAAAAAAAGAAATGTAAGATTTACACAAGCACAAAATCTAAGGGAGAATTTTTACAAAATGTTTTATAGATGGCATTTAGATCCAAAAAACCTAGCTTGTATGTATCCAAATTTACAACCCAAGTGTTGGCGATGTGAGTGTGAAGATGCTACATATTTTCATATATGGTGGACATGTAAAAAGATTAAGGCTTTTTGGATAAAAATATGGTGGATTATTCAAAATATTTTGAAGAAAAAAATTAAATTTACACCACAGTTTTTTCTGTTGGGAATAGTTACGGATTGTACTGTAATAGAGACTAAGCTGGTTTTGAACTTAATAACGGCTGCCAGGTTACTGGTGGCACAGTACTGGAAGAAGGAAGATCCACCTACTATTGAGGAATGGACATTAAAAGTTGTGCATTTGGCGGAAATGGCAAAAATTTCATCATACCTTAAAGACCATTCAAATGAGAGATATATATCGGAATGGAGAAAGTATCCGAATAAGAAGATTCATATAGCTTATGAATGAAATAATATTAAGTAGTTTATGTTTGTTTTTTCTGAGTTACAAGGAGTTAAGGATCTAGGGAGAATATGAAATGTAATAATTTATTAGCACATTTTAGTTTTTGGTTTGTGAATGCTATACCCTGTGCTCGTTCTGGGAAGTCTAGGGAGGGGGGTGGGGGGAGGGAGGAGAAGGGAGGGTGGGAAGGGGAGGGTGGGGTTGAGGGGGGAAGGGTGGGGGGGTGAAAATGATTGTATTTTTCATAAAACTTTTCAATTAAAAAAAAAAACCTTTTTATTCTATCAGGCTGGCCTGGCCTAATTTTTCCCTTTTTTCCCCCTTTTAAAATACAAATTTTAAATTGGTTTTAATTTATTGGGGTGTTTTAAATCTGTCTTCAGCCAAATTATTTAATTCAGTTTTATCCTGTTTTTAAATTTTGTACTTTTGTGTTTTTATCTTGTGGCTGTTCACTGCCCTGAGTCCTTCGGGAGTAGGGCGGTATATAAATCAAATAAAACATAAAACATAAACATAAACATAGTTAAATAAATGATAAATGAGGATGTTTATTTGTTTGACAATATGAGAAATTAGATAATTAGTAGACTTTGAATGTGGGGATGAAGCACAAAAGACTTGTAACCGACCGACACACTGTTTGCAATTGTAATGGATGATGGATTTATGTTTTATGTTTTGTTTAAAAATAAAAAAAAATTCAAAAAAAGAAAGAAAGAAAGTAGAACTCTTGAAAAGATTGGTATTTCAAAAGGAAACTTTTATTGAGAGGCAAGTGATAGCAAGACAAAGAAAGCAGGACCTGAAGATTCCCATGCAATTCTGTTTGGTTAAAACAGAGACCCCTCCCCTCAGTCCAGTGTCGAGTAAGCCAATCCGCAGGTGCAAAGATGTTTTGAGAATCACAGGCTGAGTCTACTAATTTAGTCACTATGTTGAAGAATGAAATAAGATTGGTTTGGCATGATCTATTTTTAACAAACCCATGCTAACTGCTAGTTATTACTTTACTCATTTCTAGGTGTTGGCAGATCTGTTTTTTTATTTTTTCCAGTATCTTTTCCAGTATCTTCCTGGGTTTGATGTTAGGCTGATTGGTCTGTAGTTTCCTGGTCTGTTTTTTTTTTCCTTTTTTGAAGATGGCACACCAACACCTGACCCATCACAAGACCTACTGACCACACGAAGCCCTTATACACAGAAAAACACTGACACTCTCTAAACTACATTGAAGATGTTACCTAGCCTTGTAAGGAAATGTTTGGAAACCAACCCACAAGTTTGGTTGGTTTAGAGAATGAACCTTCACCCTCAATTACTAAAAAATATTGGTTCTTTTCTTAGCAATGGTACTTAGACAATAGATTTTCAAGAAATATTTGCTTATACTGTTTTAAATACATTTCATATCTTTATTTTTGTCTAATAGTGTATTTTGTCTAATACACATAATAGTGATTGTAGTAATAGTAATTAGTGGAGAATGTTTTCATAGGTTATCTACAGTTAGATATCTCTTTTATAACTTCTGTTGCTGAACATGATCTAATGTAGTCATATTATTGGAATTTATATTCTTTATTAGAATGTCTTACTTCTTTTTAACATTCTGTCTCACTTTAACTATTGTAATTAGATTTTCAATTTTGAATACATAATAAAAATCCTGAAATAAATAAAGTATATCTCCCATGCGTGGAATGAGTTATACCAGGGGTGTCCAACTCGCTTTCATTGAAGGCCGCATCAGGGTTGTATTTGACCTTGGGGGTTGGGATAGGCATGGCCAAGATGGGCGTGGCCAGGTTGATGTCACTCGTGTGGTACCTATGGCGGCCCGAGCGCTCTGCCAGCGAAAACGGTCTCCCAATCTCTGTTTTTGGCTGGGACACCCTCCTGCAACCATTTTCACTGGCAGAGGCACTGCGGGCCAATCCTTCACTTTTTTCAGGGTGGCCCCACTGGCCTTGAGTTTGACACCCCTGAGTTATACAAACCATAGTATGAACTGGAACATAGTTCTGAACTGCCATTGTGATAGAAGTTGTTGTGGAATATATCAGTTTAAAAAAATGTCTCTTAAAGTTAAAAATTCAAGTTGAACTGGATTCCTTGTGGCTATAGAACAGAAGTGTCTTGCCAGAAGAAAATGTTGGTAATTTACATATATGCTTAAAATAATTCTATATTGTGAGCTGACACTATAGATGTTTCATTTCTTATTTTTATAGCTTTTCAAAAGCTGCCTCAAAATAATAGAGTTTCACAAAGCCTAAATGGAGATCTTTATTTTTCTAATATAATACAAGAAGATAGCCGTGAAGATTATATATGTTATGCAAGATTTAACCACACTCAAACTATTCAACAGAAGCAACCTATTTCATTAAAAGTTCAACCAGGTAGGTATGAATTTCTAAATTGGTTTGTAGACATTATATTTAGCCAAAATATAATTTATATTGGTATAGTAGAAAACATTTTCTTGCAAAATTGTGCCTTCTTGCAACATATCAAAATGAAATATTTAGAAAGGAGTCAAAATAATTTGCAATATATTGTTATTACAACTATAACAGTATATGTTGCTATTCTTAAATAGTTTCAGTACTTTTGACATCAGTAGGATTAAGTAATTGCTTAGCAAAATTTCAAGTTTCATTTGAAAACAGTTTGATAAGTTTTTAGGTATGATACCAATTCAGATCCTATTTGCAAGTGAAGTTTCAAGTGATAATCACATAAAAAAAAAAAAAACAAATTGTAGATCAGAAGAGCAACTTATAGCTTCTGTAGCCTGGAAAGATTAAATAATTATATTTCATATTTGTGCCAATTACAACCCTGACCTCTTTGAGAAACTTTCTTGGATGAGGCGGATGGATTTTCCTCAATATTTGGGAATTTCTTGTATAGGGGAACTAACTCTGAAGGAATCAAACATGCTCCTCAGCCAGAGAGGATTATTTCCTATCTTGAGCATGAGAAATCAAAATATATCTATACATGTTGGACACTAAGAAGGGTCACTGATTGTGTTCCAAATTCCTTTGTGCTTGAGGTTAAAAGTATTGGTGTAGTGATAACAGGATTAATTTCTGACTCCCACATTTAATTTTGTTGGCTGCATTCTTCATGATATTCTATTTGTTTCAGTGGATTCATTGAATGAAACATTAACTGCTAATATGAGTGACTCTGATTTTTATGGTGGTGAGTTTTAGAGATGAATATTATTCCATTCATATAGAATGTAGTCAACTAACATTAATTCATGGCTGATTTGCTCATACTACATTAATTTAGATCTCATTAGAACTGGAGATATGTTAAATAATTTACATAATATTATTAAATTTAGATAATTAGGAAATAACAAAATATTTGCATGAATAACATGTTTCATTTTGACCCAAGAATCAACCTAACAATATTTATTTTCATTTTTTTATTTTCTGATGATTCATTATTCCTGGAACTACACAATAGTGCATACTTATTCTAAATAATTAATTTGTTAAAAAGCAATGAAAAACTAGTTGTTCTGTTTAATACCTTACTAAATGTATTGTTAAACTACTTAACAATTTGCATTTGCTATATATTTAAAATTATTCATTCTAATGTGACATTTTGTTTATTTATTTCAGTCCTTTATGAAGGTAGAAAGCTATGGTTCTCATTATAATTATTCTTTCTATAAATATCCACTTTAGTTTTTTTTTAAAGCAATGAATAAAAAGACAAACCAGCTTGTAATATGTCTATTATATTACCAGCTTTTTAATAAATTTATTAAGCTACGCTTATATAGGTATAATATATATTTAGACCATAGGATGGATGCAAATATATAGATATATTACACACACACACATACATACATGCATGTCTGTCTGTCTGTCTGTCTGTCTGATATAATAGGCTTCCTTTACTTCACTTTACTTACCTTCAAGTGCAATTTGTTTCCTTTTCAGTTGCCATTGCCATCTACTTTTTCATAAAACAGCATTAAAATTAGAACATTTTTGTACTGGCTGATTTGCAATTTTTGTTAGATACAGTGCTTGATAATTTCCCCTTTCCCCTTAAAACAGTAGGTAACTTATTTTCTTTGAATGCATAAAGCTCATATGCAAAAAACAGGGCAGGGCAATCTGCTCATTCTGGATTTCTGGAACATACTATTTTTTATAGCATATTTCTCCCTGGATATACCTTTATTCCATTATTAAAAGTAATCCCCAAGTTAAGAAACTAAGTATGGGCAGATATGGGTAATCCCTAAAAAATAAAATTATATCAAATTACAGTTCTAGTATTTTCTTAAGAGAAGTTGTGGAACTGCCAAGCCTCTTAGGAACCAAGAAATACATATGAAGTTATTTCTGAATAGTTTCCTTTATTGTTCCTTACTTATAGACAGAAATCATGCTAAACTAAGAAACTACTTGCCTCAATATAGATATACTCTGGAAATTGCTAGGCAGGAGCATCCCTCTTACTGTTTTCCTCCCAACCAAATATTTCATGCTTCATTGCCTCTTTGCTTATGGAGTGCAGCCCCTCCTTCCTGGGAATCCAGACTACATTCCACCACAGGAACTAAAGCTGGATTGAGCTACTGTACATAAGGACTTTACATAAGGACTCTTTGCATATAACTATTCAAAATTCCATTAATGAAAGCAAGAGTTTGAATATACATGCAAGATAATTAAATTAAATTGTATAACAATTAAAATTAATATATAATTCAAAATCAAAGTTTTTCTATGGAAAAGTTTACCCATCATTATAACTCATGCCTAGTATTTTCATTGTTGTGTTTTATTTATCCTAAGAGTTTTTATACTAGAGTTAAACAATGAATTTTCCAAGGAAAAGTTGCTTTTGCAATCTGTGGTCAAATTTGCAGTTTAAAAAAAATGATAGGAAAAGCAAAACCTTTATCTCTGTCAAAATTATCTCTTGCCAAAATGATTAGGTAATCGAACAAGTATAGAACCCTAGGTAAAACACTTATTTTTTATATAATTAACTGAATATATAAATACATTCATGCATGCATTGCACTGGATACAAAGAATTAGTTTTAGTGTAGATTTTGTTTCCATTTAAATGATATATAATCTTATTTCTTTTTTTTTTAGTCAGATTTTATTCAGAAAGACAGCCAACTCTTCTAACACCTCCTGGAAATTCAAGTAGCAAAATTGAACTAAGAGGAAAAACTCTCATGCTGGAATGTATTGCAGAAGGATTGTGAGTTGTCATTTTAATCAAGGGAAATAAGAATAATGATACCATTATAAAGCTGGGGATACCTACTATATAACTGGGGGCTATACTGTCTTTTATCTGATCATTCCCCTGGCAGCATCTCTTTGTTCAGCCTCCCAAGATTTTTCCCACATACCATTATATTTATTATACTTGATCAAATTATACCAAGTGGCAATACTGCCTTTCAGCCTTGTCCAATTAAGATAACACATAATATATAGGCAATAGAGTCAATAAAATTTAAATACTATATAATAAGTAGAATAGAATAGAATAGAATTTTTATTGGCCAAGTGTGATTGGACACACAAGGAATTTGTCTTGTTGCATATGCTCTCAGTGTATATAAAATAAAAGATACGTTCATCAAGACTCATAAGGTACAACAATTAATGATAGTCATAGGTTACAAATAAGCAATCAGGAAACAATATCAATATAAATCGTAAGGATAACAGCAACAAGGTTACAGTCATACATTCATATGTGAGAGGAGATGGGTGATAGGAACGATGAGAAGATGAGAAGATTAATAGTAGTCAGGGGTGAAATGCTCCTGGTTTGGACCGAATCACCCGATCTGGTAGCGATGGCAGTGGGTGGTTCGGTTTTGAGTGTGTTCCATTCCAGATTGTTCCAGTCACACCACGAGGCTAGTTGTTCAACCTCCTGTCTGTATGCGGATTCATCATTGTCTCAAATGAGACTGATCACTGTTGTGTTATCTGCGAACTTCAGTTGTTTAACAGATGGATCATTAGAGATGCAATCATTGGTATATAGAGAGAAGAGAAGTGGGGAGAGCACCAAGCCTTTGGGGGGGGGCTGTGCTAATTGTACAGGTATCTGATGCGATTCTGCTTAGCTTCACCTGCTGTTTGTTAGGAAGCTTATGATCCACTTACAAGTGTATTCAAGTACCTGTAACTGGTTTAGCTTAGTTAGAAGTGTGTCTGGAGTGATGGTATTGAATGCTGAACTAAAGTCTACAAAGAGCACCCTTGCATAGGTCTTTGGAGATTTGAGATGTTGTAGGATGTAGTGCAGAGCCATATTAACAGCATAATCTGTTGATCTATTTGCTCGGTATGCAAATTGTAAGGGGTCTAACAGCAGATCCGTGATGGTTTTCAAGTGGGACAGCACTAGTCTTTCAAAGGTTTTCATGACTACAGATGTTAGAGCAACTGGTCTAACTGAACTAGCCATTCAGTTCCTTGATGGTGGGCTTCTTTGGCACTGGGATGATAGTAGAGCGTTTGAAGTAAGAAGGAACATAGCACATCTCTAGTGATTTATTAAGATACGAGTGAAGATGGGGGCCAATTGGTCAGCACAGACTTTTAAATAAGGAGTTACCTTGTCTGGGCCTGATCTTTTCCTGGCTTTTGTCTGTGAAATAGGTCTTGCACGTCCTTTTCTGTGATCACTAGGGGTTGTGAACCCAATGGGATGGGGTCAGTTGTAGGAGGCTTGGCTGTTGTTGGTGTGTCTGAGATGGGGGTTTTGGAGATAGGTGGCTATAGTTTCCTTTCAAACCTGCAGTAAAATACGTTCGGGTTATCTGCCAGTTGTTGATTTCCTTCAGCCTGGGAAGGAGGTTTGCTCTAGCCAGTGATATTTTTAAGAGTTCAGCCTTCAGCAGCACCATCTTGGATTTAAAAAAATATATAATAAGTATTTAGTACCTTTTACAAAACATAGAATAAATGATTATATGTCTGGATTTAAAACCATTATTAAATTAGTTTAATAAACACTCCTAAATGTACTTTACTTAAACATTGTAATCTCAACTGTTTTTAATGATATTTTCTTCTATTAGACCTACACCATTAATCCGTTGGAACAAAGAAGGTGGTGATCTTCCTGTCAACAGGACTTTCTTTGACAATTTTCATAAAACCCTCAAAATTATAGATGTTTCTCAAGCTGATTCAGGAAAATACAAATGTATGGCAACAAATCGTTTGGGTTCTGTTTATCATGTTATTACAGTCAGCGTCAAAGGTAAAATTACTGTTGTCTTGTTTAGCATTTAAAAGTTAACATGTATATTCTGTAAACATTTTTGAATTCACATTCATGCCAGATCAGAAATACATCCTTTAATAAAAATAAAAGTGGATGATTTGCATATGATTAATTGGAACTTCATAGAAACTTTTTATTTTCTTAGTGTCTTATAATTCTTTTTGATAATTCATAATAAACATGGGAAGAAGGAGGAACTTCAAATATATAAAATGTAATCTATTTGAATCTGATGGACTATTGTAGTCAACTTTCCAGTTCCTGAGGGTTGCTGTTATACTTTTCTTTCATCTAAGTTTACATTTTAATTCCATGATATTACAATGGGTGAAGTAGTAAATAATAGAACCAATGACAGGAAAGAAATGTTAAAAGAAAATAAAAAGATTTGTAAAGGTTGTAAACTGCCACATGTCAGTGCAGCAAGGAGAGCGCATGAGGGATAATAGAAGTATCACAATTGCATGCTGTTTCTGGCCTCTAAATTTATTTATTTATTTATTCATTTATTTATTTGTTTGTTTGTTTGTTTGTTTATTATATTTATATACTGCCCTTCTCCTGAAGGACTCAGGGTGGTGAACAGCCAAGATCAAATACATAAATATAAAAGTTAAAAACAATTTAAAACCAGATTAAATACTTTGGCCCACAATTAAAAACATCCCATTAAAATCCAATTTAAAATTTAAAACCATTAAAATTAGGCTAGCCCAGCTTGCTGGAATAACAAAGTCTTCAGGGCACGGCGGAAGGTGCGCAAGTCCAGGATCCTCTGTACCTCTGGGGGCAGCTCGTTCCAGAGGACAGGAGCCCCCACTGAGAAGGCTCTCTCCCAGGGGGTTGCCAGATGATATTGTCTGACCGACAGCACCCCGAGGAGCCCCGCCCTGTGGGAGCGTACTGGCCAGTGGGAGGCTGTCAGTAGCAGAAGGCAGTCCCATAAGTACCCAGGTCCTAAGCTATGGAGCGCTTTAAAGGTGTTAATCAACACCTTGAATCACACCAAGAAGATCACTGGGAGCCAGTGCAGCTCGTGCAGAAGAGGTGTTACATTGGAGCGCCCTGCCGCTCCCATAATCATCCGCATGGCCGTATTTTGGACCAGCTGGAGCCTCCGGATGCACTTCAAGGGGAGCCCCATGTAGAGTGCATTGCAGTAGTCCAGTCAGGAAGTGACGAGGGCATGAGTGAACATGCGCAGGGAGTCCCGATCCAGAAAGGGATGCAACTGGCGGATCAGGCGAACCTGATAAAAAGCCTCCCTTCCCACGGTCGTCATATGCTCTTCTAAAGACAGCTGCGCATCCAGGAGGACACCCAAGTTGCGAAACCTCTCCGTGGGGGCCAATTACTTGCCCCCAATAGCCAGCGATGGCACCAGCTGGCTATATTGGGCCACTGGGAGCCACAGCCACTCAGTCTTGGAGGGGTTGAGTCGGAGTCTGTTTCTCCCCATCCAGACCGGCACGGCCTCCAGGCAGCAGGACATCACTTCAAGGCCAGGCCTGAAAACAGACTGGAACAGGTCTAGATAGAAAGTGTCATCCAGGTGCTGGGGAAGCTGTCGCGCAACCACACTCTCAACAACCTTCTACACAAAGCGAAGGTTGGAGACTGGATGGTAATACCAGAGAAGGCTTCTTGAGGAGGGGCCTCACCACCGCCTCTTTCAAGGCGGAAGGCAAGAAACCCTCACTCAATGAAGCATTGATGATCCTCATGTAACCTCCCGGGAAGCCAGCACCAACCAGGAGGGACACAGGTCCAATAAACATGTGGCCGCGCTAAGCCTCCCCACAATCCTGTCCACATCCTCGGGAGCCATAGGGTCAAACTCCTCCCAGATAATATTCTCAAGACCCACCTCCATCATCCCATCTGGATCCACCCAGTCAGAGTCCAAGCCTTCCCGAATTTGAGTGATTTTGTCATGCAGATACTGCACAAAATCCTCAGCTCGACCCTGCAAGGGGTCTTCCTGTGCTCCCAGATGGAGGAGGGAGCGGGTCACCATAAACAGGGCGGCTGGGCGGTTATCTGCAGATGCAATAAGAGGGGAAAAATAATTAAATTTTGCTGTTTTTATTGCCACTAGGTAGGTCTTAATATAAGACCTCACCAGTGTCCGGTCGAATTTGGAATGGCTGGCCCTCCAACCGCTCTCCAGGCGTCTTTTCTGGCACTTCATCTCCCTCAGCTCCTCGGAAAACCAAGGAGCCAAGTGAGTTCGGTGCCAGGTCAGAGGCCGCAAAGGCACGACACGGTCCAAAGCCCCAGCAGCCGCCCTATCCCAGGCGGCCACCAGGTCTTCAGTCAGGCCGTGAGCCAGAGCCTCAAGGAATGACCCAAGCTCCATCTGGAACCTGTCAGGATCCATAAGGCGCCTGGGGCAGAACCATCTAATTGGTTCCGCCTCCCTGCGGCGGGGTGTAACGGTTAGAAAGTCAAGCCGGAGAAGAGAATGATCTGACCATGACAAGGGCTCAATAACTATATCCTGTATATCTAGATCATTCATCCACTGATCAGAGACAAAAACCAAGTCCAAGGTGTGTCCCCCCATGTGAGTAGGGCCATGAACTAACTGGGTCAGGTCCATGGCCGTCATGGAGGCCATGAACTCCCGAGCTGCCTCAGATGTTTCCATGATGGATGACAAGTTGAAGTCCCCCATGACCAAGAGCCTGGGGGTATCAACTGCCACCTCGGCAATAACGTTGAGCAGTTCGGGCAGGGCCGCCGTCACGCGGCAGGGAGCCAGGTACACAATCAGCAGGCCCATCTGTGCCCTATGACCCCACTTCACAAACAGGGACTCACATCCGGCTATCTGAGGTACAGTGGTCTCCCTCGGAGCAAGTCCTTCCTTTACAAGAACCGCCAGCCCCCCGCCCCTATCCTGGGACCTCGGTTGATGGAATGCGCAGAAGCCTGGTGGGCACATTTCAACAAGGGGGACCCCCCCTCTTGGCCCAACCAGGTCTCCGTAATCCCCGCCAGGTCCAGTCCCCCCTCCTGAACAAGATCACAAATGAGGGGGGCTTTATTTGGCATGGACCTGGCGTTGCATAACATCAACCGAAGGCCCGGGCCCTGAGGGTCTATGCAACCTGGGGAACGGGAAGAGCATTGGGGGCCGGAGCATAGCATCGCTCGAAGACAGTGAGTGCACGCCCCCACCACCAGATATGGCCCCCTGCTCCCACCAAATCTGCGCCTCCCACCCACAGTACTGATGGAAGAGCTCTCATCAGTATGAGCTATAGCACCCTCCTTGACCCCGAGCCCTGCACCTGCCATACCATGACTCCCCGCTGGACCCAGCCCCCCCGCGGGTTATCCCCCAAACCCACACAACCCACCGCCCTCCCAGAACCCTTTAAAATCTTATCTAAAAACTTCCCCAAAAAACCCCACAACCCCCTCCTCGCAACATGCCACCTCTTGGGATTCCAAAATCCGTCATCAAGGTAGGCCCTCAATAATGAAGAGGGCCAAGCCTGCGAGAGGGGAGAGTCTTGCAGCGCAAGGAGGTCAGCAGCCGTAAACATCACAAAAAACAGAGGTGGAAGGAAACTGGTCAGGGCTTCACCAGATAATCCAATAATTGCTTAGATTTGGCATTTCTGGGTACATCTTAAACTTGATTATCAGGAATTCTTTGAGAGCAGGATCAGAAATTTGCTACACAAAACTTTGAATAACAGGATCTTATAATACACACAAAAAAAGAGGCACTTAGTTTCATGGTTACAGCACTAGGCTAGAAATCTGGAGGCAGTGAGTTCTAGTTGTGCCTTGGGTACATAAACTGGCTGGGTGACTTTGAGCCAGTTACTGTCTCTCAGCCAAAGTCACTTGGTTGTTGTGAGGAACATAGGAGCAGGAAGGACTATTAGGTATGTCTACTACCTTGAATTATTTAGAAAAATAATAAAGTCAAGTTTAAAACATTTTTTAAAAAATATGATGGTAATGCCTCTGTTTGTTAGACAAGGATTCACCCCAATCCAAGCCATTCCTGGCTTGGTCCCTTCCAGTCTTGAGTCTAGTAAGGTAAAGACTGCTTCCTCTTGAATTCCCTGCAGCTGCCTCACATTTCTCCCCGTTTGGCTGCTTGCCAATCTACTACCACCAGCTGCCTCTGCTGCCTGCTAATTGCTGCAAGATATATTACGACATACTTGACACAGCCTTCTTTCATGCTGTCTTCTTTCGTCCTAGCTGCAAATGAAGATGCTGGCTGGCACGCAAACAGAGATCGTGGCCATGGCAGAGAAAAACCCCAGCTGCACTGGTGTGAAAAAAGTGGCACTAAAGAGGGCCCAGCTGGTTCAGTAGTGGCACACAATGTGGCAGGCACAGCTGTGGTGAGGGGCAAGACCAGGTAGCAGGGGCAGCTGGTAGCAGCTGGTAGGCAAATGGCAGTTGTAAATGCAGATGGTCCCAAGTGGGCTCAAATTTTATTCATGTGACTGCAAGAGCACTGCAATGGCCAGAATTTGGCCAGCTCATACGTCCCTTCATTCAACACTAACTTCAAACAGTCCTCGAAGAAATGAATGTTGAGCAAGAACTATCCATAGTTGTATTTTCAGCTATTTTTCTCATTCTTCAGTCTCTCAACTCACTATTCCTCTGACATAAGAAGATTTTTAGAGATTGGAAAAGAGTTTACCACACAGTTTATATACTATTGAATGTAAAAGCTCTTAGTATAAAAAGATGATTTATGCATCTTTTTAGAATCACAATGAAGATGAAGATGATTGAAGTGAGCTGTAGGTAATGAAAGTTTATACCTTTAATAAAAATTTCTTAGTTTGAAAAAGTGCTACCAAACTTTTGATTATTAACCGAATAATTTATTCTATTTTTAATAAATGCATTTTTGTTCTGTATACATTTGGAGTTTTGACATTAATTATATTAATATATGTAACACAATATACTGCTACCACCGCAAAAACTAGTTGTTGAATGTTTTTGCTTCTTTTTTAAAAAACTCAGCTGCCCCTTATTGGATAAGAGAACCTTCAAACCTTGTATTATCTCCCGGAGAAGATGGCTTCTTGATTTGTAGAACGAATGGCAATCCTAAACCCAGCATAAGCTGGTTAGCAAATGGAATTCCAGTTGAAAGTATGGGCTGTTTTCACTTTTATGTCATGTTAAATTCTTGCTTGATGTTAGTGGTTTTGTTAATATAAGTTTTTGAACAAGTAGTCAAAGTTTTGTTAAGAATGAGCAAAACATTTCCCACATTTGTAGAGCTTCCATGGTATAGTTTAATGTAAGTAGAATAATGGACATTATTCTCTAAAGATTACACAGAGAGAATAACAATTAAATCTAAAATTGAAAATTATGTATTCACCATTTATGTATTTAAGAAGAAATGAATGATATTTTGTCTTACAAAGTAAGAGCTTTTGAATCTGCAAAGTAGTCTGATCATTAGCTAAAAAGTTGAAGAAAGGAATCTAAAACCAATTCTATCAAGTGCTTCAGTGTGAAATAGTAGTTCCTTGATGTTGCTAAACCAGGCTACCATTCAACCCTTTCTGAAGTTTATTTTTTTCTTTCCCATTAAGTTGCTATGCACATTGATTCAGGGACTCTGGAAAAGAGCATTTCAAATTGTACCTCACAAATAGAGAGCCAGCATCTCATATGAAGCAATTAATTAGAGGAAAGGGATAAGAAAGCCCTAGATTGCTGAACTCATATAGTGGAGAAGCACTTTAAGAAGATTTTTAATACTGTATTTATTTTTATAAATGATGATTCATGCTTTTTATCCACTAGGATGCTCAATTGGTATATAGCTGATTATACATTTAATTGTACAATTGATTTTACACTTATTTTTATACTTAATTGTACACTCCTAAAAAGAATTCCAAGCAGACTGAAGATGTTCCAAACAAGATGGGAAGCAGAACTGAGAGTAACAAAAATAAATGGGGAGGAAGAGTATAAAATTGCCTTCCTAATTATATTAGGAGCATTTGCTATGTTTTAATCTTTTAAGAAAAAAATACCCTATTCTGTTTGCATATAATCCAAAAGTAAGCCTATGAACCTCTGCTGCTATAGCTCCCAGCTTTCTTCACTACTGATCTTCCTGCTGGGAATTATAGAAATATTTATATGCCTTCTTAATCTGTTGAAGAAGAGAAGAGAAACGACAACTGAGTAGTGTATTTTTTGCATGAAGAAAATTCCAGTGTAATTTCCATCTCCAGTTGTAAATGCATCTCAAATAATATTAAGAAATACCGAGCCTATATATAAAATCAAAAGCTAGCTTGCAGGAATGTTCATATTAACATTAGTGGAGTTCATCTTTGCTGATACAAATGAGCCATTGGCTTGAGATATAATTATCATATGGACTACTAATATTAAACTATTAAACTAATTCTGAGTTAGAATAAGATTGGTGCATGACAGAGTGAAGGAATAAATGTGGAATGTGTGTGTGTGTGTGTGTGTGTGTGTGTATGTATGTATGTATGTACAGTATATGTTTATATGTATATGTATATGTATATGTATATGTATATGTATATGTATATGTATATGCAAAAAATTAAAATCTCGGGTGTTTTCCCGCGTCATGTTAAATAAGTTAGTTAAAATGTTTAAAATTCTGATTAAAATCCTAGCTCAAAATCTTCCAAAAATCCTTACAGAGCACTCTGCAAGGTCCTTTAAAACCTTAGCTAAAATCCTACCAGTATCTTAAAAGTTTTTCTTTCTAGCAATGTTTCAACAGGCTCACAACCCTGTCATCTTCAGGCTCTTGTTTAGTGTAGAAGCTATGGGTGTGTTGCGAGGTCGGAGCTGTAGCTTTTCTATGTTTGCTGCTGCTGACGTATGCTGGTTAGCCTGTAACTCTGTGTCCTGATTGGAGGATAGCAGTTTTTCTTCCTGCTTCCTCATCCTGGCTGTTTGGCTACGTGTTTGGCTACCAGGATTCAGAGTATCTTGGTGATGTTTCGGCGAGGTCCCACTCGTCATCTTCAGGCTGGTGTCTTCAGCTTCGTGCTTGTGCGAGGAAAGTGTGATCGGAGCTGCCATCTCTCTATAAATACTGGTGAGGAGGTGTGGGGTGCTGGCCCGGGATGTGGCATCACAGCCATCTGCTCAGGACATTACATCAAAAAATTCAGGATATCACAACACTAGAACTCAGGATGTTAACATCCAGCCATTAAAACACAAAAGACTAATGGGCACACATCAAGGACCTCACCCACACAGGATGTTATGAAACAGGCAACATCACAGATGTAACAACACAGGCAACCAACCCGCTCACAGCAACAAAGCCAGCACCCCACAACTCCCCACCAGTATTTATAGAGAGACAGCAGCTCCGATCACGCTTTCCTCGCACAGGCACGAAGCCAAAGACACCAGCCTGAAGATGACGAGTGGCACCTCGTCAAAACGTTGCCAAGATACTATCAATCTTACATGGGAAAAGACCCAAATACACCAAAACTTGCATACCTCTACCCTTGAAAATCTACGAAAACATGTGTGTGTGTGTGTGTGTGTGTGTGTGTGTGTGTGTGTGTGTGTGTGTTTCTAAGCCTAGAAACTAGTAGATAGGGATTTCACTGAACTAGGGCTGCATAAAAATCTTGGTTTACGTAGGAAGAACCTGGCTAAAGAGAAATACATATATATATGAAAATAATTTGAAGGAAGGTCAGAAATATTGTATACATACATATTATACAATATTTCTGACCCTCCTTCAAATTATTTTCTTTCAATCCAAGAACAATTTTTTCAGTGTTGAATAATTTAATCTATCCTGTGTTTTAACAGTTGCTCCTGAAGATTCAAGTAGAAAAGTTGATGGTGATACAATTATTTTCACTAATGTGCAAGAAAGATCAAGTGCTGTATACCAGTGTAATGCCTCTAATGAATATGGATATCTATTAGCAAATGCATTTGTGAATATTTTAGGTAAGACAGTTGGTGCTTTTTAAAAATAAAAAAATCCAATAATAATGGTGCTTTATTACTCATTAGTAGACAGTACATGCTACAATATTGACTCATTGGTAACTAGTATTTATTGGACTTGTCTTTTCAGCATCTCAGTTATGTTACTATATTAATATAAATGTAATTACATTAAAATACATAAAGCAGTATGGTTAATGAAAAAAAAAGCATATAATGAATGTCAGATTTATATCTCAGCATCAAATGTCATCCCCAATAAAGTCTTAATACAATCCTATTCATCTTTATTAGGGGGATTAGTAGGCTAGACCCTATAAAAGTAAAGATTTCCCCTATCTGACTCTCAGGAATGGTGCTTCTTAGCTGAGGGAGCCAGAGTTGTCCACAGACATTTCTGTGGTCACATGGCTAGCATGTGTATATGCCAAGGTGCACAAAATGCTGTTACCTTGCCACTGAAGTGGTACCTATTTATCTAGTCTCACGATTTTGAACTGCTAGGTGGGCAGAAGCTGGGGCAAATAATGGGAGCTCATCCCATTGTGTGGCACTTGGGTCTTGAACATGAGCTATCAGCTTTTCATTTGACAAGCTAAGCATCATTTAACCACTGAGCTATCATATGCAATCCTATCCATCTTTATTTGGGGGATCATTAGGCTAGGTGCTATGTAATTTGCATAAGAAAATTATTTGGATTACTCAACTTTTTAAGATACGTGTGCCTTCAAATCAGTCTTGACCCCTGGTGACTGCTTACACAAGTCCCTGCAGTTGTCTTGGCAACATTTTTGGAAGTGGTTTGCTCTTGCCCTCTTTCTACAATTGAGAGTATATGGCCCAAAGCCATCCACTGGATTTGTGCCTAAAGTCGGACTAGAATTTAAATTCTTTTGATTTCTAGCCTGCTACTTTATCTGCTATACCAAACTGGATTACAGGTGGTCCCTGGGTTAAGAATGTTTGATTTAAAAACAATCCCTAAATATTTTGTTCTTAGATGGTTACTAGTCTTGTTCAATTTTTTACATCAGATATAAGGCAGAGAACTGTCTTGGAAAATTAAAAAATCATAATAAATTTATTATTGAGATCTCAAATATTGCATTTACTGGAACAAAAGACTTTTTTCCCAATGTCACATATCTGTAACAGCAGAGAGTTCTACTTAATTCACTTAGGGTATGATAATGGCAACATTATTATTACATGATATTGGGGCATTTAAGTGCCCAAAGTAGGTAACATCATCAACGCTAGACATATACACTTATATAAATAAGCTAGATATATAAACTTTCCTACACAAATGCATTCAAAATATTCACACCATTTGAAAAGATATTTTTATTTTCAGCTGAACCACCAAGAATCCTTACTCCATACAATAAACTTTATCAAGTCATTGAAAATAAGCCTGCATTGCTAGATTGTGCTTTTTTTGGTTCACCTATGCCTGAAGCTGAATGGTAAGTCGCTCACAATGGGGGGGGGGGATCATTAATGCTTAATGCACATTAAACTAATGAATATTGTGGGAATCTGGAAAGTTAAATAGAGATCTATATCTTTTTGTGTACTTCAACTGTTTGTCTTCCATTTCATGTGAAGGGAATCTTGATTAATTTATTTAATTTTCAATATTATACATAATTAGTCTTACACTACTTAGCAAACATCTGATGACAAATTACATCCATGACTTTCTAATCATTTTCTTTTAAATAACTGCCAGCAAGAGAGGAGTCAATTAGGTTTCGGATTACATGGGGTAAGCAATTCCCCTACCAAGTGCTCTCATCAATAGAATCGCCTACACAGCAATTTCAGAGCATGGAGTGGAGAGAATGAAAATGTTAGCCTTGTGTGATATGCTGTAGTCCCAAAATTTATTGGGGACATTATATTAAAAAAAAATAGGCATGTTAAATCCAATCATTTATTTAACATTTTGTGTGAGTTGGATCTTTTTTTTGTTGTGTATGTATATAATCATCTTTCTACAGTTTATCAAATATTATTACATCTCTATTGGGGTTTAGGGATGCAGTAGACATCTTGCCTCCAAATAAAGTTTAAATTAATGCATAATTTGGATAATTTCTTTCCAATATATAGGTTTCAAGGAATGAAAAGTAGCATTCTCCAGGGCAAGCAGTATGTTTTCCATAAAAATGGGACCTTGGAAATTCTGAAAGTCCAGAAGGACAGCAGTGGCACATACACCTGCATAGCAAGAAATAAACTAGGAAAAGCACAAAATAATGTTCAGTTAGAAATCAAGGGTAAGAAACCCTGGCTCTGAAATAAAAGCCTCCTAACTGTTTGCCAATTTGTAACTTGTAAGTATCATAGTAATTATTTTATGTTTCAGAACCCACATTGATTATTAAGCAGCCTGAATACAAAGTAGTACAAAGGATGGAGCAGGTTTTCTTTGAATGTGTAATTAAATATGATGCAACATTAATACCTACAGTTATATGGTTGAAGGAAAATGATGAATTGCCAGATGATGGACGGTATGTATTCCTAACCCGAGCCCCAATTTTTTGCAAGCTAATAAAACACCAACAAGGGGATTTAATACAGATTTCCAGATATAATTTAATAGTATATCCTGCTGCAGATAAAATATTACTATTTTTTTGAGATAGTGATTTCTGCAATGCACCAGTTATGATTTCTCTCCACCAGGCATGTATGCTATAATAAGATTCAATATAGGTAACCTCTCTGTGTAACGTCATACTGCATCTTTTGATATAACCAAGTATCTTTTCCTAGGACCATACTTCACCTGCAAAGAGAAAAGAAAACCAGAATGATGTAATGATTAACACATTACACTAAACTAATGTTACTAAAATAATAACAGGTTCTGATGCTTTCATCAAAATGATAAAAGCAGCATCATTCCACTAGGATGCAAATTTCACTTATTTCATACACGTGTATGATATGATGACACACATACAAAAGGAGTGGAGCTTGTATTACGTTACTCTCTTAATTTCTTTGCTTTGACACACAACCCCAGCAGATGCCTCTGTTATTTGTCCATAATGCATGTCATTTCTTAGTGCTTTGAGCAATGTCTGTGGAATGCGTATTTCAACATACACTTGTGGTGAATTTATTTTGCAATATTTAAACTTCTCATTCTAAATTCATCAGAAAATTATTAAATGGCCAACAAATCATTGTAATAAATAAAATTATTCACATATTGTTGTTCTGCCATTGTTCTAACTGATCCCATAATTCCACTGTATCTTCTTTCATTTTTTTGTAATGGACTCTAGCCGTCCAATTTGGTTTCTCCTTTGGATCCCTTCTTGAACTGCTGTCAAGTAACAAGTACATCCGTATTAAGATGCTATTGTTATTTACTACAACTAATAAATTATGTATTTAGAACTGTCACAATATTTTGTTCCAAATCAAGATGTTTATGAAGGGATTGTCTAAATCAGTTGTCAACCTTGTTAACTTTAGGATTCCCCATGCTCAGGAAGTCCAGACATCTTACAATTGCCAAGGTTAAGATACGCTTCTCTAAATAAAAACCGGTGCAGTTGTACTTCTTGAAGCATCATCAGTACTATATATTAAGATGGCTGTGACTGTTTCTAGGGTTGTTAATTGGTTTTAAATTTTATAAATTTATGTGTTTTAAACTACAATGGAATGCAATGGAATAATTAAATGTATTGTAATTACATGTAATTACAGGTTTATTGTAGGTAAATACAGCTTGACCATTATGAATGTCACTGATAAGGATGGTGGAGAATATACTTGCCTAGCTAATACTACATTGGATAGTGTTTCTGCAAATGCTGTACTCACAGTTGTGGGTAAGATATCTCATAATGTAGAATTAAAGCAAAAGCAAATCTGTTATCTTTTTGTGAAAATATTAACTGGTTTTAAGCTATTCTGATATTACAGTTTTGGAATATACTAAAAGTAAGAATATATTTTGATCCTATAAATTCAACCAAAATAATTTTTCAGTTGCTACTATAATGCTATCTTAGGTTTGAACTCAAAGTGTTATAAAAAAACAACCAGACAAGACAGGATGATTTCTTATATACTTGCCTGAAACTATGGTAGCTTTTTGAATATCCATCATTTGGACCTGATCTGAGAAAATATAGTTCTGAGTTTTCTCTGTACAGATTTTCTTTCCATGCCAGAATCTTAATATTTAGGGTTCTGTATGCATTATAATTATCATGTATCTTTGTTTATAATGTGATTTCATAAATTAGCTTCCTGTTTTTTGTAGAGTTAAAAAATAACATGTCTGATAGGAAAATATTTTAAAATATCTTAATTCCTTGGAATTTATATCTGGTAAGGTAAACATAATTAAATTAATCTTGTTTTAAAACTCCATATCCAATTAGAAAGTATTTTTGTACAATAGCATCTGGAGGTTTAATGGAAAAGTACAGTTTTTCATTAGCAGGGAAGTAATACACAATTACCTAATTGCCTTATATGACAGATTTCAAAAGAGCTTGGATTGCACATACTGTTATTAAAATGAGAGAAACAAAATATTATTTATTTATTTATTTATTTATTTATTTATTTATTTATTTATTTATTTATTTTTCAGATTTCTATACCGCCCTTCTCCTTTCGGACTCAGGGCGGTGAACAGCCAAGATAAAAACATTTATACACAAAAGTTAAAAATAGATTTAAAATAATTAAATAAATTTGGCCGGTAATTTAAAACTTTTCAATTAAAATCCATATCAAATTTTAAAACCAACTATAAAATCAGGACAGCCCGGCTAACTGAAAAAAAAATAGGTTTTTAGGGCCCGACAAAAAGTCTGGAGGTTGGAGATCACTCGTATCTCTGGGGGTAGATTTTACCAGAGGGTAGGTGCCACCTCAGAGAAGGCTCTCCCCCTGGGGGTCGCCAGCTGACATTGTCTGGCCGACGGCACCCTGAGGAGGCCCTCTCTGTGGGAGCGAACTGGCCGGTTGGAGGCAATTGGTGGCAGAAGGCGGTCCCGTAAATACCCCAGCCCTAAGCCATGGAGCGCTTTAAAGGTGGTCACCAACACCTTGAAGCGCACCTGGAAGTTCACTGGAAGCCAATGCAGCTCGCGCAGGAGAGGAGTCACATGGGAGCGCCCCGTCGCTCCCATAATCCCCCGCGTGGCTACATTCTGCACCAGTTGGAGCCTCCGGGTGTACCCCAAGGGGAGCCCCATGTAGAGAGCGTTACAATAGTCCAGACGAGAAGTGACGAGTGCTTGAGTGACCATGCATAGGGAGTCCTAATCCAGAAAGGGGCGCAACTGGTGTATCAGGCGAACCTGATAAAAAGCCCCCCTGGCCACGGCCGTCATATGCTCTTCTAAAGACAGCCGTGCGTCCAGGAGGACACCCAAGTTGCAGGCCCTTTCCGTGGGGGCCAATGATTCGCCCCCAATAACCAGCGATGGAACCAGCTGGCTATACCGGGATGCTGGCATCCACAGCC
This sequence comes from Arizona elegans, assembly GCA_022577455.1. Classification (NCBI taxonomy): domain Eukaryota; kingdom Metazoa; phylum Chordata; class Lepidosauria; order Squamata; family Colubridae; genus Arizona; species Arizona elegans. Next base: position 33,900,829 of record JAKOOJ010000007.1, on the reverse strand, counting down.
ACTCGGTCTTGGAAGGGTTGAGTCGAAGCCTGTTTCTCCCCATCCAGACCCGCACGGCCTCCAGGCACTGGGACATCACTTCCAAGGCATCGTTGGGATGGTCTGGGGTTGAGATATACAGCTGAGTATCATCAGCGTACTGATGAAACTCCACCCCAAAATCACGGATGATCTCACCCAGCAGCTTCACATAAATGTTGAACAGGAGGGGTGAGAGGACCGACCCTTGTGGCACCCCACAAACAAGGCGCCTTGGGGTCGACCACTGCCCCCCTGTCAACACAGATTGCGACCGGTCAGAGAGATAGGAGGAGAACCACCGCAAAACGGTGCCCCCCCACTCCCAGTCCCTCCAGCCGGCGCAACATGATACCATGATCGATGGTATCAAAAGCTGCTGAGAGATTTAACAGGACCAGGATAGAGGAGTAACCCCTATTCCGAGCCCTCCAGAGATCATCCACCAATGCGACCAATGCCGTTTCCGTGTTGTACCCAGGTCTGAAGCCGGACTATTAGTATGCTCTAAAGAAATATTTGTTATGGTTCAGTATTTGTCAATTGTTGGATTATCCTGAAGGAGATTAAAATATTCAGAATTTACCAAATTTGCCAATATTTTCATTAATAACTGGTTGAAGTTAAGGCAATGCTTATCAAATTGTAGATTTACATAGTAGAAAAGCTAATTCCAGTAATATTAATGGGGAATAAAGCCTTTTAACAGTGAAAACATTTCAATGCTGGGACCAGTACCCAAAGATATTGAACTCTACTTCCTTGCCAGTGTTTGGATGAATGCTAGACAGACTTCTGTCGAGAATGCTTAGAGTTCCTGCAGTGTGCAGGCAATTGGCTTACATAGCCTAAATCTGTGATGGTGAACCTATGGCACAGGTGCCCAAAGTGGCACGCAGAGCCATGTCGCCTGGCATGCACGATGTTGCCCGTTCCTCTTCCGGGTTTCTGGGACACATGCACATGCAATGATCAGCTGGCCTTTGTGTGTGCTGCAGTGCCGGAAACCAGAAGAGCTGGTCTTCCATTTTCCGGTGTGAGCATGTGTGCTGGCCAGCTGATCGTCGCATGCACATGCGCGGCAATAACTGGAAGGCTTACTGGCCGGCTCGCATGCGCACACCGGAAACCGGAAGTACCTTATCCAGCGTGTGCATGCCCCCTGGGCAGCTTCTCTTCCTGGTCGCTGCCCTGACAAGTGCAAGTGTGCGCGCGAAGTGCTCCCTTTTCAGTACTTGGTGCCACATGTGCATGCTCCCTTCGCCATCACTGGCTTAAATGAACCCTTTCAATATGATGAGCCTATAGTTTGACAATTGTCTGCAGGGCTATTCAGGACTCAGATAAAAAAGGCTTTTGTTGTTGTTTTCATTCAATGCGTATTATGCACATTTTTGCAAATAAAATAATAACATTTTATAACATAGAAAGTCATATTAATAATAAATAATGTTGCTTTATTCTGACTACTAACACAAGTTTTATAGTTTATATTAATATCCTTTTTTTCAGCTCCTCCAACAGTTCCACCTATTGTTTACGGTAAATTAATAATAAGTCTTGCTTGGATTATATACCAAACCTTCCTAAACTTTCTGCTTTTTTCAGACTTTCTCTTTTTATTTTTCTTTGGTTATATATTTATGTTAAATCTGATGAGAATCATATTACTATTTTTATTTATGACTGAAATGCTAAACTGTTTCATTATTATAATTAATCAAACCAAACTAGTCTTCAGTATAAATTTCTCACATAATTGCCTGAACGAGTTATTAAAACCTGTGTAACATTCAGCTGCTTTTTATCATTTATTAAGCATAGTTTAATATTATTTTTAAAAATGACTTCCAATTTCACTGTGGGATAATCTTCAGCATATATAAACCTTTTTATGGGCTGTTAGTAGTTTATTGCTACTGAATGTAAGATTTTAAAAATGGATATTTTTTCTGTCCAAAATTAAGTCTACATATGGTGCTATATTAAATGTACTAAGCTATGCCAAACCTGGATTCCTCATTGCCCTCTTTATTCTTTAAGATTTGGACACTTAATATATATTCTTCTTGCAACTATTTCCTCCTAATTAAGAAACAAAAGTTTTATTATAAATTCATTAAGCATTTTAGTCATGGACACATAATTCTTGAGCAAGATTTTACCAGTTTAGAATTAGTTTGGGGTAATTTTTGTTATAGGTGCCATATGTCAGTTTGACTGTGGGATATGATAGGAAAACAATTTTTCACCTTATCGGTTGCTGATATATTCTCCATAACTATCAGAGTATACATTTTTATAAAGACACCAGGGTTTGAATTTAATTTTAGGCCATCTGTCTTTTAAAGCATTATTTAATTAATTAATCTTTAGTTTCCCATGTTTGGAAGGTAATTATGAGTGGCAGTATTTTCTTTCTAAATTTCTAAGACATTCTTATTCAACCATTTTTATACTTAAATAACATTTACAGTAACTGGAACATCTATCCTTTACAACTTTGTTTACAACATTCATACATACATTATATATATTTAAAAATCTAACAAGGAATTCATGACTTTAAAAACTTATTGTCTTTCCTGGACCTGAATTCTACGATAGGTTGTCACTATTTATCAGAATTAGATAGGGCAAAGAATGTAAATAATATTTCCCCTTTTCTGTTGGGTCTTAAAGACTCATTGGCAGTGCTGACACAGCCTTAGACCTGTTTCTTCTCTAAAAAAACCACCATGTTTATATTGTATTGGATTTCCTGGCTCCTTCACACTTTAAGCAAAAAGCAATTTCTGACTGTGAAAGAGTTAGAAAAAAAGCCTGTTTCTCATTAAGTTAAAAACATCAAGTCTGTGTGAGCCTAGATAAGTACATGCCAATATAGAGGCTCCAATAAAGATATAATTCTGAAACAGTTTTTTTGTAGTTATTGAATGTATTTTTATTTTCTTTTAGTGTAAAGAAATGTTTGTTTTACACAAAATAGTGCTATAATGATCATTACCACAACTCATAAACTGAAACTGCTGGTGAACCATGACAAAAATGTTGTCATATTGTTACTTTGTAATACAAAACAAATGTTGTTACAAGAATTTATGTAATAATCTGCCTTTGTTCTGCGTTGTTTCCCAGCAAAGCCAGTTATTCATTTTCATTGCAATTGCATGCCAGTGGTTACACAATCATATTGTAAACAAGCTTGTTCAGAATTTTTCCTAGAATATAAAACAGTTGTTTAATTCCCTTTTCAGATCATCCTGATCCACCTTATGATTTGGAATTAACAGATCATTTAGAAAGAAGTGCTCAACTCACTTGGATACCGGGCAATGAAAACAATAGCCCCATTACAAGTATGATTGTTCTATTTATTTGGGAAATCATTTAGCATTCTATTTTGCAATAAACAGCATTTATTTTATTGTTTTCATTTAAATGACTGTTAAAATAGGCTTCTGTAAAGTGCCTCTGCATAAGCACTGAACTGTGGTGCAAAATAGCAATGTAAATGACCTGTTTTTTTATTACCTATTAATATAAACTACCTATTCAGTAGCTGTATCCTCTATTTTTCTGTATCAAAATACATGAGATGTTACTTCTTTGATTCAGTTTTCCACTTAACGTTGTTCAGAAATATTGTGCCATGTTTTTATTATAATACATGTCAAGTTCCAATCCTGCAAAGTCTGATTGCTTTCAAGTAAAATTTGACCTTCAGAATCTTCAATTTTCAAGCATTTACAACGCTCTTGATATAATAACACTCTTCTCAAAAATATGTATTTGGCTAATCATATGAGAAGAAAATAAGGCTTTATAAAGCAAAATTTAACTTTATTTACAGGGTATATTATTGAATATGAAGATGCTTTGCATGAACCAGGAATATGGAATTACCAAATGGAAGTCCCTAGTGTGTTTACAACTGTAAAGTTAAAGTTATCACCATATGTGAATTATTCATTTCGTGTAATAGCTCTCAATGAAATTGGAAGGAGCCAACCAAGTGAATCTTCTGAAAAGTACTTTACAAAACCTGCAAGTAAATAAACATCTCTATCTGCTTAGTATATAAATAACATTCAACTATAGTGGTCTATATTTTACTTAAATATAAAAAATTAAATTTTTAGAACCAGATGACAATCCTATTAATGTTCACGGGATTGGAACGGAACCTAATAATTTGGTGATCACTTGGAAGGTAAGCTTTTTGAAAAAATAAAATACTGAAGACAGTATGACTAGTATTCACTTTTCCCAAATGTGTAGCAAAAAGCTCAGAAAAACAGCAAAACATTTTTAAAGATTGACTTGCTGTTGTATTAAAAAAACCCATTGAAATGCCATTAATATCATTCAACCTGTGCTACTTGAATTATCTGATGACACTGCTATATAATTTGCTATAAAGCAAAGTAGTATACATTTAGGACCAAATATGGGACTTGAAATTAGTGTGGTTCCATAACTAATTTCAAGTGATAATGCTAAAACAAAGGACCAACTTTATTGTTGGCACGCATGAGTAAGTTACAGCTTATATGATGTACCGTACTTTTCAGAGTAGAAGACGCACTTTTCCCCCTCCCTAAACGAGAGTGGAAATGTTGTTGTGTCTTATATACCAAATACAACCATATTTGGTCTCCCAAAGCCCTGCCCTGCTTGTCCCGTTTTTCTGCGAAAAATGGGCCCATTTTTTGCAGAAACAGGGCACGCAGAGGCTTTGGAATGCCTGCAGAGTCCTCCTGTGGGCTGGGGAGGGCAAAAACACCCCCATTTTTGCAAAAAACAGGACCGTTTTTCACAAAAATGGGGTGCACAGAGGGTTTGGGAGGCCTGCAGAGTGTTCCTGGGATCTGGGGAGGGCAAAAATGCTCCCATTTTTGCAAAAAAAACGGGCCTGCTTTTTGCAAAAACACGGTGTACAGAAGGTTTGGGAGGCCTGCAGAGTGCTCAGGGGGCTGGGGAGGGCAAAAACACCCCCATTTTTGCAAATATTGGGCCCATTTGTGGCATCCCAAAACCCCCGTTTTTGCCCTCCCCAGTCCCCAGGAGCACTCTGCAGGCCTCCCAAACCCTCTGCTTGCCCCGTTTTTGCGAAAAACAGGACGCACAGAGGGTTTGGGAGGCCTGCAGAGTGCTCCTGGGGGTCGGGGAGGGCAAAACCTTTTTTTTTTCTTGCTTACGTCTTCGAAATCTTGGTGTGTCTTATACACTGGTGTGTCTTATGGTCCGAAAAATACGGTATATAAGCAATAGATGCATAAGCAATATGATTTCTTGTCATTCTACAATGCAACTATATCAGAAATAGATTGTTCAGTTAGGGTACTTCTAGTTTCATTATGCGACCCATGAAGTACAAGATTATAGAAGGAAGTGATTTTTTAGTTTGTCATTTTCCCTCTCTTCTTTTTTAGTCCTTTCCAGTCCCATTTCTTTTAATAGCATATTTTTTAGACTGGATGACAGAGGAGATTTTGCCTACTGTTGCCACCTGTGAGCACCACTTGAGATTTTATTTTAGAACAAGGAAAAGAGTCATTAAATTAGTAGGAATCCTTAACCTGTATGCCACACATGAATATGAAAAAAATTCTGGTTAAATCACCACTTTCTAGCAATCATTAGAACAAAACCATTAACCTTATATTATCTTCATCCTCTTTTATATGGCTAATTAAAAATCATACCTTTGTTATTTTTCATTTTAGCCATTAACGGATTTTCAGTCCAATGGTCCAGGTCTTCAGTACAAAGTCAGTTGGCAGCAGAATGATGGTGAAGATGAATGGACATCTGTTACAGTTGCAAATGTATCTAAATATATTGTAGCTAATACACCAACTTTTGTTCCATATGAGATAAAAGTACAAGCATTAAATGACTTAGGACCTGCACCTGATCCTTTAACAATAATTGGACATTCTGGAGAAGACTGTAAGTTTCTTACTTTTTAGTATAATTTTTGCTTTAGCTGACTTTTCTGAGTATTGTGGTATAAATATAGAATTCAAAATTAATTTTCTACATTTATGAAATTCAAAGTATGGTGTTTCCTCGAAAATATGACCTACCCCCAAAACAAGCCCTAGCCCGATTTTCATGCCTGCTTATAATAAGCCCTACCACAAAAATAAGGCCTAGTTAAGCCCCACCCACCATCTGGTTGTACGAGGTAGGGCGAGGCACAAGTGTAAAAATCAATCTAGGTTGGGGGTGGAGCTGCCCCACATGCCTCGCACCCACTTACCTTAGGACCACCACAGCCAAACCTCCAATGCCCCAACATCTGTTGCACTGCTGCCCGACTTCTTCTGCAGCCACTTGGGGCCGCTTATGGCCAGGCGCCGCAAGTCTCATTGTGCCGGTGGAATCGCTCTCGTCAGGATGCCGTGAGGCTTATTGCACCAGTGGAGCCACTCAGGGTAGGAGTAGCTCCACTGGCATCCCAAGCCTGACAGCGTCCTGCTGCGAGTGACTCCACTGGCGCAATGAGCTGCACAGCATTCTGCACGACAAGACCAGCAGCAGCAGCAGGGCCAGCAGGCAGGGTAGGGCAGAGGCCGGGGCATGCTGAGAGTTTGGTTCATTGCGGCTGCAGGCAAGTAGATGGAACAGAGGGTGGGGCCAGGGATAGCAGCACTTCCACTCCCATCAGCCCCCACATTCGCCGCCTCCTGCATGTCAAAAAAGTGAGCCCTCCCCGCAAATAAGCCCGAGTGCTTATTTCAGGGCCCAAAAGAAAATAAGACCGGGTCTTATTTTCGGGAAAACATGGTGCCTTATAAACACATGCAAGTGGTTCTAAACTTGGATTTGTTGCATTTGTCCTTGTCAGTGCCAATGATTGCTCCAGGCAATTTACAAGTACAAGTTGTAAACAGTACGATAGTGAAAGTGCAGTGGGATCCAGTTCCATTGAAGTTTGTCCGGGGTCATCTTCAGGGATACAAAGTAAGTTAACCATAGATATTTCTTAAACAGCATTTAGTATAAAAATATCCACAAATGTATTTGAGTGTGAGTTTTCCTTATTTGTTTATTTTACTTCTTGAGATCCTAGACCAGAGTAACTACTATTTTGTGTTTCTTGGTCTATAAGAATGGCTATTTGATGTTTGTCAGAAACAGTTTTTAGTCTAACTACTGTTATTATTTACACTTAAGTGTTCCTTGTAACATGTGTAACATACTTTTTTTATTCTGTCATACCAGTATTTAGTCTTGGGTTGAATGAAGTGGTGGGATTCAGCCAGTTCGTACCACTTCGGGAGAACTAGTTGTTAACTTTCTGAACAGTTTGGCAAACTGGTTGTTGGAAGAAATCATTAGGGCAGAGAACCGGTTGTTAAATTACTTGAATCCCACCACTGGTTGAATGTGTATATACAAAATCAGTAAAACTTATATCATGTTTATGTATTTAAATTATACTAGCCATTTTCTAAAAAATCCTATAATAATCTATCTCTAATTGTTCACAACCGTATGAAATAGACTATGCTAAGAACTATCTAAATCAGAGTCAGATAATAACTTCCATATCTGAGTACAGATTTGAAGGCAGTTTATCTGCTTCAAATACTGATAGTCTAATGTGCAAATATATTACATATGTTAAGGATTTGATATGCCTTTGCACTGATAATTTAAACTCACTCGACTGGATAGTCATCGCTAGAGAAGAAATCAATGGATTTCCTTTAACTAAGTTATTTTAAGTGCTTTTTAAAAAAATATTATTGTTTATTATTTAGCATACTAAATTGCTTGTCTCAAAATTCATTTGGGCTGTATAATATAATGCAGTCTGAGAACATCATAAATTAACGTTTAAAATATCCATGCACATCTATTTAGATTTACTATTGGAAAGTCAAACATTTATCTGGAAAAATTAAGCAACATGTGGAAAAAAGGATGTTGACTTTCAGTGGAAATAGAACGCATGGAATGGTGCCGGGACTAGAGCCTTTTAGTTCTTATAAACTGAATGTAAGAGTGTTTAATGGGAAAGGAGAAGGACCAGCAAGCCAAGATGAAACATTTAAGACTCCAGAAGGAGGTACGTAATTGAATAACTCAGATATTTATGTTTCACGTTGTGAGTTAAGTATTACCAGGCCATTTTCATTATTATTAAATGATTATTTAAAATAATAAATGTTTCTGATTTTTAACATACTTATTTGGAAGACAATGAAACATGAGCAAATATAGATAAAATTAATCTATAGGAAAGTGGTATGTAAGCTTTTATAGATAACAGCTACATTTTTGAAGTTGTATTGGGGCAGCATATGAGTAGTGCTAAGGCATATTAGACAAAGAGTATATTCATGTCTGTCACATGTAATATCTGATGTACTAAGGAATGGAAATATGAAGGGAGAAATTAACAGTAAAGTTAGTCATATAACAAATAAAGCATTATTAGTTGATTTTGACAGCATAACAACATATCTGCAGAATTCAGGCACATATTAGCAGTAAGAGTAACTTTCCAAAGAGTTCCAGAAACTGCATCCTAATTTTAGAAAATCCACATGTAACCTTGGTATTGTATTAAATAAAATGTGATGATAATTTAAAAGGAACATTTAAAATATTTTATATAATATTTGAGTTTTATTAAAATTAACTTTATGTTGTGGTGTGTGTGTGTGGTGTTCGTGTGTGTGTGTGTTTTAAAGTTCCCAGTGCACCCTCTTTTTTAAAGATTACCAATCAAAATCTGGACTCTCTTACTTTGGAATGGGGACCACCTTCTCATCCAAATGGAGTTCTGCTGGGATACACATTAAAGTTTCAACCAAGTAAGTAAAACTTTAACAAAAAATGAATCCACAAAGCGTATCTTTATTGAATAATTAATATTTTATTTATTTTATTTATTTATTTATCAAGCATATATAAGATAACAGGTAAAAGTATAAACATAATTTGAATACATGAAAAGAGTAAGAGTAAAAAGGAATATTAGGACAGGGACGGTAGGACACTACGCCCCTTACAGACTTCTTAGGAATAGGGTGAGGTCAACAGTAGACAGTTTAAATGTCACGTGTAAATGCCTCACCCACACAAGCAGGTAAACATGGCCTAGGACTGCAAGGGTTAATCCACACAATCCATACATCCACCTCCTCCCTAGACCACTCCTTACCTCAGACTCCGCCTCCCAGGTACTTAAGATTGCTCCACGCTGCTCCAAATGTTCTTGCTGATGATTGCTGTAATGAGAAGATCAATGTTAATAAAAGGCTACCTGATTAAATATTAATGAGTCTATGTCTGTTATTGGGTCCGATCCTTGAGATTAGTAACAAAATGGTAGCAGAGGATGGTTTAATGACCCAATAATGAGAAGATATGCCAGAAGGACAAATCACATCCGAAGAAAAGAAGAAGCCAAACACTTGAGCACAAACCAAAAGGATGGCGGCACAGCTGTCCCCTCATGGCAACCTCCCTGTGGGAACACCAGAGAGATCCAACGCCAAGGCCGGCCCCGAAACCACAACGATGGACAACAGAAAGGGGACCGGAGACCAGATCAGCCAAGAAACTGATGCACAAGGAAACAACAAACTCCGACTCGACATACTGAGACTGCTGAGATCGCCTACGGCCGATGAGGACCTCATCGTGAACCTCCAGGGCCTGGTCCAGGACCATGGAGCAGCGAGAGGAGACCACGACCAAAGCGCAGAACCTGATGACCACGGCTCGGTAAGAAACTCACCCCCAGCCGAAACCCTAACCAACAACGAAGAACCCGATCTCGCGCCAAATTTTGAATGGCAGCCATCTTTGTCTGAGCAGCCCGCCAAGATGGCCGACCACCAACCAATCGAAGGCCGAGATTCAAAATGGCCGGCGTGAAAAGCATGCACCCCCCCAAACCAGCGAGGAAGACGAGCCCTATGAGGATGAGGGATCTGATCCGGGCCACAAAACGTCCCCAACCGAGCGGCAGATTGAACAGGCCATAAGGACCCTCACCGCTGCCTTCAGTTCAGATCTAAAAATCCCTAAGAACAAACCAAAAGTGCAAAAGGGGACAAGGGACGAAGGGGGGGAAGCGCCGAGCCACCCACGCAAGGGATGCAGACGCCAATGCCAACTACCGACATCGCTGCACCCCCCAAGGACGTGACACCACCCATCGCAGAGGCTGTGATTGCCGGAGCACAGAGGCTGGAACAGATACTCACCGCAGATGCAGGACCACCCAAGCAGGCTGGATCTTTGTCTGGACGACATCACAACGACCCAATCGCCTTCGACTCACCGCTGGACATACAAGGTCGAAACCGAGGCCTACCCGACTGAGAGAGACCTCTACGCAGGAGCTGCAGCAACAAGAACCTCCTCCTCCGACTGCAGAGCTGAAATGGACTTCACGCATGCACAATTCCACCTAGAAGAAGAAAGAGAAAAAAAAGTGCAGAGAGGACCTTTTAAACTCCCAGCAAGTATCCCCATGCCGTATTGCGGCTATATGCACATTCAGAACCATGGACAGCTGCCTGCTGTAAGTAACTTAACAAATAATACAGGGAATTTGCCAAATGATTTCCCAAAGTTAAAAATAGATGGGTCTAACCTCCTGGGGTGGAGCCAACAGCTCCAGGTTGTTATTGTTCTTTATTACTAACCCCCCCAGAAAGGCCATGGACTTTTGAACTGGACTGCCTACACCACAAGGCTTTTTACCTACTAATCTCCAGTATTTCCCCCACCATATACCCCAGTATCAAATACTACTTAACGGTATCAGAATTAATGCAAAAAATGTTTGGGCTTTTCTATAGTGAGAGCGTGGCAACCACAACCAGGATTTCTAAAGAATTCTATTCTGCTAGAATTAGGCCAGGGGCTTCTATGAGCAAACACCTGCTAGGGTTAAATGCTACCAGGGCTGAGTTACACCTAAGAGGGGAAATTGTGTCAGATCAGACCATGAAGAGCGTGATACAGTCAGGTCCAGAAATATTGGGACATCGACACAATTCTAACATCTTTGGCTCTATATACCACCACAATGGAGTTGGAATGAAACAAACACAATGTGCTTTAACTGCAGACTGTCAGCTTTAATTTGAGGGTATGTACATCCAACTCAGGTGAACAGTGTAGGACTTACAGCAGTTTGCATATGTGCCTCCCACTTGTTAAGGGACCAAAGGTAATGGGACAGAATAATAATCATAAATCAAACTTTCCCTTCGTAATACTTGGTTGCAAATCCTTTGCAGTTAATCACAGCCTGAAGTCTGGAACGCATAGACATCACCAGATGCTGGGTTTCATCCCTGGTGATGCTCTGCCAGGCCTCTACTGCAACTGTCTTCAGTTCCTGCTTGTTCTCGAGGCATTTTCCCTTCAGTTTTGTCTTCAGCAAGTGAAATGCATGCTCAATGGGATTCAGGTTAGGTGATTGACTTGGCCATTGCATAACATTCCACTTCTGTCCCTTCAAAAACTCTTTGGTTGCTTTTGCAGTATGCTTTGGGTCATTGTCCATCTGCACTGTGAAGCGCCGTCCAATGAATTCTGCAGCATTTGGCTGAATGTGAGCAGATAATATTTCCCAAAACACTTCAGAATTCATCCTGCTGCTTTTGTCAGCAGTCACATCATCAATAAATACAGGAGAACCAGTTCCATTGGCAGCCATACATGCCCACGCCATGACACTACCATCACCATGCTTCACTGATGAGGTGATATGCTTAAGATCATGAGCAGTTCCTTTCCTTCTCCATACTCTTCTCTTCCCATCACTCTGGTACAAGTTGATCTTGGTCTCATCTGTCCATAAAATCTTGTTCCAGAACTGTGAAGGCTTTATTTTTTGGCAAACTCTAATCTGGCCTTCCTGTTTTTGAGGCTCACCAATGGTTTACATCTTGTGGTGAACCCTCTGTATTCACTCTGGTGAAGTCTTCTCTTGATTGTTGACTTTGACACACATACACCTACCTCCTGGAGAGTGTTCTTGATCTGGCCAACTATTGTGAAGGGTGTTTTCTTCACCAGGGAAAGAATTCTTCGGTCATCCACCACAGTTGTTTTCCATGGTCTCCCGGGTCTTTTGGTGTTGCTGAGCTCACCGGTACATTCCTTCTTTTTGAGAATATTCCAAACAGTTGTTTTGGCAATGCCTAATGTTCTTGCTATCTCTCTGATGGGTTTGCTTTGTTTCTTCAGCCTAATGATGGCTTGCTTCACTGATAGTGACAGCTCTTTGGATCTCATCTTGAGAGTTGACAGCAACAGATTCCAAATGCAAATAGCACACTTGAAATGAACTCTGGGCCTTTTATCTGCACATTGTAATTGGGGTAATGAGGGAATATCACACACCTGGCCATGGAACAGCGGAGAAGCCAATTGTCCCATTACCTTTGGTCCCTTAACAAGTGGAAAGCACATATGCAAACTGCTGGATGTACATACCCTCAAATTAAAGTTGACAGTCTGCAGTTAAAGCACATTGTGTTTGTTTCATTCCAACTCCATTGTGGTGGTGTATAGAGCCAAAGATGTTACAATTGTATCAATGTCCCAATATTTCTGGACCTGACTGTAGTTAATTCCTTAGACCCCACCTGGCATAACTTTATCACACACTTAGATTCACTGAACCTGGGGCACCTATCCATTGAGAGCCTAACCAATAGGTTGATAGCGGAAGATAACCTGAGGAAGAGCCGCCCCATGTCACGCAGAGAGCACAGGCCCATAAAGAAAGTAGACTTTCAGGACAGGCAACAGGACACAGCAGAATGCTACAATTGTGGGTCCAGAAGCCACTACAAAAGGGACTGCCCCAGAAACTTCAGGGAAAGGGACAGGCATGAGCACAGGGCCAGACATCCGGAGAGACAATCAACAGACAATAGATATAGGCGTAGGGACTCTCCCAATCCAAGGGATAGAAGGGGAAACAGGGACAGTTCCAGAGACAGCTGAACAGGGTCACTATATGGGATAGGGAAACACACCCTAATGACACATCAAGACAGGGAGGACTCCATGTGGCTTATAGATTCAGGAGCCACCAATCACACCACATATAACAGGCAACTACTCTCTTCATTCACAGAAGAGGACTTCCTAGTCAAGGTAGCCAACCAGAGATGTCTGAGTAACAGGGAAGGGAAACGCTTACCTACCAGGGATAGGAAAAATAGATGGGGTATTGCTGGTCCCAGAGATACCTCACAACATTCTAGCTGCACTGAAGCTCAGCAAAGAATCAGGGATAGAGGTAACCTTCAAGGGAGGAAGGGTCTTCATGAATAGGAACAGGAAGAACATAGGAGAGGTAATAGTTAGATGAGGGCTACCATACCTACATACCGAGAGCAACAACGTACATAGTATAAACGCCAACATGGGGATAGAGATAGATGAGACAAACACTGAACCAGAAGAAGGCAAAACCGACAGCTAGATGAAGGGGGCCAGGGAAATAGGGTTGCCAACATACATGAACACAACCCACACAGTCAGAGGAAACCTAATATAGGCAAGCCCATCCACGATGATTGTGCCCACCTGTTACACCGAACGTTGGGGCACGTTAGCTTCCCTATTAATCAAAAAATGACCAAATGTACTGAAGGTATCAAAGTAAAGGACTGTGAAAATTATCTCGAGTGTTCGGTCTGTAAATGCTCAAAGTTAAAAACCAAACCTAGGCCCAAGAAGGCAACACACACCACCAGTCACACTTTTAACCTAGTACACATGGACTTAGTGGGGCCCCTAAGGCCATCCATAAAATACAAGAAAAGGTACTTCCTCAGCATCGTGGACGACTACAGTCACTACGGTTTCGTGTACACACGAAACCACAAAAGCGAAGTGTATCAGAAATTTAAAGAGTTCTACAAGAGGGTAGAAGTCCAACATAACACTCAGATAAAACAAATAATGACCGACAGGGGGTCAGAGTTCTTCTCGAGGGATTTCACACACTGGCTCAAGTCTAAGGGGATACTGCACTACACGTTCTCACCGTTTTCGGCCTTCCAGAATGGGGTGGTAGAACGAAGGAATTCCACCTTACAAACCATGTTTAGGCGCGCATTAGAAGATGCGGGAATTGGCCAACATTTTTGTTCAGAGGCCTTAGTGTACTCCAACTACATGCTAAACAGACTATGGTCTAGCGTGATTGACAAAACCCCGTACGAGTTGATGTACAATAGGAAGCCACAAATAGGACACCTACATGTGTTTGGAGTAACGGCTGATGAGTAACGGCAACTACGCCACAAGGGGGACAAGGTATCAGATTTATGGGTTACGAACCAGGCACCAAGGGATTCAGGTTTGTAGATAGCAACAACAGGTTCATTGTGTCCAGGACAGCTGTGTTCCATGAACAAGCGAACTGGTCCAAAATACACCTCAACAAAATACTCCTCAGACAGGAGATAAATCAGAATACGCAGGAACAGGCCAAAGAAACCACAATAGATAGCGAGAGAGAAAGGAGACCCAAACCCATTCACCAGAAAGTAAAGATTAGCGAATGGAAGGGAGAACACTCCAAGATAAAGATAGACACACTCACACAGAGAGAAGCAAGATACTTACACAACACCAAATCGACCCCAAACAGACCGGTTAGGGCAAGCAGGAACCAGTTGCCCAAAAGGCTTGAGGACTATGTATTCCACATACACGCCAACCCAATCACCCCAAACTCGTACAAGGAGGTGCTCAAACTCCCCCAGGAAGAAAAATTAAAATGGGAGTCAGCCATGGAAAAAGAAATGAGCAGTCTCAAAGAGTTACATGTGTTCACACCTGCCAAAGTCCCGAAGATAAGTCCCCAATAGGAACCAGATGGATCTTTAAGATCAAAACGCTAGAAGGTGGCAAGACACTGTACAAGGCCCAGTTGGTGGCTCAAGGATTTGCCCAAAAATACCCGGAGGACTATACCGAGACCTACTCACCTACCGTGAGGGCAGAGAGTGTTAAAAGTGCATTAGTAATTGTGTCCATCCTAGGTCTGGAAGTACATCAGTTCAATGTGCAGACTGCATACCTGCATGCCAAACTGGACAAGGAGATCTACGTCAAGGCACCACACAGCAGGGACACACGCAAGGATGACACATGGCTACTCAACAAGAGTTTGTACGGGTTGAAGCAGTCTGGGAAACGGTGGTATGAGTGCCTGGTCAAGGTGCTCGAAACAATGGGTTTCACTGCAACTCCAGCAGACAACTGCTTCTTCATCAGAAAAGATGGCGGTTCCCTAGAATACGTGCTCATCTACGTGGATGATATACTGTACATTGGCAAATACAAAGAAAAATGTAACTCCTTCACTAACAAGCTAGGTGAACATTTCTCGCTAAAGTCTCTAGGGAAGATAAACAAATATCTGGGTGTACAAATCAACGAAACACCCAAGGGGTTTCACTTGTCTCAAAAGGAAAAAATCATTGAACTCCTACACAAGTGTAACATGGCAGATGCCAAACAAAGTGAAACCCTCATGCAACCAGACTTTGTAAAGAACATGTACGGCGAAGCACCTGAATTCAAGGACAATACACTCTACAGGTCAACCATAGGGTCACTTTTGTACATTGCCAATTGGACCAGGCCCGACATCACCCTATCTGTCAACTTACCATCCAGACTCGTGGGCAAACCCACTGTATACCACTGGGAAGCAGTCAAGAGGGTACTCAGATACCTGAAGTGCAGCGCAGACACATGTCTATGCCTAGAGCTGGATGCACTCGATGGACCAATCCTCACCTGCTAGGCGGATGCCGATTGGGCAGGAGATGTAAAGAGCAGGAAGAGCACTTCAGGTTATGTGTTCTTCCTCAACAACAGCCCTGTACATTGGTACATGGGCAAGCAAAATCTCGTAGCCACATCAACCACCGAGGCAGAGTACATATGCTTATCCAAGGCAGCCAATAACCTGGCGTGGTTCGATGACCTACTCACCAGCATCTGGGGATCCTCCAGAGAAGCCCCTCCCCCTGGGCGTCGCTAGCCGACATAACTTGGCTGATGGCACCCTGAGGAGACCCTCTCTGTGGGAGCGAACTGACCGGTGGGAGGCTATTGGTGGCAGAAGTCGGTCTCGAAGGTACCCGGGTCCTGTGCCATGGAGTGCTTTAAAGGTGGTGACCAACACCTTGAATCACACCCGGAAGACCACTGGGAGCCAGTGCAGCTCGCGCAGGAGGGGTGTCACGCGGGCACAACGAGTTGCGCCCATAACCACCCGCGCAGCCGCATTCTGGACCAGTTGGAGCCTCCGAGTGCTCTTCAGGGGGAGCCCCATGTAGAGAGCATTACAATAGTCCATCCGGGAGGTGACAAGGGCGTGAGTGACCATGCGCAATGTGTCCCGATCCAGAAAGGGCTGCAACTGGCGAATCAGGCGAACCTGATAAAAGGTCCCCCTGGCCACGGCCATCATATGCTCTTCTAAAGACAGCCATGCATCCAGGAGGACACCCAGATTGCGAGCCCTCTCTGTGGGGGGCAAAGATTCACCCCCAATAGTCAGTGATGGCACCTGCTGACTATATCGGGATGCTGGTAGCCACAGCCATTCAGTCTTGGACGGGTTGAGTCTGAGCCTGTTCTTCCCCATCCAGACCCACACGGCCTCCAGGCAGCAAGACATCACATCAAGGGCATCGTTGGGGTGGTCTGGGGTGGAGATGTACAGCTGAGTATCATCAGCGTACAGATGACACTTCACCCCAAAATCACGGATGATCTCACCCAGCGGCTTCACATAAATGTTGAACAGCCTCCCATGTGAGGTGCCTCAAGGTCGACCTCTGCCCCCCTGCCAACACAAACTGCGAGCGGTCGGAGAAGAAGGAGGAGAACCACCGCAGAACGGTGCCCCCTATTCCTAACCCCCTCAACTGCTGCAGCATGATACCATGGTCGATGGTATCAAAAGCCGCTGAGAGATCTAATAGGACTAGGACAGAGGAGCAACCCCTGTCCTGAGCCCTCCAGAGATCATCCACCAATGCGACCAATGCCGTTTCTATGCTGTACCCCTGCCTGAAGCCCGATTGGCACGGGTCCAGATAGATAGATAAAGCACAAACATGTGAGACAACTATTGAAAATAGGGTTCATCAAAGCCACATATTGTGACACCGAAGAACAAACAGCGGATATATTAACGAAACCTCTGCAGGGCAAGCAACACTCATACCTAGTAGCCAAACTATGCGTTCTCCTCTCCTCTCTTCCCCAAACCCAAAGCACACACATGCAGGTTAGGCATTTAGAGGGGGATTTGTCACGTGTAAATGCCTCACCCACACAAGCAGGTAAACATGGCCTAGGACTGCAAGGGTTAATCTACACAATCCATACATCCACCTCCTCCCTAGACCACTCCTTACCTCAGACTCTGCCTCCCAGGTACTTAAGGTTGCTCCATGCTGCTCCAGATGTTCTTGCTGATGATTGCTGTAATGAGAAGATAAATGTTAATAAAAGGCTACCTGATTAAATATTAATGAGTCTATGTCTGTTATTGGGTCCGATCCTTGAGATTAGTAACATTAAGGTTAAAGTTTTGGGGGTTTGGGGAAGAAACCACAGAGTCAGGTAGTGCATTCCAGGCATTGACCACTCTGTTACTGAAATCATATTTTCTGCAATCGAGTTTGGAGCGGTTTACCTTGAGTTTGTATCTATTATTTGCTCGTGTATTGTTGTGGTTGAAGTAGTCATTGACAGATAGGACATTGTGGCAGATAATTTTATTTTAGGTTGATTGGTTAATACTTTTCTATATGAATCAGTTTTTAAGAATTGGAAATGAACAGTGTTAAATTTTACAAAATTATTATGTAAAGGGGTAACACAGTATTTCCTTGTAAAAACTATACAATGACCTTTCTCTGCTTCAGAGAAAAGTATGCATTACGCCTTGGGGACAAAAGTTGCGGAAGATGCAGACAGCACAAAGTTGCTTAGTGAGAATTTATATTTGATGCTGCTGACCTGCATTGTGTATCTTAAGAAGATGTAATAGCATCTTCTTAACTAGATGTTAGGAAGCTAATTAAGTGAACATGTAAGCTGTACACATTACTTTCAAAATTACAACTTTGTAGGCCTTTGAAATCTATACATGCAGGAAGCTACAGCACAACTTCACAAACAAAAATTGTTCTAAATTATAAGCAGGATTATATTTATATTTTAATAAATATGTTATTTAAAATATATTTAAATATATTAAATTAAATTATAAATATATATATTTTTTATATTATATTTATATATTTATACTCTCTGAATAGTGCTAATGCAGTATGTCAATACAAGTTTCAGCATGTTACGTAAATGCTTGGCTTCAGTAGTTAAATACAAAATTAATTGTATTTTGTATTCTATATAACAACAGTTAATAGTACTCATGAATTACATCACTTGGAAGAGATCAATATTCCTGCCAATGAGACCAGCTTGATTTTAAGCAACCTGAATTATAGCACTCGATACAAGTTCTATTTTTATGCACAAACATCAGTTGGATCCGGAAGTCAAATAACAGAAGAAGCAGTAATAGTTATGAATGAAGGTAAGATGGATATGTGCAAGGAGTATCAATTTAAATTAATTATTTGTGTAAATCTCATCTTTACTTGTGTAACTCAAGGTAGTATACAGAATGTTCCTGCTTCCTGATTTTTCCATAAGATCTCGGTGGGGTGGGAATGGGTGAGGTGGATTGAGAAAATGATTTGTCCAAAATCACCCAGCTAACTTCCATGTCTAAGGTAAAACTTCAAGTTCAAATTGAAGTTACTGTGTATAGATTTTTTAAGAATGTAACTATATATATTGGAGAATAATCTATACATTTTTGCAGATCTTTTCTACCCTTAAAGTATTAGTATATCCTAATTTTTATATTTAGAAAAGCTGTTTAACCTAAAAGAAATACAGATATTAACATACTAGCATATATTTGGGGTTACTATGTGAAATTATATTTTAGTATTTTATTGAGCTTTTAAAAATACTATTTGACTATAGAAATAGGAAACTCGTGAAAATGTTCTAATCGTCTTAGAGCTACTATATAAAGAATACAGATATATGTTAGATGAAAGCAGTTTTCTAATTGAATGCCTAGCGTAAACAATTTATTTTGACATATTCTAGGATTCTGCAGCATTGTTGATTCAAAGGCTGAATGGTGCTTTAGAGCTCATGGGAATAAATATGTGGTATCTGTCTGAAAGTTGTTAAACTCCTGTAATGTAACTGCTAATTGTATACAACCAATGGATGAATAAATTGATTAAAGGAATAAATTATTAATAAATTTAAGAATTTTAAAGTAAATTAATTAAACTAAACAAATACATCTGTTGAGATATTCACTAATCTTGTATCACACAATAGGTATTAAAACCAAAATCAGTCTTTAAGATCCTAAACAATAGCAGGTAAGCATTCCATGAAAAGACTTAAATAAAATATTTTTGCAATATCACATATGTAGTAGAAAGTGCATGATTCAAAAACCTAATCACATTAGCAAATGCAAACAAAGAGGCTTTGATATTCAATTAAGACCAAATTAAATAGATAGTTGGGTGTAATATTCCTTACTCTGGTATAGTGTTTGCACATTGTTTGCTAGGATATTATTATTTTGTACAATAAGATCTTACTTATGATCTGTCCATGTAAGTTCCATTACCTACAGTTTGAGGGAATGTTTCCACTAATTATATATCCGTAAATTGTAAGACCGAGTACTTAATGCTTAAGAAATGCTTTATTGAAAAAAAATAAATCTGTTAAAGAGTAGTAGTTTAAAGTAAATTCATGCCTACTAACTTTGTTTTTTGTTTCTAACATCACTATTGTAAATCAATGAGTTGTTTAATTTCTTATTCTCTAATCCAATACCTTTTCATTTAACTGCTTCCTTTCATGCTTTAATATCAATGAATACATTAGTACTATAATAGTCTTTTTGTATTTTTTCTGTGTAACTAGTAATGTAGTTATCTAGTGTTCTCTTATTTTTATTTATTTGTTTATACTTATATGCCGCCCTTTCTCTGAGAGGACTCAGGGCAGCTCACAACAATAAAACAGAAAAAATAAAACAAAAACTCCGGGTTAAAAGTACACATAAAATCCCTAAAATCAATTAAAATCCATTTTAAAAAACCCATCAGTCCAGGCCGGCCAGGCGAAATAGCCACGTTTTCAGTTCGCGGCGGAAAGAGCGAAGATCGGGGGCCATCCGGAGCTCCAGAGAGAGTTGATTCCAGAGGGTAGGTGCGCCCACAGAGAAGGCCCGCTCCCTAGGGGTCGCCAGCCGACACTGTCTGGCCGATGGCACCCCGAGTAGGCCCTCTCTGTGGGAACGCACTGGACGATGGGCAGCTGTTGCTGGCCGCAGAAGGTCTGTCAAATATCCCGGTCCTAAGCCATGTAGGGCTTTATAGGTAATCACCAGCACTTTGAATCTGACACGGAGGGCAACCGGTAACTAATGCAGGTTGCGCAGGAGGGGTGTAACATGAGAGCATCGGGACACTCTCATCACTACTTGCGCGGCCGCATTCTGCACCAGCTGAAGCCTCCGAGTGGTCTTCAGGGGCAGCCCCATGTAGAGAGCGTTGCAGTAGTCAATCCAGGAGGTGACCAGTGCATGAGTGACCGTGCGTAGGTAATCTCGGTCCAGGTAGGGGCGCAATTGGCGCACCAGATGAATCTGGGAAAATGCCCCCATGGTCATGGTCATAACATGATCTTCCAGAGACAACTGTGAATCCAGGAGGACGCCTAAGTTGCACACCCTGTCAACAGGGGGCAACACCTCACCCCCTATAACCAGCAGTGGAGCATCCCTATGGAAGCAAGATGCCGGTTCCCACAGCCACTCCGTCTTGGCAGGGTTGAGCCGAAGCCTGTTCCTCCCCATCCAGAACCACACCACTTCCAGGCACCGGGACATCACGTCGAGGGCATCGCTGGGCTGATTCGGGGTGGACAGAAAAAGTTGGGTATCATCAGCATACTGATGATACCCCACCCCAAAACCATGGATGATCTCCCCCAGCGGCTTCATATAGATGTTGAACAAAAGGGGAGAGAGGACCGACCCCTGGGGCACCCCACACATAAGGGGCCTCGGGGCCGACCTCTGTCCCCCCGCCAACACCGCTTGCGAACGACCCATGAGGTAGGATGAGAACCACCATAAAACAGTGCCTCCCATCCCTAACCCCTCGAGGCGTCGCAGTAGGATACCTCTACTCATACTCCTATTCCTTGAATATAATTGCAAGTAAAAATAAACATCGATTGTGTGGATTTTCCCCCCAGTTTTCTATATTTTTTTAAAAAAGTTGGTGATAAGAGGAAACAGTAGAGTTCCATAAATAAGGTCCTAAGAAGATACTATTTATGAAGGAGCTATCTATTGCCTTAATGAAGTTTTTCGCTTGCTGGTTCAAAAAACCAGAGCAGTATATGCTGCCTCATTCTTTATCTCCATTATATATCATGGAGGTATATATGTTTTTGTAGTGGTTATAATTTTTATGGGTTGCCAGCCCAATCCCTAAACCTTGTTCTTTCTCATCCGGGCTTGGGAACAGCAATGGCTGATATGCTACATAGCATAGGAAGAGCTAGTATTAATGATAAATCTACCAAAATAATTTAATTGATAACTTGACAAAACCAAATTGTGCTGTTGATTGCTATATAAAAACTGAAAGTGCAAATTCATTTATATTTAAGTCATTTATAGTTACACTGCTACCTACCACTGCTAGCTGTAAAAGCACAATTCTCATTGTGCAGGATATGTAGTATCACCTATCTTTTGAGTATGCTGTACAAAACAATTTCAGTTTACTGGAGAGGACTAAGTGACATTAACTGTTTTGTTTCCCTTTGCTCTGGTTAACTGATTGGATAGGGTGGGATGGGCTATTTGTTCTAAGATTATGGAACGTCCAGATTAACCAAGGAAGAGCCGTTGCTACAAGCAGTGTTTTCTTATTTATGTAATGGAAGGATAGTGAACATGATCCTCCAGGGTTGTTGACCTGTAATTAATATTGTTGAATATGGGTGCTGGAAGTTTTAATTCTTTATCAGTGGGCCACATATCCTCATGTCATTATTGACCTCCTCAAAGTACTGTACTAATAAAATACTGATGTAGGATTGTTATTTGTAGCACACATTACTGTTCCAAAGAGAACTAAGCTGCTCAGTAATTTAATATAATTTTTCTTACTGTTTCATTAATCAATGTGATACATACTAAAGCTTATTTGCTGAAATATTTCACTAAGATGTAGCGTATTTTTCAGAGTATAAGGCACACCAGAGTATAAGACGCAGCTTAGTTTTTGGGGAGGAAAATAGGGGGGAAAAAATCTGCCTACCAGGTATTCATCTGGCTAGCGTCCTTAGTTTGGTCAGCTTCAGCACATTGCTGATTTTGAGCCCGCGCACACACTTTTTATCCCCTGCTAAAGCACAGCTGAGAGGGAGCAGCAATGAGAAAAGCAGGCAAAGCTGGGAGGGCAAATCACTTCACTCGCTAGCACTTCATTAGGGCTGAAAAAAAGCTTTTAAAGCACATCTGAGAGTCGGAGGGAGCAGGCAAAGCTTGGAAGATCGCTTCACTTGCTAGCGCCTCATTAGGGCTGAAAAAAAGCGTAGAAAAACCTACAGTTGGAGTATAAGACGCACCCAAATTTTCAGCCTCTTTTAGGGCGGGGAAATGTGTGTCTTATACTCCGAAAAATATGGTAAGTACCAATAAAAAGTATGGTAATACCTTGCTGAATATTATTTCATTTTTTTTTCCTAGCTAATAGTTAATAGCATTTTATCCTTCTCTCTTAAATAGTAATGAAATAAAAGAAAGCATCAAACCTATTCAGTTAATCTTTTCCATTGATGGAACTGCTGTTTCTTGTAGCTTTTTCTGTAGGCCCAAAAATAATTCTTAATTATAAGGATACATTTCAGAGCAGATTCAGGGAAAAATAGATAGGTACAGGGAAAAGAGGAAAGGAATATCTGTATAAATAAAATATTTTCTAGAAAGGAAACCTAATAAAAATATTCTGATTGCTTCATATATTTCCATCATCTTCAGTGGTTTCTAAGGTATTTTTCTAGCTTCATTGCTCATATATTCCTACATACCTGACTTGTTCCACCTCAGAGATTAAAACTTGATGCTAAATTTCTGCAGAGCAGTCAAGCAATATACTGCTACCTGGTAGCTAGAAAATGTTTTCTAAACCATATCAATATAATTTTACCTGTTTATTCAGTATTAATTATTTCATTGGCATTTTGTTGTGGATATATAGTTTAATAACTGAAAGTTTGAAAATGATCCTAACATTTCATGACACCTATAATTTATTCGGAATTTCTTCTCTTGCTAATGTACTATTATACAATAAGGAAAGCAATAAGTTTTAAAATAAAGCCATGAATAAATTATTTTATTTCTATTTCACGCAGACTCCCAATAGCAAAGTCAATTTAGTTCAGGATGCTGTTAGACAACAGGATAGCTGGCACACAAATATTTTTTTCTTTTTAGTTTTTTTTTATTCCCACCTTTATTATTTTTATCAGTAATTCAAGACAGTTGAATTGAATAAGTTAAATTATATGTATCTATGTTTACAACATTTTCAGTAGAATTTAATTTTACTATTGCAGCTATTTAGTTTTTCATCACTGTAAAAGCAGGTTTAACTGAAACCTGTTATATTTCAAAGTTATATTAAAGGAATATTTTCAGAAGCAAAACAAAAAACGTTTTCAAGTTTCCCAGTCATGTAGGTACAGTTGGGGAGAAACTTGTATGCTTTCTAAATACATTTTCACATTTTAACTGTTTGCTTTTCTAGGGCCATCCTCAGCCGTCTCAGTAATTAAACTGTAATTCAAGTGTAGCAATACAGGTAATTCTCAATGTATGAGTACAATTGAGCCCAAAATTTCTGTTGCTAAGCAAAACATTTGTTAAGTGAATTTTGCCTCATTTTACAACCTTTCTTGTCACAGTTGTTAAATGAATCCCTGCAGTTGTTAAGTTAGTAACGTGTAAGTGTGAAAAAAAAGAACATGGTGGCTCAGTGGCTAAGACGCTGATCTTGTCAATCAGAAGGTCGGCAGTTCAGCTGTTGGAATCCCTAGTGCCGTGTAATGGAGTGAGCTCCCGTTACTTGTCCCAGCTTCTGCCAATCTAGCACGTAAAAAATGCAAGTAGAAAAATAGGGACTACTTTGGTGGGAAGGTAACAGCGCTCTGTAGGCCGACTACATGACCACGGAGATGTTTTCGGATAGCGATGGCTCTTCGGCTGACAAACAGAGATGTTGGATATTCAAAAAACCCTTTTGAAACCTCATCTGTCATGCATACTGCACCTTCAACATTTTATAAGGGTATTACTATTTATTTTATCAAAATAACTTTCCATAGAATATAGCAGTGGCCAAAATTGTGGAAACCTTTTGGGAAAAGTATTTTCTAAAACTAGCTAATGACACCACTTTTTTTGTGGGGGGGGGGAGTAGTACCATAAAATTATATATCAATGGAAAGATAATTTAATCAAGAATGTAATGCAATAACTTTTATGAAGGATTTGCTATTAGAATAGCCATTTCAATATAAAGTAGAAAAGTGAAACACATAGAAAAAATGAGATAAAAAGTATCAACATAGAAAAAACGAGATAAACAAAAATTATCATGTCAGTTAATATTTAGTTGGGTAACCTTTAGCATGAATTACAGCCTTACAATGTCTTCCCATGGAGACATTGTAAGGCTGTAATTCTTTTAGTTCTGCAGCTGTTATAATGTGAAACCAAGATTGAATGATTGCTTCTATTAACTGGGTATTATTGCTGGGTCACTTCTGACTAACAAGTTTCTTTAGTCGGCTCTATAGATTTTCAATTGGGTTAAGGTCTGGGCTATTCCCAGGCCATTCCAGCAGTGGAATATGATTATCTTGAAACTCCAAAAAAAAGTGGTGTTATTAGCCATCAAACCTCAAAAATATACTTTTCCCAAAAGGTTTCCACAATCTTGGCCACTACTGTAGCTGGAATGTACCATTCTAAAAGGAAATTTTGAAATCTACAAAATTGCATGAGATTAGAAAAATATGTGCACATTTTTTCATTACATGTAGAATCTTCCATTTTGGGATATTGTTTTAGAAACATTTGATTGGATATTAGAATAAATAAACATGCAGTTCAATCTGTGCTTAATTATCTGGCAGTATCTTACTAAGCATATTTACGGATGTTGTATTGAAGGTGTTAGTTATATTTAATTATAATTTGATTATTTCATATTACATATACTATGTCAACTAATCTTACAGTCACTAATTCTCCAGCAGTTCAGAATGGAACAGGTCTTAAATAATTACCTTTTCTTATCTACCAAATATGGTCTTATTAAAGCAGCTGAAATTAAAGACCATGTCTTTTATTTCCAAAAGCTTCTGCTTGGTTAATATTCCTTCCTTCCTTCCTGTCGAGCCCTGCCGGAGCTCGCCATTGCTGGGGGGTCTGGGAGGCCATAAAGACATCACCCATATGGAATGGGGAGCAAAACAGCAGATGGCAGTTTTGATGTGCGAGACGGCATGGCACATACAGAGATCCCTGAACCCATCAACTTCCCACTCGGTTCCTGGTTGGCAACGTTCGATGACGTCGGAATTAACACGACCGCTAAACAGCTGATCAGGGGGGAGTGGTTGGGATACTAAGTGCCGGATGCTGGTTTCAGAGTTAAGTTTGGGATAAATAGCGCCGTGCGGCAATTACGCAGAGTGCTGACTTTGAACCAACCATCCGACTTGTGCTTTGCTTTTGGCTGGGAATCTACAATACCCTTAGTAAAACTTGCAATCTCATCTCTGCTTGTGGTGATTTGTTACGTTCGCGGCTCAAGACGAAAGACAAGTCGAGACTTCCTTCCTTTATATTTCTCATAAGTTAATTGTTAGGGTTCCAAGTAATACACCCATAACAAGCAGAACTCTGAGACAAGTAGTTTCCTCAAAGAACAAGTTTATTGGATATACCATATTGGCACAGACTGGTGAAAACCGACTCTAAAGGTTCCCGCGGTTTTCACCTAATTAAAAGTAAAAGTTTTTCCCCCTTGCCCAAATAATCAGTCACGTGGTCCAAT
The DNA here is from genome assembly GCA_022577455.1 of Arizona elegans. Classification (NCBI taxonomy): domain Eukaryota; kingdom Metazoa; phylum Chordata; class Lepidosauria; order Squamata; family Colubridae; genus Arizona; species Arizona elegans. The sequence continues at coordinate 33,874,511 of JAKOOJ010000007.1, read as the reverse complement.
CAAGGTGCTATCCGATTGCTTGGAAACTTCACTCCTCTCTTCAGCCACCTGTGGGAATGTCCTTGGTTCACAGAGGAAACTATTTTGTTTTGGCTACAAAACCCAAGCTAGCTCTATTCCCCCCTCTCTATCCCTCAGCACCATTGTGGCAGCACTGAAGCCTCCAAAACGGCCTCAATCAGGCTAGCTTCAGAATTGACAGGTGCCCCCACCCACCCTTAATGGAAAAGTACTTCTTGCAAGGGAAAAGGAAAAATCTCAAAGAGGTTACTTGGGACCCAATTTAATCCCTCTACCTCCCCCGTTGGTCCTTTAGGCTTCTGTGGGTATCTCTCGTGAAATTGCTTAACCAACCTATCAGCTTTCACATCCCAACTCTTGAGCCAGGTAGCTTCTGATACTGGGTACCATTTCCATTGTACTAAATACTGCAACCTCCTGTTGTACACTCTCAAGTCTAAAATCCGCTTGACTTCATAGTGCATCTCTCCCTGTACTAGAATTGGTTTTGGGGCTGCCCAATCTACCGGCCTGAGCTGGGAGCTTACCGCTGGTTTTAACAAGCTGCTGTGTAAAACCAGATACACTTTCCCCAGTAGGCAGGGGAGCTTAAGCTGCACAGTAACAGGGTTAATCATTTTCACTATCGGAAAAGGTCCAATAAATTTGGACCCTAACTTCTTACAAGGGAGCTTTAGCTTCAAATACTTCATTGAGAGGTAAACCTTACTTTCCACTTGGAAAGGCACATGGGAAGCTAGACGCTTGTTGCCTTGCACTTTATAGGTTTTTTCTGCTTGTCAAAGGGCTTGCTTAGTATTCTCCCATCCTTTCTTCAGGGACTCCATCCATTCAGTCAATGACATGGATGAGGGTGGCTCCCTAGGGAGTTCAGGCATGGGGACGAACTCCACACCACTGGTGACTTGGAAAGGGGTCAACCCAGTGCTACTATGCACCATGTTGTTGTATGCCAGTTCAGCAAACGGCAGCAGTTCTGTCCAATTAATTTGTTGATAGTTGACATAGCATCTCAAGTATTGCTGTAACATTGCGTTCGCTCTCATCACGGCCCATTGGTACTCAGATGAAATGCCGAGCTAAGCCCCTGCAAGGACCCAATGGACCTTATGAACTCCCTCCCGAACTTGGTGAATTGGACCCCCCATCAGAGATAATCCTGCAGGGAACCTTGTGCAGCCTATAGATGTGGTTTACAAACAATTTGGCCAGCTTATTTATAGACGGGAGACTAGGGCAGGCTATGAAGTGGGCTTGTTTTGAGAACAGGTCTATTACAGTCCAAATGACCATGTTTCCCCCACTATCAGGTAGTTCTACGATGAAATCCATGACAATCTCCTCCCAGGGCCAAGATGGATCTGCCACTTGTTGGAGCAGTCCTGGGGATTTCCCTGGCATTTTTTTCATGACTGCACATGTGGCGCAGGTCTTCACATAGTCCTCAACATCCTTCTACATCTTTGGCCACCAAAATTGCCTCCTGCCCAGGTGTAAGGTTTTTAAATAGCCAAAATGTCCCGCTTGCTTGGAGTCGTGACTTTTCTGGAGTACTTGGACCCGTAGATTGTTGGGCAAATACAGTTTTGAGTCTTTCCATGCTATTCCATTCTTGAGGGTCAGCACCCTCTTGTTGTCCTTGTTACCACTGGTCATTTGGCAGTTTATGTTTTAGCCTTTGGGTCATCCCCCCCATCTGCGTTTCTTTGTTGCTTCATCTGTGGCTTGTGCTGCCAGTTGGGAGGGGGGAGCATAGTGTGGACCACCGCCTCACGTTTGCTGTCATATTGTGGTTTATGTGACAGCGCATCAGCCAGGGGGATTTTCCCCCCTGGGATGTATTTTAGCTCAAAGTTAAACTATTTAAAGTACTGCGCCCATCTGGCTTGTTTTGGGGAGAGTCTTCAGGGGTTTTTGAGTGCCTCCAGGTTCTTGTGATCAGTCCACACCTCAAAAGGTATTTGGCTACCCTCTAGAAAGTGTCACCACATTAGTAGGGCCCACCAGACTGCATAGGCTTCCTTCTCCCACACTGCCCACCTCCTCTCAGATTCTGTCAATTTTTTGGAGGTGTATGCACAGGGTTACAGGTTGCCTTCTTTATTCCTTTGAAGGAGGATCACTGTGACGGCCACATCACTGAACCATGAAGAGTTGTTCTGGATTGGGATGTTTCAAGTATTGGCTCCTTGGCAAACAGCTTTTTGAGCTCCTAGATCACCCATTGGCACTCTAAAATCCATTTTAGGGGTTGGCTTAGTCGTTGTGAGCCTTCCCCCATTTTTAACAGTTCCATGATGGGCAAGGTAATTTCAGCAAAAGAGGGGATGAACTGTTGGTAGAAATTTGCGAACCCCAGGAAGCTTTACAGCTGCTTTCGGGTATAAAGGGGCTTTAACCTTTGCTGGGTCCATTTCTATGCCTTTGTTTGACACTCGGTAGCCTGGATAGTCTAGACTGGACTTGTAGAATTCACATTTTGACAGCTTTGCATATAGTTTAGCTGCGAGCAGTTTCTTTAGTACCTGGCATACTAATTTGATGTGTTCCTCAAGGGTCTCAGTGAAGATGAGAATGTCATCTAGGTACACGAGGATTCCTTTGTATAGGTGCTCATGCAGCACCTCATTGATCAGCTGCATGAAGATCCTGGGGGCTCCTTGTAGGCCAAAGGGCATCATTTTGAATTGGAACCTGCCTAATGGGCAGTTAAAGGCAGTCTCCCACTCATCTGCACTGTGCGAGCTGCACTGGCTCCCGGTGGTCTTCCGGGTGCGCTTCAAGGTGTTGGTTATCACCTTTAAAGCGCTCCATGGCATAGGGCCTAGCTATCTCCGAGACCGCCTGCTGCTACCAATGACCTCCCATCGACCCGTGCGCTCCCACAGAGAGGGCCTCCTCAGGGTGCCATCAGCCAAACAATGTAGGCTGGTGGCCCCCAGGGGGAGGGCCTTCTCTGTGGGGGCTCCCACTCTCTGGAATCAGTTGCCCCCGGAGATAAGGAGAATCCATGACCTCAATGCCTTCCGTCGTTCCCTGAAAACCCATCTTTTCCAGCAAGCCGGGTTGGCTTAGAAGAAATTTTTAAATTTTAAATTTTTTAATTAGTTTGTTATTCTTAACTTTCGGCCCAAATCTATATATATTTTTAAATGTTTTAATATTTGTATTCTATGTTTTTTATCTTGGCTGTACACCGCCCTGAGTCCTCAGGGAGAAGGGCGGTATATAAATTGGAAATTAAATTAAAATTAAATTAAATCTCCTTCTTTAATTCGTACTCTATAGTAAGCCTCTTGTAGGTCCAGTTTTGTGAACACCTTTCCCTTTGCCAGGTGGGCTAATAGGTCCTTCATGAGGGGGAGTGGGTATGTATTTTCCAGGCATATGGCGTTTATTTCTCTAAAATCAATGCAGAGACTCATTGACCCATCTTTTTTCTCTTTAAAGAGGACTGGGGTGGGCACCCTGGATTTGGCAGGCTGTATTAATCTGCAGGCTTGGTTGGTGTTGATGTACTCTGTCAGCTCTGTCATTTCTTTAGGGGTCATGGAGTATATTTTTGGTTTAGGCAGTTTAGCCCCCAGTATGAATTCTATCGCACAGTCCGTGGGGCGGGGAGGCAGCGCATTGCATTCTTTCTTGCTGAACACCTCGGCTAGGTCTCAGTATTCCTTGGGGACCTGGGAGCTGCCTGGGAGTGGCGTTGAGGTGGCTGAGGCAATTTTGGTTCACTTAGTGTCACTCAGCCACTGGACAGCTCCTCTTGCAGTGTCACTGGGAGGGGGAGAGCCTATTCCCAGTCTCAGTTTTCTACAGCCACCTTCCCAGGAGATAGGGAAGGTGCCTATCAATGAGCCATCGACTTGCTCAAATCATATGGGGTGGGTCAGGGGTAGGCTGATCAGGCAACGGGTACAACCTGTGTCTATGATTGCTTCCACTTCTTCCCCCTGCTCCCCTGTCTTGGACACCAGTAGCTTTGACTGGATGGCGAACGGACAGATGGCTTCACTTACCATTGGGTTGTCCTTGCCTTCATCGTTGCTGTTGTAGACCATCAGCCGTTGGGCTTCCTGGGCTGGAATTCCCTCTTGCCCAGATAGGGGAGTGGGGACCTCAACAGCTTGGCAGGAAAACTCTCCCCTCTCCGTCGCCTTCCATGGCATTTTTTTAGGATTTTATTTATTTATTTATATGTATGTATGTATGTATGTATTTATGTATGTATGTATGTAATTTATATGTCACCCTTCTCCCGAAGGACTCAGGGCAGCTTACAAAGAGACATTCAACAAATTCGAAAATTACATAAAAATTAAAATCCAATTAAAAATTACTTAAAATTATTTCAATGTAAAAATCCCCCAACGGTTCAGCCCATTTGATGAAAGAGCCACGTCTTCAGTTTGCATCGGAAGGAGAGGAGGTCAGGGGCTGTCCTAAGCCTGGTGGGCAACCCGTTCCAGAGGGTCGGCGCTCCCACAGAGAATGCTTTCCCCCTGGGGGCTGCCAGCCGACATTGTCTGGCTGACGGCACCCTGAGGAGGCCTGCTCTGTGGGAGCGCACAGGACGATGGGAGGATGGCAGGAGATGATCCTGCAAGTACTCCGGGCCTAAACCATGTAGGGCTTTATAGGTGAGAACCAGCACTTTGAAACAAATCCAAAGGACCACCGGCAGCCAGTGCAGCTTGCGCAGGAGAGGTGCCACACGGGAGTAACGAGAAGCCCCCATAACAACCCGCGCGGCTGCATTCTGGACTAGCTGTAGCCTCCAGGTGCATCCCAAGACAGCCCCATGTAGAGGGCGTTACAGTAGTACAACCAAGAAGTAACAAGGGCATGGGTGACCGTGGCAAGGGCATCCCGGTCTAGGAAAGGGTGCAACTGGCGCACCAGGCATACCTGTGCGAAGGCACCCCTGGTCACGGCCGTCAGATGATCTTCTAAAGATAGCCGTGAATCCAGGAGGACATCCAGATTGCGAACACTTTCTGATTTGCTGCTTCTGGGCTCTTCGTCTTTGGTATAGAGGCTGGAGCCAGGCTCTCAGCCACTCGGTGGCCCTGCTGGCTGCATTGGAAGCACTTGATTGGCTGCATTGAGGTTCCCCTTGGTTGTTCATCAGCTTGCTGGGGACTGAACTGCCAGCTGAGTTGCTGCTGCTCAGGTTGGCTCTTTGGCTTCTTTTCGGTCAGTCCCTTCTTCTCATGGCGGTGAAGCTCGGGATCCATGGCCGCTGCCACCCAGTGCCACTCGTGGATGCATCAGGAACCCCTCGGAAGACACGGGTTTTCATCGATTGATCATTTGGGTAGTTGGGGCCATATTCATCGATGTGGGCCCACACTCAGTTTAGGAAGAATGCCAGTTTGTCTGGATCCCCATTGAAGGCAGCTTTAAACTGTGTCAGGGCAGCAGGCCGGGCCAGAGGTGGAGGCGCTGCTGGGGACAGCAGGGGCAGGGTCCATTGGGCTTGGACTGAGCATTGTCTGAGATAGTAAGGTCAACCGGGAGGCACCTGCCAACCAGGTGGAAGTTAGGGCTGTTGAGGCGGACTAGTGGCTCTTCCGTGCCTCGGTGGACTCCAGCGTGGTCCTGGGATGGACTGCGCTAACAAAGGTGGTGGTGGGGCTAGCTGCCCAGGTCATTGCGGTGACAATCTGTTCCCACAGGGGAGGGATGGTCAAGGTTAGCTGGCTCAGAGGCACCCTCATGCTCTCAAGTCGGCATGACTGCCCCAGGCTTCCAAGGTTCAGCTGGTCGAACCTCTCCGGTAATCCCTCCAGGTTCTGGCTACGAACTGCTGTTTGGTACCTCCAGTCCCTGAAGTCGTCCAGGTCTAGTGGTCCCCTTTCCCTCCACTCAAGGATTGTGGTCACCAACTCCCTGGTTGGGGTTACTGGACAATCCCTCACTGGTTCTTGGGATGAGGCTTGGCATCTGAAGTCCTCCTCTGCTCGATACAGTTCCCCGGTGGCCAGCCACTTGGTGGGTGCCTATCTGGCGCACGATCTCTGCCACTGATTCCGCCATCTGCTGGGTCTCCAAGGTACTCTGCAGGCTCTCCAGGACCCTGCCACTATCGCCCAATGCACCTTCTCCTTTCTTTTCCATTACACCATCTTCCCTGAATCTTTCTGCTGCCTGGGTAGACTGGGCATGCGGCCGGGCCCCTGGAAAGCTGCACCGGTTGGAGCGGAGACTTTAGTTGTATCAGAGTTCCAAGTAATACAGTTAATATCAGGGTTCCAAGTAATACACCCATAACAAGGCAAGCAGTTTCCTCAAATAACAGGTTTATTGGCTATATCATATTGGCACAAGCTGGTGAAAACCAACTCTAAAGGTTCCCGCGGTTTTCACCTAATTAAAAGTAAGACATTTTCCCCCTTTCCTAAACACTCAGTCACATGGTCCAATCAAGGTGCTTTCCAGTTGCTTGGAAACTTCATTCCTCCTCTCTTCAGCCACCTGTGGAAATGTCCTTGGTTCATAGGGGAAACTATTTTGCTTTGGCTACAAACCCCCAGATATCCCTATTCTCCCCTCCCTATCCCTCAGCACCATTGTGGCAGCACTGAAGCCTCCAAAATGGCCTCGATCAGGCTAGCGTCAAAGTTGACATTAACAGTATAAGACTGTCCTTCCTATTGCAATTTTCAATAATAAGACTATAATTTGGGATTCTGCTTGTTTGTTTTTTACAATTTATATGTCACTTAATCCAAGAAGGCTCTTATCTGTATTTATATAAGATTGTATTTTATTGTTTAATAATTTATTTCTCCATAATTTAAGATTAAGATAAAAATAAACTTGTCAGTTTTTATTGTGAACACAATAGCACACATTAAAAATGAAATTCTGTTGCCTGTTCTCAAAAGAAAATATATTTCTACCCATACACATACATAACACACATTTACACATGCTATATACATTATATACGTACATATATATACCTACACCAGTGGTGGGATTCAATTTTTTAAACAACTGGTTCTGTGGGCATGGCTTAGTTGGTGGTCATGTGACTGGGTGGGCATGGCTAGCTGGTCATGTGACTGGGTGGGCATGGTTAGCTGGTCATGTGACCGGGTGGGCATGGCTAGGTGCATAGGGACTACTCAGAGGGCTGAAAAAAGTCATTTCTGACTGGTCCTCACACTTTTGACCGGTCCTCACATTTATGCCCATTGCAGCATTCTGAACAACCATGTCAGTCATTTCACCACTACTTCTCTTCACCACAATGACAAGATAGGGCGCAAAATGTAAAATGTGAAGACAGTCGTAAGTTCAAGGACTGGTCAAAAGTGCAAGGACCGGTCAAAAATAACTTTTTCAGCCTTCTGAGTAGTCCATATGCACATAGGGACTAGCAGAGGGCTGAAAAAAGTGATTTTTGACAGGTCCTCGCACTTCTGACCAGTCACCATTTATGCCCATTCTTAATTAAATTAATTAGATAAAAATGACCTGCTGGAGCAATCGGAGGCAGTCCAAGGCGGGCATTTGGGCTGGCTGCAGGGCAAGGTGATACCACCAGGGTAGGTAGGCCGCTGCTGCCCAGGTGGGAGATGGGCGCAGGCCTACAGGGCTGGCTGCAGGGTGAAGCAATCAGATGTCTGCAACCTTAAATACTTAACCTTAAACACATGTAAACACTTAAACACAACCTTAAACCTGAGTGGGCATTGCCAACTCCATATCACTTACTCCCACCCAGGTTTTGTGGCTCCCAGTATTTTTTTTTAAACAGGTCTGGGTGTCTCATCTCTCTCATCTTTCTTTCTCCCCTTCATCTCTCTTTCTCTCCATCTCTTTCTCCCTCCCCCTTTCTCCCCTTCATCTCTTTCCCCCTTCTCTCCTTCATTTCTCTTTCTCCCCATCTCTTTCTCCTCTCCCTCTTTCTCCCCTTCATCTTCCCCCCCTTCTCTCCTTCATTTCTCTTTCTCCCCCCCCCCATTTCTCTCCTTCATTTCTCTTTCTCTCCATCTCTTTCTCCTCTCCTGTCTGGGCAGCGACGGCAGCGAACCTACCGCACCATCGGGTCGCCCCTCGGCTTGGAGGCAGCACCTTAAATCTGCTCCCCACTGCATGTGCGCCCACCCAGCTGTGCCTGCAGCCAGCTCTTGTTGCTCTTACTGAGCTTCGCAGTGGGGCAGACGGCGCCCCTCCTCCTCCTGGAGCCCATTACAATGCAGAGCTTCGGCTGCAGCCTGGGCAACCAGTCAGGGGTGGGTTCTAAAAAATTTTACTACCGGTTCTGTGGCATGGCTTATTTTGTGGGCGTGGCTTGATGGTCATGTGACAATTCTTTAGTATTTAGTAGAGGTATTGGTCTACCAAGCTTTTAACTGGTAGACCAGTAGCCCCAGACCCCTTGGGATCATCCTGCAGCCCTCCCCTGCCTCCTAAGGCAGTGGAGCATGTGGGGGGGGGGTGCTTTTCAAGAAGTCACAAGGAGGGCTGAGAGCTGGTTTCTGTCCCACAAGTAAGATTTGGTCCAGAACCAACCCCAACATGAAGGTCTTTTATTTGCTCCTTGTAGTCCTTGTCTTTGCATTTTTAACAGGTAATAAATTAAATTTCTGATGACGTAAAAATAGCTCATAACTCACCTTTCTTGATAGCTATTATCATGTCTAAAAGCAAGATACTCTTCTCCACCTTTTGTCTGGAGTACCATTTAATCCAGAGCCTTTTAATTCCAGAAGGAATTAAAAGCTCCATTTTTTAGCTAAAACTTAATTCACACTTGTTAGTTTTGTTTGAGCAGTGTGAACAATTGTCAGTCTGAAAAATATATCATTGATTTTTCTTTGGCATTTAAACTAGATAACTAATGTGAAAAAGTGCATCAAGGAAGGACTGGAAAGCCAATTCATACTGAACTGTATTGGGTTTTCTGTTGTTATTTGAATAAAATGAAAAGAAATCAAATAGTGGTACCTAGTGCGGAAAAAGAGACAAAATAATGGGTCATTCTCAACACTTGAATTCTCTACACTTAAAATATCAAAAATTATTATGGTTAAGTGAGCTTTGCCCCATTTTACGATTTTTCTTGCCATAGTTCAAATCAAAGTTCAAATCAAAGATTTGATAGTTCAAATCAGAGATTTGATAGTTCAAATCAAAGATTTCTGAGACCAATGTCAAATACTTAAATTTCAATAGTCATCAATCCCAGTCTTGAAATGAGTTTAGAATCAGTGGGAGTCACTGATAACAATGAACTAACTAGCTACTGATAATGAGTCCAGTCCTGCCTTTCTTTTCCTTCTGCCCAAGTTTTGCAAGTACTTTTTCCAGGTATATGTTTTATTCCAAAGTATATAAACCATTATTGTTAGGGAAAAAATGGGACTTCCAAGCAATTTTAAAAGACACTGTCAGAATGACTCTGCTCTCAGCCCCCCTTGTGACTCCTTGAAAAGCACCGCCCCCACCCCCGACATATGTAAATGAAAAGAATAAGCTTAAAAATCCTAGCCTTTTAAAATTGAAAATATGGAGAATTGGGAGGATGAATATGAGACACTAAGGGAGATGTTTCAAAAAGTAAGGGAGGCATTTAAGGGAAATAAAGAAGCAGAGAATTGGTTAGCTTGCAAAAAAAAAAAGAAAGAGAAAAGATGAATGAGAAGCAAGAGAAACAAGGAGATAATATTGAAAAGGAAATAATTGAAAAAAAGATAAAGATAATTACACTGGGTTCAATAGAAAAAAATGGAATAAGATGAAATATAATAATTAAAAAGATGAGGGGAAACTTTGAGAAATATACTTGATAAATGAAAGAAAGACCAGGGTTGCCTGAACTCCATGATGGAAAATATAAAATTGAAAATGAATACAACAATAGAGAGGGATGAAGGAAGGAGAAGAGAGATGGAAGAAGGAAGGAGAGAGAGGGAAGGAAGAGAAAGGAGGAAGGAAGGAAAAGGAAATTAGATAGGAGGGAGGGTAAGAGAGGGAGGAAGAGAGGAGAAGGAGAAAGGAAGAGGAAGTAGGGAGGAGGAGAAGGGGGGAAGAGAAAGTAAGGAAAAAAAAGAGAGAGGTGATAGGTTTAAGGAGAAAGATTGCTGTACAATAAAAAAGATGAAAGGGAAGAAAACCAACCCCAAACAAATACTGTATAAAGATATTAAGATAATGAATTGTTAAACTTTAAAGAATAAAAGAGAACAAATATGAATAAATAGCAATAATTAGAAACACACATACAAACATACAATGTATTTTCTTTGAACAGAATATTTGGCCGGTTCACAAATTTAAACATTGTTTAGTCATTTCAATTAAATTTACAATTTCTATATTTCCTTTTTGCCATATTTATTCCTCATCTATTTTTTTTAAAAAAAAACCAATATTACCCTTCATCCTCATCTCTAATCTTAATCAAATTCAATTTTTCCCTTCTATTCTATATTATACCCCTTCCCATTGTCATCTATTTTTATATCCATCCTCACATTGGTTAATTATGTAATATTACAGTTGTTCAATACAAATTCAACATTTTAATATAAATCAATTAGTTATATAACTATCTTTTTTGTATATTAATAATATGAACATGAATATTCCAATTATTTCCATGCAATCCAATTTCTTACAAATCAATTAATTATATTTACCAATAATAATAAACCAAATAATTTCCCCCATATATTCCTCCAAACCACAACTTAATCATTTCTGCTTTCAACACAATATACAATTAATAGTATCTCAATTATTACAATTCCCTAGTTAAATAGAGCTTTTTTTCTTTTGTGTTTTAAAATCTTGAACGCTCCTCTTTTTCCCTAAATTTCCCATTGTTTGCACCTACCTTTTTTGGTGAGGAAAAAGAAAAGAAATCTGCCTCTGTCTAATTTTCCAACGTTGCAGCAAACAGCAAAGCCAACAGCCTGCTTTACTTTAAGTTTCGTTTTCAGCTTGATTTGCACAAGGAGAAAAAAAAAATCTGCTCCAGCAATTTAGCTTTTTGCAGCAAGCAGCAAAGCCTGCGCAAAACAGCTGAGAGCAAATCAGCTGAGAGTCAAGGGGCTAATTAGCCCATGCTGAAGCTGAAAGGAGTTGTTTTTTTCTTGCTGTTTGCTTGCAAGGAGGTAACTGCACAGGTCAAAGGTTGGGGGCCACACTCCTTGCCACTTAGTGCCCCCCTGCCACCCCCTTTTGCCTCTAGCGCCCTCCTTGCCTCTTACCGCCCTCCCTAAGGCATTCCACCGCCCCCCCAGGGGGTGGTACCACCCATTTTGGGAACCACTGGTCTACTCATTTGTTTTCTTTTAACACTGAGGGCAGCCCTTTGAAACCCCATGGCAAGAGTTTAAACAGTTTTTTCCCCTCTAGCCGATCAGCTGGGACTCAGGAGGCAGCAATAGATTGGGGGTGGGGCCAAATTAAAGGTAAGAATAATGCGGCAGGGGGGCGGGGGGCCAGAACCGGTTTGGTGATGTCATATCATCACTGCTACCAGCTCCGTGGAACCCGGCCGAATTGGGAGGAACCCACCACTGCTGCGAGGCCAATAAAATTACAAAAAAACACTGAACCATTTGTTAAATTGCTGGCTCGCCCACCCCTCGCCCACCACTATTTATTGGCAATAAATAGTGGTGCGGAGGGGTGGGGCAAGGGGTGGGGCGAGCCAGCAATTTAACAAACGGTTTGGCCGAACCACCTAGAACCTGCAGAATCCCACCACTGACCTACACCCATACACATATATACATACATACATATATTAATCACTGTCCATTTTGAATACATAGTGGAAAGAAGAAACTTGAGAGTTCACAAGGTTGATACTATATGGCACCTATGGCTAACCTTTTCTGGACCGAGTGCCCAAAACGCGAATGCGCACGTGCACGCCCAAACCCCCAAAATGCAATGTGTGTGCACCCTCGCATGCGCCCTGCTCCCCCACATGCATGCACCCCCATGCATGCACCCCCACGCATGAATGTGTGGCCCCCCCAATGTGCGCTCTGCCCCTGTGCATGCATGGCAGAGACCCAGCAGGAGGTGCATACGCCTGCGCGGCGGATCTGAGCTAGAGCAATGGCTTGCGTGCCCACAGAGGGTGTTGCATGCCACCTCTAGCACACATGCCATAGGTTTGCCATCATGGCTATATGGAAAAGGACTGTGACTGAATCTAGATGTTCTGCTTTGGATACCATGAAACCTCCTCCCAGAAGGTAACAAAACAGGTCATGAATAGGATGTGTAGCATCCCTGACAATACTGCAGATCCTGCTCAAGCATCGCTTGCTTATATGCTATGTCCTGGATAGAAGGAAGTAAATTACCAATAATATTTTCTGCCATCCTCACCACTCTCCGTACTATCTTCCTGTCTGAAACAGTAATGCTGTCAAACCAGATAGTAATGCAATACGACAGGATGCTTTCAATCGTCTCTCTATTAAAGTAGTAAGGATAAAGGAAGGAAGATGTACTTTTCTCATGCGATGCAGAAAATGCAGACGCTGATATGCCCGCTTTACCAGTGTCTCACTGTTGAGCGACCAAGCTAGCCTACTCATTAGCTGCATACCCAAAAACTTGATGCTGCTAACCACCTCCAAAAGTGAATCATTAATATACAGAGGTATGTGGCTGTGCCTGCCTTTTCTGAAATCAACAATGATAATTACAATGACAATTACACCAGTTCACCAAACCATCTACCTTCTTGTGGTAAGCACCCTCGTTTTCATCCTGAATAAGACCCATTACTGTTGTATCATTTATTCACATACTTCACAATATAGTTGGGGGCAAACCTTGCACAACAATCAATTTCACAGCGATGTTAGGCAGTCAAATTATCTGATTATGTATAAGATTGGATATCTTTCTTACAGGCTAGTCCATCCTAGTTCATTGGAAAAAAATAAATTTTGGATATTGAATATTCCATTGTCAGCCAGTAAATACAAATACAATTCCAGAGTCAACCAGTAAGTACACATACATGTTCATAAAATCATATGCACATGTGCACGAACACCCACACACACAAACATAACATTCACATAATTTCAGATTACATTAGGCTTATTCCATCTATAAGATCATTTTAGAGCTGAAAGAAAGTTTGTCTCCTTGATGCTGTTTGCACCATGTTTGGACCATGTTTGGTAAAACTAAAATGAGATAGAAAGTATTAATTATATTTAAGCAGAATTTCTAAACATAAGAATTCACAATAAATTGTTTTTCCCATTCTATTTTGTGAAATTCAAATAAATGAAGTTGGACAGTATTGAATACATGCAGCCTTTAATAATTTGCTCTTTTTTTCTTGTATATTCAGTGCAACCAGTGTATCCAAGGATCAAAAATGTTACGGCAGCAGCTGCTGAAACTTATGCCAATATCAGTTGGGAATATGAGGGTCCAGTTCATGAGAACATTTATGTTGAATATGGTGTGGCAGGCAGTAAGAAGACATTTCATTGAATTCTTTTAAATGTATTGTAATAATAGAAAAAGAACCAGTATTGATTTGCTTTTCTAAAGTTATTTCTGCTTTTTTAGGACACAGATTTAAGGGTCAGATTTTGTGGAAGTAATTTGTGTTTAATTCCATACATAGAACATTGGCTTCTTGTATTATTTTAGGATTTCTGCCAAAAGCAATTACTGTACTAAAACTTTTAACACACTTGTTTGACATAGCATGCCTGTCCCGACAAGTCACTTTGATGGTAAAGAAACAATAAAACAGACTGAATTAGTTCTTTCTTTCTCTCAGGAAGTACATTAGCAGATAAGTAGCTCCATGAAAGATATACATAGGTTTTGGATTGTGAAAGGAATGCTCCTTCCTTTTAAACTACTATTTTTCTATTCAAATAAATATATATGGAACATATCAATAGAGTTTTCCTAGCATGGTTTGATTAGCAATATACAAAGTTGCTCACTGTGGAGTACATTTAGTCTTTCATATCTCTTCATATTAGTTTTGCCATTACTGTCTTCTTGAAATAACTTAGTATTATTTTTTTAGACCACACAAATGTAAAGCAATGTATATTTTAAACTACATTTAACTATGGCATGCTTTCATTATCTATAGTTTGATCTTCCTTCAGTTGTGATATTCTGAGGAAGTTTTATATAATTGCTTATTTTATCTGCCAGTTTCCGTGTGAGGAAATGGTGCCTAGTGGATCAACTTTGCATAAAGCATCAGCTTTTTAGCAGTTCCAAATAAGATGTAGTAAGCCAATCTGAATAGAAGTTTGTTTTTGTGGTTAATAAAGAAAAGGAAGAACCTGGTCAAACTTATAGTTTATAAAAGTTCATTGAGAATCTGTCCTTTTAATTGTGATTCCTTTCCTTTCACTTCTTGGTAAGCATAATTGATGTAAAGTATAACAAAATAAATGGAAATGCTGTTTATTATAATACACAAAAGATGCTTTAAAATTATTATCCTATGCAATTGCCTTCTTCATGGCAATTTTGAGCAGAATAGCATGAAGAATAAAATAATACTTAGAATATAGTTCTCTCAATGCTCTGTTTTAAGAAAAAATATTTTAAAGATCAGAATCTGAAAGTGACAAAATATCTCACCATGAATGAATGAATACAAATGCTGTGTTCCTAAAAATTTTATAGGCAAAGAAGAATTGAAAAAAGAAAATGCTAATGGTTCTCGGAGCTTCTTTCTCTTAAAAGGATTAACACCAGGAACATCATATAAAGTCCGGGTTGGTGCTGAGGGTCTTTCTGGTTTTAGGAGCTCAGAGGCTGTATTTGAGACAGGTCCAGGTGAGGCACACCATGCAATTCTGCCTTCCATTCAGAATTGTGATGTGTTAAGTGCTGACATTTCAAAATAGTGTCATGTTCTCTTCACATATTTTAATGTCTTTTTTTCACCTCCTTAAAAGGTATAACTCAGAACTACATCAACTCATTTTTGTTCATACAATGGGTATCCATGCCATTCATTTAGAAAAAAGATATAGTTCTCATGTCTCCTTTTCAAATATGCTTTCTAATCCTCACATTATTTTTTCTATGTAGTATGCTTTTTATTAATGATGAAATACAACAATGTTTGAAAATAGTCAAGTCTAAATAAATTAAACATTACTAGCAGTTTTTTCTAATGGTAGGATATTCAAAACCTCTACAAAACGTAATATTCATTGAATATAAATAGTGTATATACTATTGAATATTTTATTTAAAGTCTTTACTGTGTCAATTTGTAAATCAGTTTTTTACATACTGTATGTTGAAACATAATATTTATAGACTCTCATAGGTTCTTTGAGAAATATTTCAGTGGCATTTGTTCAATTTCACATATTTTTATAAAGCATTAGGGAGCAATCTTTTTCTATCATATGACCTATGTAATTTGCAGGACTTTATGTTAATAGTCACAAGCTATGGATGGAACCAGTGGTAAAAGGGTGGCAGATTATCCACCTATTCAATTTTATTATTTTTGATACTTGACCCTTTCTTATTTCTGTCTGGCTCTTGCTCTGTCCCTAAATTGCAGGTTAGGACAATTGCTAGAAAGCTGAATTAAGAGCATGCACCATCTGGCAAGTTGCCCACCTGTGCTGAAAAACATGGTGTTGAAATATTTTCACTCACTCACTATTGCACAGCATCATACTGCATGGACACCGGTTTTTATAAATGGAATTATATCTCTAAACTTAGATTTGTAAAATAAAGTAACCTGTCAGGAATGGTCCAATACCTCGAACTTAAATGATATTTTAGATCAGAAGCTTCATGTGCTCATAGCAGTGTATGTTGGTTGTTTGATATGTAAAGAGAAGTACAGAATGCTGTTCTGCAATTAATGTTTCTTCTGTTTGCAATAAAAGAACTGACATGAGAAAAGCCCTTGCATTCAATATCTAAATATTATTTCAAATAATGGATTAGATTCAAAGCTTATAGTTTATAGATAACTTTATCAGCTGAAACATATCATTGTAGGTAAAAGGGTATGAACCCTCTTTATCTCACAGCATTTTTATGCCTCAAATACTATTTAATACGGTTGGGTACCTTTTTCTGCATGACAGTACAACTCCCCAAACTCTTTGTGCCCTGTCAACACTGTTACAGATGTCCATCTTACAGGATGGAAAATAGAGAGGATATTTGAAAGAGTGGCTGGGTGACAAATATCAATAAGCCAACATTGGAATTAATATGGTCGTATTCTTCTAAACATTTGAATAGACTTGGCACATTTTTAAAAAAATTATTTTTCCTTAAATCCATCAAAAATCTATGTCTTGGAAGGCTACAATAGTATCTCAGCTACACAAAAGCCTTAGATTCTGTCAGTTCTCTGTGCATCAAATTCTATAAAATCCAAGCTCCTTTAAATTAAATAATTTGGATACCAAGTTTTTTTGTTGTTGAATGGGACTGACTTATATCTTGCTAAACCCACTGGAGTTTGGAAAGCATTTTTTAAGTTTTAATTTGAAATTTATAGATGCATTTCAAGACTAAAGAAAGCTCAACAATAAAATAGAAGTTCAAGAATCTTCCTGACTTCCTTAAAGACACATCATTTCTCTGAAAATTGAATTTTTTTCCAAAGTTTTATTATTGGAAAGTGGAAGCGGCAGGAATATTTTATGGGCTATTCCTTCTCTAGTCAAACCATATTATAAGGAAGATAAACTGTTGCAGAAGAGGTTGATTAATATGAAAGAATCAATAGGAATCAGTCCTATTTCTCTTGGGTGGTAGAATTTTTTCATTCAACATTCAACTCTGATTCTGGATCTAAACCAACAGCTATTTCCTTAACTCTCCAACTGGAGAGTTCTCTAACTGGAAGTAAACAGGAAAAAGATCTAAAAGTTGCTTAGTTGCTCAAGAACCATTCTACAGCTTCTGAAAAGATTTCTGTTTAACATTTACTTTAGTTATGATTTGATTTTAAGTAAGTACAGTAGAATAAATTCGTATGACTTGCCTGTATTAGCAGTGTTTGTATTTTTTAGAGAGAAAAATACCCTTGAAGCAGACTATATATGTAGTGGAATTATACATAATTATGCAATTTAAATAAACAGTAGTGGCTTATAGAACTCTATATGCTTTTACCAGAACATACAGAAATAAAATACTGGAAACTCTGTAAGTTGTTATCGTAGCTTATATATTAATATGTGTTAAGCATGTACTGTTTTGCAGAGTTGGCATGGCATTCCATACTGAATTTTAATGTAAAATGTACATGTTTTCCTTTAATACTTGACACTGTATTTTTAATATCAAATAACTGTATGTTTGGAAAAGCTTAAATTGCTTTAACCTATTAAACATTATTTGTTTATATTATCCTATTTAAAGTTAGCTTTTTAAAAGACATTTTTTTCTCAAAAAACCATTTTGTTCTTTTTATATTCTATAAAGATATGCTATCCTTTTCCAAATGCATAAATTTGAACAAATCATATATATTATAACTATATTAGAAATTCTATTGCATTCTTTTACATGAACATAAATTCAAGTGTAACTGGTTCTTCTAAATGAACTAAAGTGCCCCTAAACCATAGACTTCTGAGGAGATATGTAGTGCACAGAGAGATCTCCTTTAAAAATTTGTGAGAAATGTTTCCAGGGTAATTATTTGTACATTCAACTGTGGGTCAAAGGACAATTCCCAAACCACTGCCACAAATGTTTTTATTAGAAGAGTAGGGCAAGTATAAGGGGAGAGAATACTTGTTTTTACACATTTAGTATTTTAAAATGCAAATATCAACAATACTGTCAAATGTTTTTAAAAGACCAAAATATATTATTTCTAATATATGTGATGTAAATTAATTCATAAGAATGCAAAACTGGTATGAATTAACGCCTCTTTTTCATTCTTAGCAAAGGCAAGTCGGCAGGTTGACATTGCCACTCAAGGATGGTTCATTGGTCTTATGTGTGCAGTTGCTCTTCTCATCTTGATTTTGCTCATTATTTGTTTCATAAGGAGAAATAAAGGTGGAAAATATCCAGGTAAGTTTTGGATCTACTGATTTAATCTTTAAAAAAGAAAATGTTTTTTTTATTTAAATATAATATTTCTACCACTGCTGCTAAGAGTCAAAATAAAAGAAGTAAATCTTTAAGTATTTGCTACCGGTAGTTTTCAGGCTACAACTATTCATTCAACAACTGATTAAAGTTATAATGGCAGTTAAAAAGGGGGACTTAAGACAGTTTCTTGGAGTTCTGGCCATCACAGTCAAGCGATTGTGATTCTGAGCAAAAAAATGGTAAGCCAGTAGGAAGTCAGAAGTCATAATCACATGAAGTCACTTATGTGAAGTTATGTGAAGATTATGTGAAGTCACCCACATAATCCTCATTTAACAATGATAACCCGGACTGCTGTAATTTCATTTTTAAGCCATAATGTGACATAATGCTTTACAACCTTGTTACTTAGCAACAGAGTTCTAGGTTCCAATTGCTATCATAACTAGAGAATTACCTGTATATACAGTCAGGTCCAGAAATATTGGGACATCGACACAATTCTAACATCTTTGGCTCTATACACAATGGAGTTGGAATGAAACAAACACAATGTGCGTTAACTGCAGACTGTCAGCTTTAATTTGAGAATATGTACATCCAACTCAGGTGAACGGTGTAGGACTTACAGCAGTTTGTATATGTGCCTCCCACTTGTTAAGGGACCAAAAGTAATGGGACAATTGGCTTCTCAGCTGTTCCATGGCCAGATGTGTGATATTCCCTCATTACCCCAATTACAATGTGCAGATAAAAGGCCCAGAGTTCATTTCAAGTGTGCTATTTGCATTTGGAATCTGTTGCTGTCAACTCTCAAGATGAGATCCAAAGAGCTGTCACTATCAGTGAAGCAAGCC
The DNA here is from genome assembly GCA_022577455.1 of Arizona elegans. NCBI lineage: Eukaryota > Metazoa > Chordata > Lepidosauria > Squamata > Colubridae > Arizona > Arizona elegans. The sequence continues at coordinate 33,855,549 of JAKOOJ010000007.1, read as the reverse complement.
ATCATTAGGCTGAAGAAACAAAACAAACCCATCAGAGAGATAGCAAGAACATTAGGCATGGCCAAAACAACTGTTTGAAACATTCTCAAAAAGAAGGAATGCACCGGTGAGCTCTGCAACACCAAAAGACCTGGGAGACCATGAAAACAAGTGTGGTGGATGACCGAAGAATTCTTTCCCTGGTGAAGAAAACACCCTTCACAACAATTGGCCAGATCAAGAATACTCTCCAGGAGGTAGGTGTATGTGTGTCAAAGTCAACAATCAAGAGAAGACTTCACCAGAGTGAATACAGAGGGTTCACCACAAGATATAAACCATTGGTGAGCTTCAAAAACAGGAAGGCCAGATTAGAGTTTGCCAAACAACATCTAACAAAGCCTTCACAGTTCTGGAACAAGATCCTATGGACAGATGAGACCAAGATCAACGTGTACCAGAGTGATGGGAAGAGAAGAGTATGGAGAAGGAAAGGAATTGCTCATGATCCTAAGCATACCACCTCATCAGTGAAACATGGTGGTGGTAGTGTCATGGCGTGGGCATGTATGGCTGCCAATGGAACTGGTTCTCTTGTATTTATTGATGATGTGACTGCTGACAAAAGCAGCAGGATGAATTCTGAAGTGTTTTGGGCAATATTATCTGCTCACATTCAGCCAAATGCTGCAGAACTCATTGGACGGCACTTCACAGTGCAGATGGACAATGACCCAAAGCATACTGCAAAAGCAACCAAAGAGTTTTTGAAGGGACAGAAGTGGAATGTTATGCAATGGCCAAGTCAATCACCTGACCTGAATCCCATTGAGCATGCATTTCACTTGCTGAAGACAAAACTGAAGGGAAAATGCCCCAAGAACAAGCAGGAACTGAAGACAGTTGCAGTAGAGGCCTGGCAGAGCATCACCAGGGATGAAACCCAGCGTCTGGTGATGTCTATGTGTTCCAGACTTCAGGCTGTGATTGACTGGAAAGGATTTGCAACCAAGTATTAAGAAGGGAAAGTTTGATTTATGATTATTATTCTGTCCCATTACTTTTGGTCCCTTAACAAGTGGGAGGTATATATGCAAACTGCTGTAAGTCCTACACCGTTCACCTGAGTTGGATGTACATACCCTCAAATTAAAGCTGACAGTCTGCAGTTAGCGCACATTGTGTTTGTTTCATTCCAACTCCATTGTGGTGGTGTATAGAGCCAAAGATGTTAGAATTGTGTCGATGTCCCAATATTTCTGGACCTGACTGTAGTTAATTTGTTTTGGCTTAGATTAATATCCATTTTTTTCCAATATGGTTTCAAAGTTACAACTATTCTATTGTTCATCTGACTGGCTATAACATTTTGGAACGCTACCAAGAAAAGGATCAAAACACAGTGGGATTAAAAAAAAAGAAAATCTGAAGTACTCACTCTGAACAATCCAACTATAGCCAACTATTGCCCCAATTTCCAGTAGGACTATAAAAATTGTGAAAGTTACGAATGCCTAATTTAATGTGCTAGCAATACAATTGCTATTTGCTGTATGCATGGAGCTATGGAGATAACCTTGAAGAAGCAGTTCAGAAAGTGTTAAGACAACAGCAGGTACAGAAGTGTGCTTTGAGCCAAAGGTGAAGGGAAAGTATTACAGAGAGACTTAGTCTGACTTTCCTTGTATTTCCCTGGTTATATGGAAAAGGAAAGGGCAAGCAGTACTGGAGTGGCAAGATTCTGTTACAGCTTTATTTTTTACTAAAACTAGTTTTGGTCTTTTTGTGGAATATGTTTCCTGGTATGAAAACCTTTTAGAACTGAGACAGGCAGACATATATGTATATTCTCCACGAGCTGCACTGGCTCCCTATTGGTCTCCGGTCATAATTCAAGGTGTTGGTTATTACCTTTAAAGCCCTACATGGCTCAGGGCCAGGTTATCTTCAAGACTGCCTTCTGCCGCATAGCTCCCAGCGACCGGTAAGATCCCACAGAGTTGGTCTCCTCCGGGTCCCGTCAGCTAAACAATGCCGGCTGGCGGGCCCGTTGGGGAGGGCCTTTTCTGTGGCTGCCCCAGCTCTCTGGAACTAGTTACCTCCTGAGGTCCAGACCATCCCCACCCTATTGGCCTTCCGAAAAGCAGTGAAGACCTGGCTTTTCCGGCAGGCCTGGGGCCATTGATCTCGCTCTTGTGATCTGGCGAGATCCGGCCATGAATGGCGTGAATGAGTTTTTTAATGTTTTTAATTTTTCAATGTTTTTTTATAATGATTTTTTATAATGTATTGTGAGCCACCCTGAGTCTTCGAAGAGGGGCAGCATATAAATTTAATTAATTAAATTTAATTAAATCTTCAGTCTTTCAGTTTTCTTTGCCAATTTGTAATTTAGTCATGTGTAATAAATGAAGCCAAGGTTACATTGTCTCATAGATTGCAGAGCGTTGTTTAAATTCCATGAATGACATCTTAAAAGTCCAATTTTGCATATTTTAGTGAAAGAAAAAGAAGATGCACATGGTGATCCAGAAATACAACCTATGAAAGAAGATGATGGAACTCTTGGTGAATATAGGTATTACTATTTTTCTTATTAATCATACTATTTGGATTTGAAGATAATATTTTTCAGACTTTCTATTCCCATGATGGTGAACCTATGGCACATGTGCCACAGGTGGCATGCAGAGCCCTCTCTGCGGCCACACCAGCCGTTGCCCCAGCCCAGCTCCAATGCTCATGCACGTACGCCTTCCACTGGCCAGCTGGTCTTTGGGTCTTTGCCATGCATGTGCAGGGGGTGGGGCGCATGTGGAGAATGTGCACATGCATGCATGGGGTGGGTGGGCATATGTGTGTGGGGGTGCAGTTTGGTGCAGGGGGTTTTCCAGGCCAAAACGAAGCATGGGGGGCCTTGCGCTGTGCCCCTGCACCCTGTTTTGGGCCTGGAAAGCCTCCTACACCAACTTAGAAGCCAAAACGGGGCACGGGGGGGGCTGTGTGATGCCCCCTGTGCCCCATTTTGGGCCTGGAAAGCCACCTGTACCAACCTGGTAGTCAAAACGGGGCACAGGGGGCTGAGGCGCATGTGTGAGGGCGTTGGGGCACATGCTTGGGGAATGCACGTGGGAGGCGGCGCATGCACGGGGAATACGCTCGCATTGCATTTTGGGGTTTGGGCATGCATATGTGCATTTGCATACTTTGGGCACTTGGCACAAAAAAGGTTAACCATCACTGTTCTATTCAAATCATTTAACTTAGAGTATAGTAATAACTTTCACCCACCATCTTCAGATATGATGCTATATGAACATTTTAGATGCTGTTTTACTAAACAACTTTTCAATTCAGATACAGTATATATAAATCAATATGTTAAATTATCAGACATTTAATAATTCAATTAATTCTAGCAAATATTTCAGATTGCACGACTGTGGTATTATGACAAAGCATAGATCATAGGAATATACTTGAGTATTACTATTAATATATGTTAATTATTGTATTTTATCCTATAACTATTGTATTTTACCCTATTCTTATTTTAAATTGTTTTTATAGGATTTTATTGATAATACATGTTTGAAACTTGAACGTTGATATGGCCTATAGGCTAATCAATAAATAATAAACATATTGCTGACTATTAATATGCAAATTTATCCAAATGAATAGAAATACATAGTAGAGCTTTGCATTTGCATTTGCATGTGTAGTAGAGCTTTGCATCATGTATTTATGCAGAAATATATTCTATTCATCCTGGCCTTATCTGTTGTGGCCCGTCAGTGGCCTGTGCAGCTTTGCATCATGTATTTATGCAGAAATATATTCTATTCATCCTGGCCTTATCTGTTGTGGCCCGTCAGCGGCCTGTGCAGATTGTAGCTGATTCCGACAACGAAGAGGCTGGTGTGGTGCTGCATCAGCAGCCTGTGCAGCTGGCGCTCAAATCGGACAGTGAGGAGGCTGTAGAAGATGTGGTGCCAGAGGCAGGGATTCAGCCAGGGCCTTCAGAACCTCCAGAAGCTCCTTTAAGTGAAGAGGATGAAGAGGAGGAGCCTCTTCTCAATGTACGGGCGCGCAGAGTTGCCAAAAGACAGGAGTGGCTCCTCAGGAGGAAGTCTCGAGAAAGTAAAGCTTAGCCTATTTAAGAAGGAACACCGCTTGCAACAAGCTGTAGAGAACAACTTTAGTTCACTCTCCTTCGTGTCTGCAAAATTGCTTCTGGGCTTTCTGCCAACTCTAGTAAGACTGTGATTACCTTATTTTAAAATTCTGGTAGACTGTTAAGACAGTTTATTAACAGCCTTTGGTTGATAAAGACTGCATTATTTGAGTTAAATAAGCTTTGTATAGAGTTTGAGTGCACTGCGTTCTTTCGGGTCCGTAGTTGGGTCAGAACATTATCCGTCCATAAAAGATGACTGAGAAATCTTGATCATATATATTATAATCATAAAATGAAGATCCAAATTATTGCACTGAAAATCCAATACTTAAACAAATTTGGTTTCAGCATTTTACTTCATTCATATATTTGGCAAATGTGCTTTCAGCATGACTTTGAGCAGAAATTAATAGATGCATGACTTTTATTTATAAAGAACAAAATATGAAAGTTATCTAAATGTCCTGAACTAAATTTATACTTTGTAGTAAAAAAGTAGACTTTACTGTTTGCCTTGGAATAAGCATGTATTTTGTTTGAAAATAATAAAAGTTAACATGTCATGTCACACAACATATATGAAAATCATCAGTCTAGATGAAATTTCTTGTCTGTCTTCAAATCTAATATATCAAAAACAAAAAAATAAATAAATACATGCCTTCTCTATAAATTCACTGAGGGAAGCTTCTTATAGTATTACCGTAATACTATACAATTTAATTTGCAGAACACTTCATCTCTTCAAAATAGCAAGTTTAGTTTAAAAACATTAAGTAGTTTTATTATTTTGGTATTGCATTTTTCTGCGGCGCAATTAAAATGTTTACCTTTTATTTATAATTCAGTGTATATTTTTCAGCTTTAAATCAATAGTTATTTGATAATATACATTGTATATTGATTAGTTGGGAACGCCAAGCATCTGGCTGACCTTGACTGATTCTTTAAAGCAGTGTCAGTCTTTAGTATTTGGATGACCTATCAATAGGAAACCCCAGAATTGTAGATTAAATTGGAAAATTAACTTTGACTGAAAAAAAAATATTTTTATTTTCTTACAAATTTCCCCAAGAGTTCCAGTATTTTGAACTTTTTTCCATTACTTAAGATCATTTCCCACACAATTAAACATGCTATATTTATTGAAGCAGACCCTGTTTTTGCCAAAGCAATGTCTAAATGGTCTAATGGGGAAGACAGACTTCCTTAGATTACTAAAATTGAAATTCCTTCTCTTTTTTAAATGGTCAGAGGAGAAATAGCTTGATTGATAGTCTGTGTAAGGTCCTGCTTCTCCCACCTGTTCAAGAAAGTATGGACGTTCAAAACTTTAGCATTTCAAAAGAAAACTTTTATTGAAAGGAAGTGAATGCAAGACAATGCAAAGCAGGTCTGAGTTCTCCCCAGGCAATTCTGTTAGGATAGAGTGGTTAGAAACCCCTCTTCTCAGTTTGATGTTGAATGAGCCAATCCACAGGTGTGAAGATGTTGTGGAAACGTTCGTCCTGAGAAAGAGATAAGGGGTTGTTCCCATGCGCTTCTTCTGTGAGGCTTCCAAACTGAGAGAAAACAGATGGCCCTCCCCCCTTGTAAATCCCCCAAGGTAAATCAAACAACAGGGCAGAATAGGTGACAGGGTAAAAGTTATAAACTAGGGAATTACAGGATACATAGGAAACAGGATTAGAGCAATAAGTGAGTAAAAGAATCTGGGGTCCTCTCCCCACTTGAATGGCAGTATCACAATAGGGATCTGACAGTCTGAGACTAGTAACATAAACTTCATCACAGTCATAGATCAGCTTTTATACATAAAAATATATCAATTTCCCCATAATACATGAAAACCATAATAACAGGAGGAAAGAAAGAAGAAGAAGAAATCTTAGGGTTATGGATAGATTGAATTTGTGTTGGACAACATTTGCTGTTTGTCATAGCAGCTATTGGTATATGCTATTATAGCACAGTAATAGTGCTTTTGTAATCTGCCAGGAAAAGGAGGAGGATCATTATCTCTGCCTCAGTTTGTTTTATAAGGACCTTAATTAACATACCACATAATCTCCTTAGAAACTCTAATGTAATAGGACATGCCATGTATCCTCTGTGATGCAGAAGTCACATGGGCAGAGACAGCCGTGGAAAGAAATCTTTTCATATTTGCTCTCAGTAACTGTGAGACCAATGCATCAAAGCAAATTAAAGTAAATGTTCTGAAGGTAATAAAAACTTATGAAGCAATTCAGGGAAAATCTATATATACAAAAAAAAAGGACCTATGTATGTATGTATGTATGTATAGATATATGTGAGCCAGCATAACTCTGGAATGGCTCAAGCAATTTCAACCAAATTTGGTACGCAGATGACTTACTCTCTGGAAACAAATTCTGTGGGGGTAGGACACCTCTGGAGGGGGTGTGTCTGTGTGTCTGTGTCTGTGTGTTCCAGCATAACTTTGGAACGGCTCGAGCAATTTCAACCAAACTTGGTACACAGATGACTTACTCTCTGGAAAAAAATACTGTGGGTGTAAGACACCCCTAACACCCCTCGGAGGGTGTGGGTGGGGTGTCTGTGGGTGTGGGTGTGGGTGTGGGTGTGCTCCAGCATAACTCTAGAATGCCTCTAACAATTTTAACCAAACTTGCTACACAGATGACTTATTCTCTAGAAAAAAATACTGTGGGGGTAAGATACCCTTGGTATCTGTCTGTGTGTGTGTGTGTGTGTGTGTGTGTGTGTGTGTGTGTGTTCCAGCATAACTCTGGAATGGCTTGAGCAATTTCAATCAAACTTGGTACACAGTTGACTTACTTTCTGGAAAAAAATACTGTGGGGCTAAGACACCCCTGGTGTGTGTCTCTGTGTGTGTGTCTGTGCCTGTGTGTGTGTCTGTGTATGTTCCACCATCACTCACTGTGGTGAGAATCAGAGACCTAATTGTCCTGGCCAACAGCCTGGGAAAATTCTACAGGTGATTATATGCATTAGCAGACACCTCCCCCTACAACTTGCCCTCTCTGCTTGAAGCTGAGGGCCTAGCAGGGTTATGTTTGTTTGTTTGTTTGTTTGTTTAAGAACCAATTCCCTTTAGCAGAGGGAGCCCCCTTCTGGAGTATTGTGAAGCCGTTACCATGGCAACTCCATTGTGATGTACATTATTTTATTTATTTTTTTGCTTTAATTTATATGCCACCCTTCTCCGGAGACTCAGGGCGGCTTACAATGCGTTAAGCAATAGCCTTCATACTTTTGTATATTTATACAAAGTCAGCTTATTGCCCCCACAATCTGGGTCCTCATTTTACCTACCTTTGAAAGGATGGAAGGCTGAGTCAACCTTGAGCCTGGTGAGATTTGAACTTGCAGTAATTGCAAGCAGCAGATGTTAATAACAGTGCTTTAGTCCACTGTACTATCAGGCTCAGAAGCCATTTTAAGGCACAACAGGTTGTATCTTAACAGAACTTGAATACAAAATGCACACTATCACTGTCAAAAGTACTGTGATTTGACACTATAGATATAATTCATTCCTTTTCATTTCAGCAGCCCAGGCATTCCAGAGTTATGCTGGAACACACACACACACACACACACACACACACCCCAAAGGGGTGTTAGGGGTATGTTATCCGCACAGTATTTTTTTTCAGAGAGTAAGACATCTGTGTACCAAGTTTGGCTGAAATTGCTTGAGCCGTTCCAGAGTTATGCTGGAACACACACACACACACACACACACACACACACACCAGGGGTGTCTTACCCCCACAGTATTTGTTTCCAGAGAGTAAATCATCTGTGTACCAAATTTGGTTGAAATTGCTCAAGCCAATACATACATACATACAAACATACATACATAGGTCCTTTGATAGATAGATAGATAGATAGATAGATAGATAGATAGATAGATAGATAGATATAGATATATATAGATATATATATATAGATATAGATAGATATAGATATAGATATAGATATAGATATAGATATAGATATAGATATAGATATAGATATAGATATGTATAAGAATATTATTACAATTACATAAGTATGATTTAAATAGTAAATCACAAGAAGGCTAAAACTAGTTTTTATTATAACCCAGCCTGAAAACTGACTAAAAAGAGTCTGGAAAACTAGTCAATTTTCAGGCTGAGTTATAATAATCTAGAGAATAAGGAGGATGGAGGTAGGTGACAACGGAAAAACATAGCTTGAGTGTACAACAAACAGAAAATCTACAGAAGGGGATCAAACATTTTCCTGATTCATATGAATATGAGATGGGTAGATACAGCCCCTTTCAATAAAAGACTAGTTTTAGCCTTCTTGTGCAGTTGATTCCCTGTCTGATCTATCTGATAAGTTTGACACATACCAAGACAGCATTGGTTGCATTTGTGGATGATCTTTGGAGGACTTAAAAATAAGACCAGCTCCAGTCAGTGTTGCTAGCAACCTCAAGCCTCTTCTTATAAAGTGCATTGGAGCTTGATTCTATCCCCAATTCTATTTAACATCTACATGAAACCACTGGTCAAATTATCCATTAGCAACTGAATTATAAAACTGCATATATGACTCTTTGACTTTTTAATGTTTAATTACATCAGCCTATCCCTGAGGTAAAAAGACTATTAGCAAGTAAAAAAATATAATTGGAAAGATATGGTAAAGTTTAATTTGAATTTGTTAAATGTGTTGATGAACTTTATTTATACATTTTTTTCAAATATTTTAGTTCTAGTTTACTTACGCTTTCCATAAGGTAATTCTTGATTTAGGATTGTAATGATTTATGACCAGAAATCTGGTTCCAGTTGCAGTCTTAAGTCGAGAACTACCTATAAAGTATCTAAAGTTTGCTGTTGTGGATCGCCAGCAGCCTGTGCGGATCATGGCTGATCCTGACGACGAGGAGGCTGGTGTGGGGTCAGGCCAGCAGCCTGCGCAACTGGCGTTCGCGTTGGATAGCGAGGAGGCTGAAGAGGATGTGGTGTCAGAGGCAGAGACTCAGCCAGGGCCTTCAGTACCTCCAGAGGCTCCTTCAAGTGGGGAGAGTGGAGGAGCCTCTCCTCAATGCTTGAGCACGCAGGGCTGCCAAAAGGCAGGAGTGGCTACTCAGGAGGAGGAGGTCTCCTCGAGAGTAAGGTTTGAGGATAATTGGCCACACCCTTAGCCTATTTAAGTCGCACGCAGTTAGTAATTTCTTGCTGGAAACAACATGTAATTATTAAAGAGCAGTTTGTGTTTTATCATATCTTGTTTTCTGGGCCGGTTGCCAACCTTTGCTGGACTTTGTTTATTCTTGGTACGTTATAACTTTGATAAGGACCGTTGGTGTATGTCACAATCCTTGGGAATCCGGAGCTGGGGCAGAACAGTTTGCTATTTATTTTATGAAACCCAGAGAAATAAAAAAACCATAAGAATAATTTAACCAGGGGACATATATGAGATATCATTTTTCCTATATGAGATAAGTGTTTAACAATAATGTTGGTTTAATCGAAACTGGTTTTATACTTGCAAACAGCAAATACTTGATTGAATTTCCCATTATGTTTTTTCATCTTACAAAAAAATATATGTGCATATGTAGAAAAAATCCCATATATATTTTACTTGTAGTTATTTTGATAATTCTTAATTATGTGGATAGGGAGAGAAGGATTCAAAACATTCTAAATTTTAAAGGATGTTTTTAAATATTGAACTTAGTTTTAAACTTTCAGAATGCATTAGCTATAGAAGAAATAAGGATATGTTAATAGATATTTTAATTTTATAAAGGTTGCTGATACTTCAGAAAAGATTCCAAAATGATTAAAGCAAGATGAATAAAAGTACTTATATACTTATCTTGGAATTGTTTTTTCCAGAGCAGGAGGTTGGACTCCGCACCATCAACACCTGTCTCAAAAGGTCAGAGCAGGAACAAGCCTTGTATCCAAATTAAGTAAACGAATCCAACCAACCTCCATTTTACCTCTTCGTAAAGTCTTTCAGGCTAAACTTGTTCCGATCATGCTCTATGGTGCTGAAATTTGGGGTCTTACAGAGGCCCCCATATTAGAGAGAACTCAAAATAATTTGTTAAGGAGGATGCTTGGGGTAAACAATTCCACTTCAGCTGCAGCCGTCAGAGCTGAATTGGGACATTTCCCACTGTACACCTATACAATCACTAGGGCGGTAGCCTACTGGCTAAAAATGACCCAGATGGATGCCAGCAGACTCCCCAAAATATGTCTAGAGGAACAGCAGATTTCAAATCCTCAAAGGTATTCCTGGCTAACCCGGCTGTCAGAAATATTGAACCGATATGGCGTAGGGTTCCCGTTGTGTGACACACTGAACCAAGTTAAACAACGGATTAAAGATATACATGGGCAAATGGACATGGCAACCCTTTCAACTAATCATTCCCTTAAACTGCTGACAGCAGTTAAAACAACTTTCACTCTGGAAAAGTATTTACATTTAGAAATGCCATCAGTGTTAAGTTTAGATTCGAACTTCTAGATACAAACATTAGATTCGGCCATTATCGGAAAATCCCGTATGACAAAAGAATATGCATATGTGGGGTAAACGTCGTGGAGGACATGGTGCATATAATATTCGAATGTAGTCTCGATCAAGAAGTAAGAAAACAATATCTGTCCCCAATTATAAATAATTTCCCCACTGGAATATAAGCCAAAAACTAGCATTTCTGTTGAGGGCTGACTCTCCTCCCCTGGTAAGAGCGATCACTCGATATCTTAAAAGAATGACAGCAATACGAGCCAGTTATATCAAAAAAAAATTTATCGATTGTAAGGAAGATGAGCTTAGTTAGAGAGGAGCTATCCTATTTGGGTTATCTAGTCTTGGCAACTTAGCTATTGAAAATTGATATTGTAAAATTTTAATGTCATCTATCATATATTTTTAGACTGCTATTTTTGTAACCGTTTTCCCTTTTTCCCTTTTTCTTTTCTGTTTTGTTTGAAAAGGCCTTCGGGCTATTCAATAAACTATACTTAAGAATAAAAGTACTTATTAATATAGTAAAAACTCCAGTGTTATAAAGTATTATTATAAATGATAAGAAATATTTCGTATTTTAATGTATTATTCCTTAAAATCTGTGTTCTATATCTTAACAACAGTGAAGATATTCTTTACAATTCAGAAAAACAGTTAAATAAATGACATAGAAGTGTGTAAGTGTCCTTTTGAAATGATCAAAGTGGCACTTTTAATGCACTAATTTAATCTTTCCTTTGGAATATTTTGTAGAGAAATTTATTTAATTACTCAAGCAGAATGGATACACTTCTTACATTTTAATGATGTTTTTTATTTGGTTATGGGTTTTAGCTTTTGGTTTTTGCCTATGCCATTTAAAACTGCATTGTATTTCAGAATTATTTCACAAAACAATTATAAAACAAATTAGTAAATTTAAATATTAAATTAACTCTCAAGTAGGTATAAGTAAATGAGTAAGTTTCATTTTGCTCAGTGGACTCATTCCAAGTATTTTTAAGTATGTATTAACTATATTTAGTCCTGTTCATAGTCAGAATACAGTTCCAAATTTACTGGGACTGGCTTAACATGGACTTAATCTTAACTTGATTAAGGCCTCTCCCCCTTATTCAAGAAAGTAAAGACTCTTGAAACTTGGCATTTCAAAAGGAACCTTTTATTGAATAGAGGTGATAGCAGAATGAAAAGAAAGCAGGCTCTGAGGGCCCACAGGCCATGCAGTTAGAATAAAGGAATTAGAAACGCCTCCCAACGGTCTGATGTGGATTCAGACAATCCACAGGTGCAAAGTTGTTATTGTATCAGCTGCTCTGAGAAAGTGATAAGGGGACTTTCTCAGGGTCATCCTTCTGCTGGCTCTCAAGCAATGGAATCCAGATGGCCCGCCTTCCCCTTACATTCCCCAAAAGGTGAGAAAATGCCAGGCCGCTTAGGCGCCAGGCTAGAAGTTATAAATCAGTAAATTGCAGGTTACAGGATATATTGGGGAGAAAGCCATAAAGTATGAATGTAATAATAAATGCATGAGTCCCCCTCTTCCGCCTTGAGAAGTGGCAGATTCATGGATCTGACATTTGATCTTCTAGAAGCTGAAGCAGTACCACTGATTTCTGCATTACCAGGAATCAGGAGATACAGGTAGTCCTCGATTTACAACCACAACTGAGCCCAAATTTTTGTCGTTAAGTGAGATTTGTTAAGTGAGTTTTGCCCCATTTAACGACCGTTTTTGCCACCATTGTTAAGTGAATCACTGCAGTTGATAAATTAGTAACCTGGTTGTTAAGTGAATTTGGCTTCCCCATTGACTTTGCTTGACAGAAAGTCCCAAAAGGTGATCACATGATCTTGAGATACAGCAACGTTCATAAATATGAACCAGTTGCCAAGCATCTGAATTTTGATCACATGATGATAAGAATGCGGCAAAGGTCATGACTGTGAAAAATGGTCATAAGTCACTTTTTTCAGTGCCGTTGTAACTTTGAATTGTCATTAAACGACCTTCTGTTTAGTCAAGGACTATCTGTACTCAACACAATATAAAAAGAAGTGTTCCCTTTTTTTTTCGGTCAAATTTTATTTATTTATATATAAATATTTTGAATACAATGTATTGTCCAGGTATATCATTTTATGAAAGACAAGAAAGAAAAAATAACACATATACTGATAATAATAATAATACAACAGAATAATTCTAACCATATTTATAATTATATTTGCTTATTTATGTGCCTATTAATTATATTAGCATACTTATAAATATAGACAACATTCATATTTTACTTAATCATAATGCTCTTTCTTCATCTAATTTCTACCTCTTATCTCTAACCATTGATAAAACCTATTCCACGTTAAATAGTATTCTGTGTCTCTTTTATCTTTTATTTTCAATGTCAATCTATCCATCTCTGCACAATCCAATATTTTACAGATTATGTTTTCATCTGATGGGATGTTCTCATTTTTCCAATATTGTGCAAATACAATTCTTGCTGCTGTCAATACATGTAACATTAAATATATAATCCCTTTGTCATAACTTTCTGGTATTACCTAACAACAATATTTCTGGTTTTAAGTCTATATGTTGCTTAGTCATCTTCTCCAGCCATGTGTGTATTTTTGTCCGATATTTTCTTGCCTTCATACGTGTCCACTACATCTGATAATAAGTACCTGGAGTCTGATTGCATTTCCAACATTTGGTGGACATATTGTTAAACATTTTTGCTATTCTTGCCGGTGGCAAATGCTACCTATAAAACATTTTATAGAGATTTTCTTTATATGTAGTAGCCATTGTCAGTTTATAATTTCTATCCCAAAGTTTTTGCCATTTGTCTAATTCTATGGTATATCCAAAGTTTTTTGCCCATACTATCATTGTTTCTTTTATTTGTTCATCTTCCATTTTAAAATTTAATAAGTAGTTATATATTTTCCTTATCAATTTTCCATCTGTCCCTAATAACATCTTATCAAGTATTGTTGGTTCTTTATAAAAACCTCAGGTTTTCGCATCTTTCTTGTATCTTAATTGTATTTGCAGGTGTAGCCACCCATTTTCATTTAAAATGTTTTTATAGGATACAATTTTTTCCAGGTTGACAACATTTGGATGCATCAATGCTTCCATTGTAGAAAGCCAGACTGGTATTTTCATATAGTTTTGTGATTTAATTTTTCCTGCTTCCTCGTAAAGCATTCCTCACATAGTGTCTTTGAAAATATCTGTGTACCGCACTCCTTCCATACCATAGAAAGGAATGCCATCCTAATTGGAGATCAGCTCCCTCCAATAATAATAGTCTTCTATGCCTCAAATTTATCCATTCTTTTACCCATGTAAGTACAGATGCCTGATAGTATAGCTCCCAGTACAGTAGTCCAAAACCCCCATTCCCTTTGGACTCTTGTAACTTTTTAATTTTATTTTTGCTTTTTTCCCTTGCCAAGTATATTTTGAAATCATTTTATTTAATTCTTCAAAATATTTTTTCTCTAGTTTTATTGGTGTTGTTTCAAATAAGAAAAGTAACTTTGGTAGTTATGTTCATTTTTATGGTAGCTATTCTCCCTTTCATTGAGAGTTGTAGGTTCTTCCATTTCTCAAGGTTCAATTTAATTCGTTGCATTAACTTTGTATAGTTATCATCCTTGATTGTTACATATCTTGCTATTAAATAGATTCCTAAATATTTCACTTGCTTTACTATCTGAAGGTCTATCTTCTTTGCCAATTTGCTTTTCTGTAAGATTTTTAACTATTATTTTAGTTTTTTCTTTATTTGTTTTCAATCCTGCAACTTCTCCATACTCCTCCATTTTCCCTATCAATCTAGTGCCGGTTTCTAACGGTTCTTTTAATATAAAAACTAAGTCATCTGCAAATGCTTGTAGTTTATACTTTTCTTTTTTTATTTCCATCCCTTTTATTTCTGGATCCTGTCTAATATTTCTAGTTAACACTTCCAATGTTAATATAAATAACAGTGGGGATAATGGACATCCTTGTCTCGTGCCTTTTTTTATAAGGAAATTTTCTGTCACTCAGTTCTTGTTTAGTTTTGAGTTCCCCCTTTTTATTCAAAATATCTTTATATCTAACGATATTTCCCATGTTAATAACATTTGGGTGAATCAGTGTTTCCATTGTTGAAAGCCAAACTGGTATCCTCAAATAATGTTGCTCTCTAATTTTCTCCCATACTAACATTAATGCATTTCTTATGTAATGTCTTTGAAAGTAACCATGTATCCTATTTTTCCTATACCACAAAAAAGCATGCCAACCCAGTTGGCATGTTCCTCCAAAGTCAATAATCTTGTATGCTTCAATACAATCCATTCTTTCATTCATGTCAATACTGCAGCCTGGTAATACAATTCCCAATTTGGTATTCCAAAACCTCCTTTACTTCTTGAATCCTGCAACATTTTAAAGCTAATTCTTGCTTTCTTCCCTTGCCAGATATATTTTAATATTGTTAAGTTCCTCAAAGTATTTTTTTCCCAATTTCATCAGAATTGTTTGAAATAAGTACAATAATCTCGGCAATATATTCATTTTAATTGTAGCTATTCTTCCTATCAACGATAATTGCAAACTTTTTCATTTTTCAGATCTATTTTAATTTGTTGCAACAGTTTGTAATAATTATCTTCCTTAATTGTTACACATCTTGCTGTCAGCTGAATCCCTAAATATTTTACTTTCTTCATAATCTGAATATCTATTCTCTTCATTAGCTCTTTTTTTCTATTTATCTGTAAGGTTTTTCATTAAAATCTTAGTTTTCTCTTTATTTATTTTCAGACCTGCCACTTCGCTATATTCTTCTAATTTTTTTTATTAGTTTAGGCCCTGTTTCTTGTGGATCTTCCGAAATAAAAACTAACTCATCTGCAAATGCCTGTAATTTATACTTTTCCTTTTTTATTTCCAGGCCTTTTATCTTGTCTTAATATTTCTATTTAATACTTCCAATGTCAATACAAATAAGAAGGGAGACAAGGGGCATCCTTGTCTTGTACCTTTCTTAATGCTAACCTTCTCAGTCATATCTCCATTTACTATCACCTTTGCAGTTGTTTATAATATATCGCCTTAATCATATTAATAAATCTTTCCCCAAAGTCCATATATTTTAGTTGTGCTAGCATGAATTGCCAGTTCACATTATCAAATGCTTTCTGTGCATCTAGGAAAATCAACGCCATTTACTTTTCTGCATGCGCTTCATAGTACTCCAATGTATTTAAAATTATTCTCATATTGTCTTTAATTTGTCTCTTAGGTAAAAAACCATTTTGATCTGGATGTAGAAATTGATTTAAAAATCTTTTTAATCTTTCTGCAATTATTGAAAAGAATATTTTATAATGAGCATTCAGTAAATATATCGGTCTATAGTTTTTTATCCGTTGTAGGTTGGCATCTTCTTTCGGTATGAGAATAATATATGCTTCCATCCATGAATTTGGTACTTTCGCTTCTAACAAAAATTTGTTGAATGCTTCCAACATTGGAATACTTAAAATACTTTGTAAGTCTTTATATAGTTCTGCTGGTAAGCCATCCGTACCTGGTGTTTTGCCATTCTTTTGCCTCTTGATTGCTTCTGTTAATTCCATCATTGATATATGTTCATCTAGCATTGCTTTTAGTGTTTCAGGTACTTTAGATAGTTCCGCTTTTTCTAAATATTGTTTTATTTTATCTTCTGAAATTGACTCTTGATCATATAGTTCTTCATAGTAATTTTGAATCACTTTCAATTTATCATCATTTTAATGGTGAAGAGTTTCTTCATCATCCACTAGTTGGTGTATCAATTTCTTTTCTTTCTTCTTTTTCAATTTATATGCCAGCCATCTTCTTGGTTTTTTGCGTTTTCAAATAAATTTTGTTTAGCGCTTTTAATTTTTTGTGCTAGTTCTTCTTTATCTATTAGATTCAGTTTATGTTTCGTTAATCCATTTGGTTTTTTATAGTCTTTTTTTGTGGATCTTTTTATAATTCTATCTCTAGTCTCTTATATTTTTCTTCTAGTATCTTTTTATTTTGTCTCTTCTTTTTGTTGTTCTTTCCCATATATGATATAGATGATAATAATAATAATAATAATAATAATAATAATAATAATAATAATGATAATAATAATAACTTTATTGTCATTGTATGTGTATACACAGTACACCCATACAATGAAATTCATTTAACACCCAAAGACCAGGTCCAACACACATAACAATCCCCAAACACCCCCACCCACCACAAATTCCCCATCCCTAAACCACCCAAACATCCACACAACAGACCAAGTAATACTTAATCCAGTCATACCACTTCTTCCATATTGCATAATAGTCTGAATCTATTTTGTAATGCCGTTTCTTCTTTTCAGTTCTTTTTAAAGAAAAAGTCCAGTTCTCTTTCCATAAATTGAATAAATTCCTTTTCTTTTAGTATTGATTGATTCCACATCCATCTTAATTTCCTTTTTTGACCCTTCCATATAACTTTATCGGATTGTGATCCTCCCAATTACTTGCTTCTATTTTTATTTCTCATATATTAGATTTTAATTCTGCTGACATCCATATCATATCTATTCTTGACCAAGACATATGTCTATTTGAGTAAAATGAGTATTGGTTTTCCTTGGGATGTATCTCTCACCATGCCTCTTGGAGGCCTAGTTCTTCTCCCATTTTGAAGAAAGCCTGAGGAAGTGTTTTCCTGGCTTTTTTATTTACCTTTCTGGTTTTGTAATCTAATTCTGTATCCACAATTGCATTAAAGTCTCCTACTATACATATGTTTTCATACTCCACTTCTATTATTTTCTTATGAAGTTTACTATAAAAATCAACTTAATATTTGGTGTGTATATTACTACTAAGAGTATCTGTTTATAGTCCATTGGTATCTCCACCATCAAAATCCTCCCTTCCTCATCCATAAAGATTTGTTTAACGTTTATTGTCTCTTTTACATAAAGGGATATTCCCCTCTTCTTTTGTTGTGATAGAGAAGTATATAACTTCCCAATTTTGAGATATTCCAATATTTTATTGTGTTGTTTTTTAATGTGAACTTCTTGTAAGCAGATTATGTCTAACTTTAATTTTTCTAATTTTCTAAAAATCCTTTTCCTTTTTATTGCCAAATGCAGTCCATTTATGTAAAGGTAAAGGTAAAGGTTCCTCTCACACCCATGTGCTAGTCTTTCCCGACTCTAGGGGGTGGTGCTCATTACTGTTTCAAAGCTGAAGAGCCAGTGCTGTCCGAAGACGTCTCCGTGGTCATGTGGCCGGCATGACTAAACACCAAAGGTGCACGGAACGCTGTTACCTTCCCACCAAAGGGGGTCCCTATTTTTCTACTTGCATTTTTTAGGTGCTTTCAAACTGCTAGGTTGGCAGAAGCTGGGACAAGTAACGGGAGCTCACCCCGTTACACAGCACTAGGGATTCAAACTGTTGAACTGCCGACCTTTTATTTATTTATTTGTTTGTTTGTTTATTTGTTTATTTGTTTATTTATTATATTTCTATACCGCCTTTCTCCCGTAGGACTCAAGGCAGTGTACAGTCAAGAAAAATATAGACACACAAACATCATAAAATTGCTAATTAAAATTATTACTTAGTTTGGTCAATTAAATAAAAATCAACAAGCTCACGTCTTAGCCACTGAGCCACCGCTTCCCATCTCCATTTATGTTAATTAACATTAATTTTATTTCTTCTTCCATAATTTATTTATAGATGGGTTTTATCACTCTTATCTCTCTCGGTCCTTTTGCCTTTGCTTCTTCTCTTTTTGCTATTTCCTCCAAATCTCTTTCATCTTTCCCCTCTTTGCTTGTTCTCTTCTTTTTCTCTTTTTCTCATTTCCTCTTATGGTCCAAAATAATGCACATAAAATTGTTTTGCTTTTTCTATGGAATCCAATCTATGTCTTTGCTCCATCGAAGTCACCAATATTCCCCCCAGTATCAGCCATCTGAAATTCACTCCATTTTTAGTTAGTTGTTTTGTCAGGAATTGATATTCCTTCCTTATTTCTCTAACTCTTCTCGGAATCTGCTTTAAGACTATTATTTCTTTCCCTTTGTATTTTAAAGGATCATCTCTCGCTCTTTGTAGAATCTCTGCTTTCATTGCTTTTTTAGTGAATCTCACATGTACCTCTCTAGGAAGTCTGTTTCTTGTCACATATCTGGTATTAACTCTAAATATTTTATCAATCTCTGCAAGAATTTTTTCTTTGGTCACCTCTAAGGCATCTGCCAGCAGCTCTGCCAATATCTCCGCTAAATTTTCTCCCTTTTCTTCCTCAATATTCTGGAACCGCAAGTAATAATCAGCCCTATCCATCTCTAATGATATTATTGTTCTTTCTTTATTTTTATCTGCCAGCTTAAGTCTATAATCAACTTCTTCCACTCTTTTTTCCATTTGTTCAACTTTCTCTTCTACTTTCTGCATGTGTTGTTCACTATTTGCCATCACTTATTGAACATTCTCTAATTTGTCCACTACTTTCCCTATTCTTTCCTTGAAGTTGTCATTCAGGGCTTGAATCATCTGTTTTAATTCTGCCTGCATCGCATTCATTTTCTCTTACTATAACATAGCATCCAAAGTCCTCTGTCCTAATGGGCTAGATGTTGCTGATGATAATGCTGAAGATGGTGCAGATGGTGTTTTCCTCATTTTAAAATATTTTAGTATTTGTAATCCACGAAAAGCAAAAAAACAAAAAAAAGATTATAATCCAAAGGTTCTCAACCTTTTAATCCCATCCTTCTTGTTATTTTATTCAGGTTCTTCAGACCCTAATCCTTTCTTATCCAAAAAAGATGGATAATAAATTGATAAATTGTAATCCACTGAGGCCCACCAAGCTCTAAAATTCAACCACCAGTTATTTTATATCCACAAATAGAGAGTTCACAGAGCAGAAGAAAAATAAGGGAAAAGGAAGTATTTTGCTGTTTATATTTCCATTTGAGTTCCAAGAACTACACTGTTTAAAAATAACAGATCTCAGTGTTTCGTTCTCTATCTCAATTATTCAGTCTAAACAACTTATACCACAATTTTTTTTCTTTAGCAATCAGTTCTTATCTTCAGTCTCACATTCTCTCAAGTTTATGTATTTTATATATTTTTTCCTCTTTCTCCCTTGCAGCTCCCAGCTTCCACTTCCACTTCTGCCTGTAGGTGGCAGTAGCTACAGAGCTACTGTAGCTCTGCTTCTCTCTTTCTCTTTTTCTTTCTCCTTTTATACAGTATACTCTGGTTCAAATTTTATAGAAATAGGATAAAAAAGAAAGTTCTGTATATCCAAGTTTTGCAGTTACCTGGCATGATAAAAGATATAGACTAGACACAGTGGACAAAGCAATGGAATTTTATGATCATCACTTCAATAGGGAAGAGGGTTAGGAAGCGAGTGGAGAAATAGAATATAAAGGACAGGAAGTGTCAACTACAGAATAAAAGTGTACACAACAAGACGAAAGTGAAGCTGTGAAAAAAGAACGAGCAGAACGAGAAGGAGCAAGAACAAAGGAACAGAGAGAAATAAGAGCAACCAAGAGCATAAGACCTATATAGGAGGGTGTGGATGATGTCATGGTGATACGATGCGTCTCACAGGGTTCTGTAGATCGTGCCAAAATCCAAACTGCCAGGAGGTCCAGATGGACCAAAAATCGCCTCGGAGGAGCGATGAATAAAGAGACCACACACGGCTGACCTCAAGGAGCCAGCAATCTCCCTGATCGATCTGGAGAAGGCTCTCAAACCCGAAAAAAAGGAATAGACGGCCATTATGTGCTGGACCAAAGCTGTGACAGCCACCAGAAAGGAAGCATGGAAGATTGAATGACAGTGTGATCGATCTGGGTGAGAGATTTCCAACTTTGAATTTTTAACTTTAATGGAAGGAAGAGCCCCCTGGAAAACATCTGAGTGAAAGTGGGATCCAAAAGGAGGAGGTGGAACTGTTTTTTTCTCCACCTCCTGAGAAAAGCGGTGAGGAAAGCCTAAAAGCCATTTTTAAAACAGGAAATTAAGCTAGATAACTTTTTAGAAAAAAGAGTGAAAACACTTTGCAATTAGAAAGCCGGACTGGGTAATATTGAATAATTTAGAAGCTTTTGGATATTCCTTCAGGTATCAGCCATCTAAAGTTTACGTTGTATTTAATCAACATTGTAGTCAAAATTTGGTATTGTTTCCATAGGTCTCTTGCTCTCCTAGGGACCTGTTTCAAGACTACCAATTGTTTCCGCTTGTGTAGTAATGATTTGTCTCTTGCCTTGCTAAGTATTTTGTCTCTTGTCAATTTTTTCATAAGTCTCACATGTTCTTCTCTTGGAAGGTTGTGTCTCCTTGCATAGTTTGTGTGTATTCTAAAAATTTCTCTGCCTCTATTTCCCGTTTATCAATCCCTAGTCTTTGCCAATAGCTCTTTCATTATGTCTTGTAGGTCTTCCCCTTTCTCCTCTACTATATTCTGAAATCTGATAGTGGGCTGCTTTTTCTGTTTCCAACATTATCACAGTGTTTTCTAATTCTTTGTTTGCTTGTGATAATCTATAATTTGTGTCAACAACTTTTTTCTCTGTTTCTTCTGATTTCTTCTCTAATTTCTAAATCCTTTGCTCATTTTTCATCCATATTTTGATTTTTTTTCTTTCATCTGTCCCATATCATTTCTCACTTCCTATATCTTTCTTTATCTCGCTATGATTTTTTTATCATGGCCTCCTCAGTGACTGAAACATTGCCTGCATTTCCTTTTGGAATGTATTTGATTTCTCCAGCTGTAGCATACTCTCTATTGACCTCTGATTAGATGGACATGAGGATGCTGATGATGGTGTAGAAGATGGCTTCTTCCCTATTTTAGTTAAATTTGAGGTGCTTGTTATCTCCATTGCTAATATTTATTCCTTCTTTCTCTTCTTTCCTCTATTTGTAAACTAGCAACAGGTAGGCACACCCACCCTACTAACAGCCAAGGGCTATCAGCCAAGGCTAACCACAAAACAGCACCCAACACTTCAATATCCCATGTGTCAAATCAAAAGAAAAACCATATCACAGATCCAATTTCCTCCAATTCAATCAATCTTCAATATCTCAGTATCTCCATCAATTAAGTTTACCATCCACATGGCCCACTGTATCCCCAATCTTTAGTACTCCAATATTCCAGTAGTCCACAAGATCAATCCAATGTCAATCCACACAGGCCATTTTTTATGGAGAAAATCAAAGAGTAGAAAAGAAAAAAGGAAGAATATTTATCCTTGGAAATGTCTTTTATACTGTCCTGTCTTCTATCAATTAGTATTTGTAGTCCATAAGGCCCACTGTGTCCCTAGTCTTTATTTTTAAAACAAAAACATAAAACACACCTTTTCAAAACAAAGCTTTTGCTCCGGTCACATATTAAAGCAAAACATTAACAAATCTTATTTTTCAATTAACACAACTAAATATTTTAAAACAAGTATTTCCCTCAAATCTATCTATATAACTATGCCATTATCCCCAAAAACCTGTTACTTAAATCTTATATCCTAATCAATCCATTTTCTCTTTCATTTGCTTAGATGGATATATTTTAACAATATAAATCATACAATTATATTAAACATTCCAAAAAAATTTAATTTCAACATACCCATTTTTTTCTAATCATTAAATTCAAAATTTATACTCTTTATTTCTATTATTAAACCTATCTTATTCATTTTATCTTAACTATAACTCTCAACATACATCCCCTCACTTTAATTATCCCACCTCATTTTATATTTTCTAAAAAAAAAACCCCAACATTATTATCTTTATCTTTGTTGTTAAACCAATCACTTTTATTTCTTGGTTATTAAACATAGCATAACCATTTATTTTGGCTGTTGAACACAGCATATCCTTTTTTATTTTTTGGCTGTTACCCAGCATGCCCTTTGTTTGGCTGTTAAACACAGCATATTAATTTTTGTTTTTTGGCCGTTACATGGCATATTCAGTTTGGTTTGGCTGTTACACTGCATAATCATTTTGTTTGGCTGTTCAACACAGCATATTATAACTTTTTGGCTGTTAAACACAGCATATTCATAGTTAGTTTAACTATCAATCTCTACTTAAACCTTTCTTTCCAGCAGGCAGATCCTGCCACCAATCAGCTGCTCGTGCTAAATCAGGTTGTGCTGAGGCTGACCAGAATGTTAGCTGCAAGGAGGCAAGTTGCTGGGAGGCAGAGGCCAAAGTGTGGGAGCCAGTGGGTGGGCAACAGTCGCTGTATAAGACACACAGACATTTCCACCCATTTTGGGGGGGGGGGTAATTGCGCTTTATACACCGAAATATACAGTATATATTAATCCTAAAGATTTCAACGAAGAAATGCTAATTTCAGGCCTGCCTCCATTCAAAACCCAAGAAAGAAAACCCCCAATTCCATTGAATTAGAGAAGAAGTACTTTTACTAAGTTTGAAATGATAGCAGGAAAAGCAAGGCAAGATCTATACAAAGGTTACACATTGAAAGACACCCCAAATCCCTCCCCCCTCCCAGAGTCCAGCAGTGAGAGTCCAATCAACATCCAGTATGATGTTGTGGGAAAGCTTCTCTTCAGGTATTTCGTGCATCTGGAGTCTCTGGATGTTTAACCTTGACAGAGTATAAACAACTCCACACAGCAGCGCCATAATTCATGAGTACAAACATGCCTTCCAGTTCTCATGGGACTGCTACACACGAGCTCACTTCCCCATCCCAAATTCTGAAGCCCTTCCTCCCCATTTCTATGGCAGCGGATAACAAGCACACTGCAGAAATCCATACTGGAGAATCCACGGCTGACATTCGGCTCTCCTTCAGCAGAGGCATTAGGCCTATAAAAGAAGAAAAAGTATAATACAAATGAACACAAAGAGCACAACAGGATTCAAGACAATTAATGATCATTAAGGTTTATCACGATATTTCCAATGAAACACCTGAAGGAGTTTGGGAACCCTAATATTTTGAGCGCCCACCCATTCAGATTGTGAAGGAGAGAAATGTTTCCAAGCTACTAAATATTGCAGGTTTTTTTCCATTTTCTAGAATCAAGGATTTCTTTAACTTCAAAGTGTTGCTGTCCTTCTATAAGGAGGGGTACCGGAGGGGCAGGCTGGGCAAACCAAAGGGGAAACACTTTCTCAACTTTGAATAAGCTAACATGCAATACAGGATGGATCCATCTTACTGTTTTGTGGTAGATCCAATTGTACAGTAACTGGGTTAATGATTCTCACAGTTGGAAAGGTCCCACATACTTTGGTCCCAATTTCTTCGATTTTTGGGTAGTTTGTAAATACTTAGTGGACAGATACACTTTATCTCCCACTTGGAATTCTTTCGGTTTAGCCCTCTTTTTATCAGCCTGTTTCTTATGGGCTTGATGTGCCTCATCCAGTGCTTTACATGTGACTGGCTGAGAGCGTTGCAATTGTTCAATCCATTCCACTAAGCAGGGGATCAGAGGCTTCTCATGTAGACTAGAAGCAACTTTGAATGGGGTGAAGTCGATACTACTATGTACTGAGTTATTATAAGCGACCTCTGCAAAGAGCAGCAGGTCGGCTCAATTGTCCTGCTGGTAATTCATGTAGCATCTAAGGTACTGTTTCAGAACTGAGTTGGTCCATTCACAAACTCCATTAGTTTGAAGGTGGTGGGCAGAGCTTAATCCCTGGGCAGAGCCTAACTGTTTAAGGAATTCCAGCCAAAATTGGGAGGTGAATTCCACCTCCCTGTCTGAGATAATGTGATCAGGAACTCCATACACATGTTGAACAGTTAGAGAGCCCTTTAGCTGAAGGTATTTTAGGGCATGGGACAAAATGCACCTGCTTGGAAAATAAATCTGTAAACCCTAACGACTGTATTTCCCCCACTCTCAGGCAATTCTACAATAAAATCCATAGATATTTCTTTCCACAGGGCCCTAGGATTGGCAACACTCTGGAGGAGCCCAGCAGGCTTTTACAGAGGCCATTTGGCAGCAGTACTGATAGGACAGCTGGCAACATAAGCCTCAATGTCCTTTTTCAATGAAGGCCACTAAAACTGCAGCTTGATCAGGTGTAAAGCCTTCATGAAACCAAAATGGCCGGCAGTTTTCAAATCATGGGTCCACTGTAAAACAGTCACCCTCAAACTGATGGGCATGTATAATTTGGCACCAATCCATCTAGACCACCAAGAAAGAAAACCCCCAACTCCATTGAATTAAAGGAGAGGTAGTTTTATTTAGTTTGAAATGATAGCAGCAAAAGCAAGGCAAGATCTGAGTCAAAACACGTGAAAGTTACACGTGTTTGAAAGACACCCCAAATTCCTCTCCCCAGGGCCCAGCACTGAGAGCCCAATCAACGTTCAGCATGATGATGTGGGAGAGTTCCTCTTCAGGTATTTTGTGCATATGGAGTCATGGTTGACCTTGACAGAGTATAAACAACTCCACTCAGCAGTTGCCATAATTCATGAGTACAAACCTCCCTTCCAGTTCTCATGGGACTGCTACACACCAGCTCATTTCTCCATCCCAAATGCCCAAGCCCCGCTCCCCATTTCTGTGGGAGCCGATAGCAAGCACGCTGCAGAAACCCATGCTGGAGAATCTACAGCTGACAGTTACCAGGTAAAAAAAGATAGTCCTACCATAGACCATAGTGTGTAATTTTTTACAGAAATAGAACAAAAATGAAGGTATAAAGTTTTGGCAAAACCACTAAAATATTCACCATGTTTATTTGATACACTTAGAATTGATTCATTACCAAATAGTGTTGAAGTTTGTGCCTCTATAGTAGCATAAACAGAAAAAAATCCATGACGTACTGATTTGTAAAATAAATTCACCAATATATCTAGCTCAGTATATAAAATAGCAAGGAATCAATTTCTATATAAATGAATTCTACATTGTTAAGATAGTGTACAATTGTATCTTTGTTAAAATAATGTAACCAAGGTAGCACTGTTCCCGCAAAACATATTTCTTTTGCATTGCTTGCTTTGGAGTAAGGTAAGAACAGGTGCCCGAATGACACAATATTAGCAATGTTTGCATAGCTAACTATTAAAATTGGGACATGCAATGTTTATGCATTTTTATTTGTTATTTCAGCAGAACAGCAAAATATATATTTTTATATAATTGTGCACTTTCTCCAGTGGCATTACATAATATCTGTGACTTTATCCAAACCTGGCAACAACTATTTATAAAAATATTTATTCATTCTGTGGAAATATTTAATGTGATTGCGTACTGGTTCTGGTTCAATTAATTACTGATCATTGTCGGGGTATAGAGTCTGCTTTTCTTCTTAGGTTATTTTCATTTGTTTCTTCTGTACCCTTTTATTGAAATATATAAGTCTCTTAAAAGGTAAGGTTAAATATTTCAACCCTGATATGTGTAAAATATCAAATAGAACATATTATTATATTTTCATAATGAAGGAATCAGTGTTTTCATATAATCAAATTCATTTCTCATTCATATGAAGGAATTGAAAATTAAGAAATTTAACAAACTAATTTCAATAAACACCATAATTTTATATTTGAAGACCGAAAGGCCATATCTAATGCTTTCAATTTTTTTGTTCTGGTGCAAAATTTGAAGCCGAAACCCATGTACAATGGTAAAAAATGGTGTTCTGCTACTGGAAGCTTCTTGTGTTTAAACCATGATTGTACCATGTATTCATGCCAATTGCACTCTATTAATTTGTATTTGTCATGTAATATCAGTTAACTATAGAAAATATATTTGCTGTACTTGTTTCTAAAAGATGGCTCCTTTATTTTTTTTCAGTGACGTGGATGATCACAAGCCTCTGAAAAAAGGAAGCAGGTCACCCTCAGACAGGACTGTGAAAAAGGAAGACAGTGATGATAGTTTAGTAGATTATGGAGAAGGAGTCAATGGTCAGTTCAATGAGGATGGGTCCTTTATTGGACAATACAGTGGGAAAAAAGAGAAAGAGCCTGCAGAAGGAAATGAAAGTTCTGAAGCTCCTTCCCCAGTTAATGCAATGAATTCATTTGTCTAATTAAAGAAACTGTTCCATATCAACATCTACATCACACTTATTCCCCTAATTACAGATAAGAAAAGAAACAAATATTCTAACCAATGAAAAACAAATTCTGTAAGTATAGAATTTATAACAAAAATCTAAATCAGAATGTAAAACTTGAAGCATTTTACATAGCATTTGTTTATAAAAGATTTTAAGGTGAGGAACATCAGTTAATATTGCAAATGCAGTATAACGCATGCAAAGTGTTGCATATATCTAAAAAAATCAGTTATGCTAGTGAAAATGATTTTTCATAATTTGTTAAACAGTCTTTAACTAAATCCTTCAAGTCCATTCTCATTGTCAGAGTGTTATAGTAGTATATAGAACTTCAATGTCTTTGTGGACATTGCTGTGAAATTGGTGACAATGTCTAGCTTAATGTCATTATGTCTCTTGCAAGACAGTTAGGAACAGGATGTACAGTATATGATTGAAAATGACTAAGTATGACACATTTTCTGATGCTAACTGAGATTCTGATACCTGCTTTTCGCTTCTCTTATTTTATAGGCTTTTTAATTATGAAATATTACTGCATCACAGTGTTCTATTTTTTGAAATATAGTACACATTGGGTTTTATGTTTTCTTTCATTTTAATTCATTTTGGAGTTGTACACTTATGGATGTAAATTTTTCAAATTATAAAAAGTTAGACCACAAATATACATGGCAAAATATATTCAGTATCTTCAAATAATGTGCATTTCATTATGTTCTATAACTGGCATCATCCACAAGGAAGTTTTCTGAACATGGTAAACATGGTGGTATTTAAGCAAACACCAAACAAATGCAGAAAGAGTACTGGCAGGAATGTTCCCAATGTATTTTGTCCAACTCAGTTGACTTTAACAGTGTGTGATTAATTGCCAAAGTAATTCAATCACTTTCAAATACCCAGATATGTTGGTTTGATTAGGAATGGCTTGTATTTAAGCTACATTACAACTCATTGAGATTTCTTTATTTATGGAGATGAACTATAAAATACAACTTGCATTTTCATGATCTTATGTAACTTGTACAAAAATGCTGCATTATTTTGCTAATGTAAATACAGCTATTCTCAAAATAATATGCTAATAGAGCATCCTCACAATAGCATATTTATCTCTCAGTCAGAAAATCAGAATATAGCTTTTAGTAGAGTGCTTGGCATATAACAGGGTATAGAATCCTACAAAAGAGTTAAATCATTTAATAAATGCTAAGTTTAATTTTATTTAAATGGCCTCATATTAATTGCAAACTCCCTCATAAACACACACATGCACACACACACAAATTATCATTGAAAAGGTTTACCTCCAAATATAAAATGTTATATAACAACCTATGGTTGAAGGAATGCTCAGTTTCATTTGCCAATAAATTGATTTTTCATAACTTGCATCAAGTTTAATTTTAAGTAAGCTTTTATATGTAGATATTTTGTTGAATTTGTACATATACTTAAAGTGTAGATGCTATATGCTATTAGGTGTTATAAATAAACATGTTTTGGTTGTACTGTGTAAAATGTACTTTAACCAATAAGGGGCTTGGTATTTTAAAGCATCTATCAAAATGCATATAAATTCAATCTGGGACAATAAAAAATTACTTTTCCTATTGCAGTTTTTCAGGTCAAGTGGTAAGGTTTATTACTGTGTGATGCTTCTGTTTTATCACAAGGATGATGAATGCCTTATTTAGAAATTGCACTGACACAGCATTAGTGTGCGACCAAGTGCATCTAATATTTGAGATCACAATATATTTGCAACTTCGATGCATATACTGTGTATGTAAAGCACAATTTGCAATGCCCATCTCATTAGCAGTCCAAAAATAAAGTAGCTATAGCGTACTTATTGAAAAAGCACAAAAGGGAAAATTTCTACCAAAATTTTCCAACAGTATTGGAAACCAGTATAAGCTTACAATTAAATGGAGATGTGAAGATTATCCATGCATGTGAAGATAGACAGTTAAGGTTTCTTCTGTAATGATGCAACACATTTTGTATTAAAATAAATGTGGTTTTAAAATTTCACTTGCTCTCAATATATTGTTTGCCTGTAGAACTCAGGAGATACGTTTTACCATATCAAAATATCATTAAATAAAACTAATAAAAGTAAGGCCATTTGACCATTTTCTGCATTAGCATATAAGAGATACACAGAGATAAAATTACCGGTACTAGTTTAATTCTGAATTTAGATCACATCATACACTCTTCTTGCATAATTATAAAACTATTTCCTTTTGGTATAGATAAGGTTAGGCAATAGTAATATTATGTAGTGTTTTACTATTTTAATGCAATGAAGTAGTAAAACAAAGCAATGAGATTAAGAGAGAGAAAGAAACCTTTTTTATTCCTTTAAGCTTCTCACATTCAGAATGTTATTTTATTTCCGCTTGCTAATTTGCTCTACCTTTATTGGTTTTATGTTTTAAACTTCTTTTATTCTCTGTATATGACCAAATGAAACATTTGTTTCTTTCATAGTGCTCATTCATTTTTCTATTCTATTCGTATACAATTGTATTTAATACCTGGGCAATTCACTCTAGTTTCTTTAGTACTGCTCCAATAATCTATACTATATTCAGCACACTTTTACGTTTCCCCGGACATTCAGTTTTCACTACTGAATCACAAAGTGGGCACAAGTATACATTCAACTTTGCTTTTTCCAATATTTATTTCATGCAATAAATCAATTTATTTGCTATTTTTCTACCAGGATTTGCAATTACCTTATTAAAATTTACTCATATGTATTGTATCTCATTTATTTCCCCATTTTTAGTACACATCCTACTATAGTGTACAAATTCACCTACTTGTCAAGTTTTTCATCATTTATGTATAACTTTTTCTTAACAAACTTTCATTGTCTTAAGCATTCCTTTTATATTTATCCATGAATACATTAAAAACCAATGGGACATCACACATTTGTTAAGCTTTTATTTTATTCTTGCATATATGCTTTACTTTTATCAGTTGCTTGTCATATTGATTATGTTTGTACCAATGGATGTATAATCCATAAGTAATACCATATTCTGGCATTTATGAGCCGAGGTGGCGCAGTGGTTAGAGTGCAGTACTGCAGCTACTTCAGCTGACTGCTAGTTCGGCAGATCAGCGGATCAAATCTCACCGGCTCAAGGTTAACTCAGCCTTACATCCTTCCGAGGTGGTTAAAATGAGGACCCGGATTGTTGGGGGCAATATGCTATTTAGTATACTGTCTTTGGTGTAAGCCGCCCAGAGTCCTCAGAGAGTGGGCGGCATAGAAATATGACTAATAAAATAAATTTATTCTAGATATTTGCAGCTGAACTGCTTTTGGCAATAAAATTGTATTTCTCTCTAGGGGTTATATATTTTAGGAGATTTTTATTAATGATAATGTCTATGATTATACAGGTGATTATTGCAGGGGTGTCAAACTCAAGGCTTGGATCTGGCCCACAGGGCCGCCCTGGAAACAGTGAAGGATCGGCCTGCAGTGCCTCTGCCAGCAAAAACAGAGCTTGGGGGGTGCAAAGCATTCAGATTCTCAGCCAATAATATCCTCCCAGGCTCCGTTTTCAGCCATGCCAGCCTCCTGCAGCCCTCTGCCAGCGAAAACGGAGCTTGGGAGGACTGCACACTCCATTTTCACTGGCAGAGGGCTGCAGGAAGCCGATGCAGCACAGTCCTCTCGAGCTCCATTTTCGCTGGCAGAGGGCTAGCAAAACTAAAACCAAAACAAAAGGAGAAATGTTTCCCCTTTTGTACTTGAACATCCAAGAAGGAACAGGAAAGGGAAAGAGGATGGTGATCTCCTATACTATCGCTGAGGATGCTTTAGTTACACAGCCAGATCTCCTTGCATGGAGAGGGAGTGGGTCTCCCTCTGACCCACACACTTTGCCCTCCTGCACACACCATGAGCAACCTGGCCAAGGAGA
Source organism: Arizona elegans (assembly GCA_022577455.1). Taxonomy (NCBI): domain Eukaryota; kingdom Metazoa; phylum Chordata; class Lepidosauria; order Squamata; family Colubridae; genus Arizona; species Arizona elegans. The sequence continues at coordinate 33,824,685 of JAKOOJ010000007.1, read as the reverse complement.
GTGAGAACAGCAGCAGTCTCGAGGAGGAGGTAAGCGCAGCCGGGCACCCCACTGGGAAGTAGGGCTAGGCTGTGGGGTCCAGGTGCCCTGGGAGCTTGAGGGCCGGGCTGGGCACTTGGCCTCCTCTGCCTAGGGCTCTGAACAGCCTGTGCTGCCATCCAGGGGTCCTCTGTGTGGCCTAAGGGATGGTGAGGCTCCACTGGAGGACAAGGGTTCAGCACTCTCCCTATCTCGCCTTCCTCCACTGGAGACAAGATCCTCCCCAGCTCTGATTGGCCGACCACAGGTTTCCCCAGCTCTGCCCGGGCCACCACATGAGTGATATCAAGCTGGCCATGCCTACCCTGGCCATACCCACCCCAGCCATGCTGCCTACCCCACGCCCCTCACTCCCAAGGTCAAACACAACCCTGATGCGGTCCTCAATGAAATCAAGTTTGACCCCTTGATGTATTGCTATTTTGGGCTCTAATATATTATAGGTTATAATACATTTTTATTTACTCTTTCATATTCCTTCACCCATATTGATCCCACTACATAAGAGCATCCTAGGGTGGGAGGCAAAAGAGCAAGATGCAATCGTACTATTGAAGCTTTGTCCCTTTTGTAGGTATGACACCGGCATGTATAGGTCTTTTGTTGCACTGCCATGACTGCTATCTTGAACTTTTTTGATTCTTGCTCACCCACTCCCATGGGCATAACAGCTTAATACGAAGCTTCACTTGGGTTGAAACTGAAGTTCAAAGTTTATTCTTAAAAAATAGCATTTAAAGCAGTGTTGTCTTTAAGAAAAATATTTTCTCTTTCTTATGGTAAACAACTACACAAATTCTGCTTAAAACTTAAAAAATGTTTTAAAGTTTTAAGAACTTAAAATGACATGAAGAACTAGCAGTTATGGAAGAAATGTTCCAAAATCAGTATGAATTCCTGAGTATTAAATACTTTAATATTCAGATATGACTTTGACAATCAAAGTGACTGCAATACTTTTAGCAAACATTGTCTCATATAAAAAAGGTTACCAATGTTTCTTTGTATGTTATCTTTTTTGAAAGGAATCCAGCACTATAAACAGGATTAGCTCTTTTGAGGAATTTACTGTAGTTTAACATTTTAAAGTTAAAAATCATGTAACTTTAGATTATCTCCTTCTCTTCAAGTACAATAACAATATTTCTTATTGGTCCATCCTATTGTCAGAGGAATTAAAGCTTGGAGAAAGTTCTAGGTCAATGGACCAGACAAGGTTTCCTTTATATAGGCCATATTTATCCAAATTACCTGAAATTCCTGATTTAGCAATTTAGAAGCATGATGGGAACATTAAATAATTTGTTGGAAAACTGTAAGCTAGCAATATTTTAATTCTATCTAATTACTCTTCAGAATTACGTTAAATAATTACGTAGTCTCAGCAGTATTGTGAGAAAACAATAACTGTAAAGTACACAACTATTCCATACAAAGTATTGATAGAAGTATTCATTGACTCACATTTTTTACCTTAAATCCATGGCAGTAGATTATACCAACTCTCTTAGAAAAAAGAAGTAAGTCAAGAGTTAATTTTTTGGAGATGCTATTCTATATATTATGGTAAGAAAATAGTTTTTGACAAATAGCAATCCTATTAAAATTCTGAAAATTAGATGGGCTAAGTTATTCCTAACAGATTGAAAACGACTTTCCAATAAAAAATAATTTTCTAATCAAGGAAATACCAAGAAGAAAATCATACCTGCAACACTGGCAGGGCAAGCTACTCTCTATAAACAGGGAGCACACCCCACACCTACTAGCACTGATGATCTTATCTAGCCAGGTAATGAAAAGTCTCCAAACAAACAACCATGATCAAAGTGCACCAAGAGGATTGGAGTATTGACATTTCGATGAAACAATATTTTTTGTTTCATTTTACATGAATGATAACTTCTTTTTTTTAAAGATAATTTTTATTCAACATTTACATCTTTAACATCCTTGTTACATTTTTACAGCTTTCCGATACCGGCATCTGTAATAATATCTATAACCAACTATATACACATACATTTTATGTATTACTTACATAATTTCTATATTCACTACAATTTATACCTATCTATTACACAATCTTCTCTTACGTTTATACATTAATTTTGGATTGTTTCTCCAACTAATTACACCATCTATTCCATGTCTCATAATAAATTGTTTCCTCTCGGTCTTTAAATTTCATTGTTAATTTATCTGCTTCTGCACATTCTAGCACCTTTTTTATGATCATCATATTTGATGGAGCAAATCTTTGTTTCCAATTTTGTGCAAATGAAATTCTGGCGGCCGTAATTATGTGAAGTATAAGATAATAAATTTCTTTCCTAATCTTCTCTTTTATAATTCCCAATAAAAATAGTTCGGGTTTCATAGCAATTTTTCCCCGTCTTTCCTCTAACCATTTTTGGATTTTTAACCAATATGCCTTTGCTTTGGAGCATGTCCACCACATGTGGAAATATGTCCCATGTTGATGATTGCATTTCCAGCAATTTGGTGCATTTTTGGGGGATATCTTGGCCAATCTCACCAGGGGTAAATGCCACCTATAAAACATTTTGTAAATATTTTCTTTATAGGTGGCCAACGTCATCTTATAATTTGTTCCCCATATTTTTTCCCAATACTCTAATTCAATATTATACCGAAAGTTTTTCGCCCAAATTATCATAGTTTCTTTTACCGTTTCCTCCTCCATTTTGAATTGAAGGAGGCATTTATATATTTTAGTAATTATTTTCTCATCAGTCCCAGTTAATATTTTGTCCATTTCTTTTGATCAGTTTGAAATCCATATACTTCTAAATCTTTATTATATTTTGTTTGTATTTGTAAATAGGGCCACCAATAAATTTTAATTCCTTCATCCAATAATTTTTGTCTAGATTTCAAATTCCCTAATCCATCTAACAATTCCTTATATGTTACTATTTTGTTAAAATCAATTAAATTAGGGTAGACCAAGGCTTCCATTGTCAACACCCATCTTGGGATTTTTAGATAAAAGTTTTAATTTTAATCCAAGTTTCTAATAGATGCCTCTGGAAATACTTATGGGATTTGTCTTTTCCATCCCAAATAAAGGCATGCCAACCTTTCTGCAAGTCATGGCCCTCAATTGTTAAAATTCTTCCATTCTTTAGATTTATCCATTCTCTGAGCCATGACATTACTGCTGCCTGATGGTACAGTTCCCAGTCTGGAAGGCCAAAGCCACTCTTACTTCTGGCATCTTGTAACATATTAATTTTAATTCTTGGCTTTTTCCCTAGCCATATGAATTTACTAATAATTTTATTCAATTTGTCAAAAAAGATTTTCCCCAATTTTATAGGTACAGTTTGGAACAAATATAAAATTTTAGGTAAGATATTCATCTTTATCGTGGCGATTTTCCCAAAGAAATTTGTAGTTTTGCCCAATTTTCTAAATCTTTTTGAATTTGTTGCAATAATTTTGAGTAGTTTTCTTCCTTTATTGAAGATGTTCTTGCCGTGAGCCAAATGCCCAGGCTATTTTGACAATTTGGCTTTTTTGACAATTTGAATTCCTAGTTTTTCCTCTAATTTCTTGTTTTGGCCTTGCATGAGATTCTTGGTAATTATCTTTGTTTTATTTTTATTTATTTTCAGGCCTGCTGCTATTCCAAATTTCTCTATTTCTAGTAGGAGTTTTTCTCCTGTTTCCAAAGGATCCTCTAATACAGTGGTTCTCAACCTGTGGGTCGGGACCCCTTTGGGGGTCAAACGACCCTTTCACAGGGGTCACCTAAGACCACCGGAAAACACATATTTTCAATAGTCTTAGGAACAATTTTACGGTTGGGGGTCACCACAACATGAGAAACTGTATTAAAGGGTCGCGGCATTAGGAAGGTTGAGAACCACTGCTCTAATATAAATGCCATGTCGTCTGCAAAGGCCTGTGTTTTGTATTCTTCTCTTTTAATTTTTAACCCTTTTATTTCCTTATTTCCCCTTACCTGTGCCAATAATATTTCCAATGAAAGGATGAATAAGAGGGGGGACAATGAACAGCCTTGTCTAACCCCTTTGTTTATATCGACTTTTTCTGTAAGATCTCCATTGACCATAATTTTTGCTGTTTGCTTAGAATAAATTGTCTTAATCATTTCTATAATTTTTTTGCCAAATTTCATCCCAATTAATTGATTAATTAAAAACTGCCAATTAAAGTTGTCGAATGATAACTTTTAAACCAAGAGTACAAGTCATGATATCACTGCAACTGAAACAATCAAGCTGAGTTCAAAGAAAAAAAAAATCTCCATTATTTCTGCTAGGTCAAGCACTTGACTCATTGATCATCTTAGGTATTAACAATGCACACATAAGAGATATTTGGTAGAAATCAACTATTATTTAATCTGAACCAAATTTATTAGGTCTATTTAAATTTGATTTAAAGACAGCTACAAGTGTTATTTAGATTTCAGCATAGTCTATTTAGCTATTATAAATGGCAAGTGACCTAACATCCTGTAATATATATTATTGCATTGATAGGACAAAACAATGTAGTAAGTATATGTTGTACTTTAATTGTGAAATAACTTTCCAATATATCTTTGTAAAATTATAAATTACGGTTCTTCCAACAAAATTTACTGCAGACATATAAAAATAAAGGATAAACTTTTACATTGGTTATGTTTATATTGGCAAATATTAAATTATAGCAAAAATGCTCCCATTTATTGCATATTCAGATGGTACCAGTGGTGGGATTCAGCCAGTTCTGTTTGGTTCGCCCTAACCAGTATCGCTGCACACCCAGCCACGCCCCTTGCCCCTCCCAGCCACACCGGCACTTCTTGTAGCACTGAGCTGTTTGCCTTTTTAAATCCAGTGCTGCTTCTCTGGCTGCTGAGCCCAAGCACTCTTGAAATCCAAGATTTCAAAATAAAAGTCAAGGAGTTCAGTGCTACAAGGAGAAGAAGTTCCAGGAAGCCACCGTTGCTGGAGCTGAACAGCCGGGCTTTAAAACATTTTAAAATAGCCTGGAGTAAGAATCCCTCCCCCCACTGCCCCCCTGCACCTATCCCATTTGGAAGTTATTGAAAAAAATGCCTCTCTGCCGATCAGGGAACTCAGCTGGGATTCTCAGAGACTTTTCAAAGCATTTTTTTACCACCTCTTCGGCCAAGAGGTTGCAGAAAAAAATGCTTTGAAAAGCCTCTGATGATCCCAGCTGAGCTGCGGGATCATCAGAGGCTTTTTTTTTTACTTTTAAAAGCATTTTTTCATCAGAAGAGGTTGTAGAAAAATGCTTTTAAAAGTTAAAAAAAACCCCTCTGATGATCATGCGGCTCAGCTGGGCATGAGGGGGGGGGCAGGGATTTTTGCTACCGGTTCTCCGAACCACCCGTCGTCATCGCTACCGGATCGGGTGATCCGGTCCAAACCGGGAGCATTTCACCCCGAATTAAACCAAATACCTATATCTAAATTTAAGACAGCACTAACCCTAGAACATTTTAATGGACTAGGAACAGCCATCCTGGAAGAGATATTTGCGGGGGGGGGGACCTTTATTCTTTAAAGCTGTGTCCTTGTGATAAAGGGGCAGTTTATATTACATTTTGATAGATTAATCCACCAGTAAAAAATAGGTAACATCCAATTGAGGTCAATCCTTGCATTTAGTGAGGAGGAGGAGGCAAATAGTAAATCAGAGCCCCCCAAAATGGTACAAGGGGCAATCCAGTAGAAGTCCCTTGATGGTTCAGTATCTTTACAGTTGGTAATTCTTTCATGTTACTGACTTGGAAGTAATCAAATGATCAGGTCTCATGCTGCCTGGGGAATTCTGGGAATTGAAGTCCACATGTCTTAAAGTTGCTAAGCTTGAAAAACACTCAGAAGTACAACTGCTTGTGAGCCTGGGTTATTCTCCTACATTTTGGGAATAAGGAAATTATCCTATTGTGCCTGGTGCAGAGATGCAGCTGAAATCTAGTTAGATGCTAATTGGAAGGTTAAAAGTTACATTATATTCAAAGTTACAAAGCACTGAAAAAAGTTCTTATGATTGATCCTCTCACTTATGACTGTTGCAGCATCTCCATGGTCACGTGATCAAAATTCTGGCGCTTGGCAACCAGCATGTATTTACGATGATTGCAACATCCTGGGGTCACATGATTGTTATTTGCAACCTTCCCAGCTGACGTCTGATAGGCAAAGTCAATGAGGGAAGCCAGATTCGCTTAACAACTGCATGATTCACTTAACTGCGGGGATTGCTTAGCAGCTATGTTGTAAAATCGTGTGTGGTTCACTTAACAACTTGTTTGCCTTGTTTAGCAATGGAAATTCTGGTCCCAATTTTGGTCATAAGTTAAGGCCTACCTGTCATTTAGACGTTTAACACCATCCTTTGGGATGCCTGGATGATTCCAAAACCTCCAATTACTTTTGTTAATCAAGCATAGTAAGAAAATATTTACATGTAGTTTGCTGAGGATTACCAGATTAGCAGCAAAGGCTCAATGCAGAAGCCAAATGTTTGCAAGTTTCTGATAAGATTTTGAAATAGTTCCACCAGGTTTAGTCGCTGTCAGGACAGGGAAAGACACAAATTTTCCTTGGCTGTTCATTTCAGTGTTTACATATAATTTTCCTTTCCTGAAGGCCAACTCTATCAAATGCACCCTCACCACACATATATAATGATTATATATTTTTCTGGCTTTATGGTCTGTGGTTAAATGAGGGTAAAATGATTTGGAACAGAAGTTGCTCTGCTGTTTCCAAACTAAATGATGGTTAATAAAGCCTCTGAATAGTTAAGGCAGGCAGTCTTTGTCATCAAGCATGGAGAAATATATATGCAATTAATAATAATATTTTGTTAAATGTGTATGCCACTTGACCTCAGCAGCTCAAGAAAATCTGTTTCATCTAAGGCCACGCCCACCCGGTCACATGACCACCCAGCCATACCCACCCAGTCACACAACCACCCAGCTATGCCCACACATTCACATGACCACCAAGCCATGCCCACCAAGCTACGCCCACAGAACCAGTGTAAAAAAATTTGAATTCCACCACTGGGTGGTACTCATTTAGCATCTGCAGTTGAGACTGGCAACTGACCACTAAGTGAAACATCTTATGTTCTTACTTCAGGTTGTAAATGTGGGGAATGGTTGCAAAGTTGTTTTTTCATCACCATCGTAACTGAAAATGGTCGCTGTCCAATGGTGGGATTCAGCTGATTCGCACCAGTTCAGTAGAACCAATACCTATTTTTTTGCTGAGATCAGCAAACCAGTTAGATGTATTCCGGAAAATCTGTGTTTTCTGGAACACGTCTGATTTCCGTTCAACTTCCTTCCAAGTGAGAAAAAAAAACCCTCCTGAAAAGTCCAAGAGAGGAGTGATGGAAACCTTCAATCATGTCACTCAGTTGAAAACTGTCTCAGGCGGTGGGACTGGGACCTGCACATAAGGCAGCAGCCCAGGGCCAAAGGCGCCAGAGGAGCACCAGAGGGTCAGGGAGGGTGCTGAAGCGAGCAGACATCCTGCCTGCAGCACCCATGCTGGCTGTCCCTTCCTGTCCAGAGCTGGAATGCTGCCGTATTTAAGTGCCAGTAGATGCCGGCCTTCCCTCTGTTGGGCCTGTGCAGCTGTTGGAGAGAGATGGCCCCATTTCAGCACCTGGTGCCCAGATGCTCTCACTTTCCCCAAGCATTTCCTTGCCTACCTGATTTCTAGCTCCATTGTGTTTCTCCATCACATTTCTTGCTGTTGTGTTCAGGGAAACAAAAGTTTGTGGGATTAAAAAAAAAGTTCAATCAATCAATTTCAACATCTCGTGAAAAAAAAGATCTCGCAAAGTTGGAATTGATTGATTGAATTGTTTTTTCTTTTTGTCCCACAAACTTGTTTCCCTACACATGATTGCGAGAAACACAACGGAGAAATGTGACAGACCTGGAAATCAGGTAGGCAAAGAAATGCTTGGGGGAAGTGAGGACATCTGGACGGTGGTGGGTGGGGTAAGCTCCATGGCACAGCACTGTGCTGCAATGGAGAAATGGGCAACAGAATAGCAGGCATTAGGGAAGGAGGAGGCTGCTTTCCCTCTTTCTTCTCCCTGATCCTCCTCCTTCCCTCATGCCAGACACTCCATTTCCAATATCTCCATTGCAGAGCAGTGCCCAGGATCCACTTTGATAGTGGGGGTGGTGGGTGGTGGAATTTAATAACCAATTTACCCAGGGTCAGGTTAGCCATCGCAGGAGGTTCATCCCGCATGTGTGGTGGAGCTGGAGGATGAGAATGGGCCACGCCTCCCACGACAGCCAACCTGACCCTGGGTGAACCGGTTGTTAAATTATTTGAATCCCACCACTGTTGCTGTCCAGTCACTAAATAAAGACTATCTATATTATAAATATTAGTTACTGAACTGTTCTTGACAATAAGGTACTAACAACCAGATCGTCTGCAAATGCCCTTGTTCTGTAATCCTCTTGCCTTATAACTATTCCATTCAAAGTGCTCGAGTCCCATATTGTGTTCAAAAGACTTCTAGAGTTAAGATAAACAACAATGGGGATAACGGACAACCTTGTCTTGTGCCTTTTTTTATACTGAAATTTGTAGTTAAGCTTCCATTAATGATAATTTGTGCTGTTTGCTCTTGATAAATTGCTGAAACCGCCTGTACAAATTGATCCCCAAAGTCCATCTTTCTTAAAGTCTTTAATAGAAAGTTCCAGTTCACTCGATCAAAGGCCTTCTCCACATCCAAAAACACCAGCACTGCAGAGATCTGTTTATTCTTCTCAAGATATTCCAATAAATCTATAATTTGCCTCACATTATCCTTCATATATCTGCCTTCTATAAATCCTGCTTGATCATAATGAATCACCTCTTGAATAACTGGCATTAATTTGTTGGCTAATACTTTTGCAAAAATTTTATAATCCATATTCAGGAGAGATTTTGGTCTAAAATTTTCCGGTTTTGTAGAACCTGCTTCCTCTTTCGGTATCAATGAAACAAAAATTGCTTTCCATGAAGGGGGTATTTTACCCCCTTGTTGTATGCTACAAAATAAGTCTTTAAGATGTTCAATCATTTCTACTTGTAAAGTTTTATAATACACCGCAGTTAAACCATCCGTTCCTGGAGCTTTAGCTGTTTTCAGTTGTTTAATAGCAACAATAATCTCCTCATATGTTATTGGTAGACTCGTTCTTTCCTTTTGATCACTAGAAATTATATCATTTTTCTTATTTGGTGCCTGGCATTTAGTAGAATTACAGGATTAAAATCTTGTCCTTTGTCTCAAACATTGGATTATTCAGTTGGAAGTTTGGGAAGAATTGTTGATTCAAAAAAGGACTAGGTTGTGGAACACTGATTTATATGAACAAATTATATCATGATTCCAGAATTATAGGATAATGTTACATGCAAGTGGAATGTTAAATATAGACATGAAGTTCTTCATCATATCCCCTAATCAAGATTCTGTCAAAATCTATCACACAAAGTTTAGAATGGAATTCATATTTTCAGTATGATCTGCATTTTTAGTGCTGTACAGGCTTTAAAATTATTTGGAAGAAATACTTCATTAAGGAATTCTTTAAACAGAAATGTTATTCTACTTTTTCAAGCTTCGAGCATAAGCCTCAATAAGACAGGCTGCTTGATGACTAATAGAGAGGTGCTTCGCTGTCGTGGAATCTGAAGTACTTCTTTCTAATCTTTTTCAAAGAATGCACTGCCCTACAAAATATCCCCAGAAGGGCTTATCTTTATCATTATCATATTTTTCTTCAAAGTCATATAGTTTTACAATTTCCAACCCATTTTGCTGTATATAAAGAGTCCAGGACAATAGTCATCTAGGGAAAAGCTAATTTCACTGTTAAGGGAGGAGGTAATGTATCAACTTTATCTCCTTCTCCTCTTCTTCTTCCTTTTTCTTCTTCTTCATCATCATCAATTTCCTAATAACATGAAAATTTAGTAACGGCCAACAAAATATGATAAAGTAATTGCATAATATGTTTATAGTCATATATATTTTTATATTGGAGAAATCATTTGATTGCTTGTATTAATAAGGATCCACATCTTACATATGAAACATTAGAACAAAAATACACAGGCAGAGAACTGATATGTTGCCAAGGGAGATTCCTCTGTTGCTGTGGAAACAACTTAAATGTAGCAATATTAGAAGCAGCTGATTCAAATGCAATATATCTATAGTTTTATTCTTTGTCCAAGAGATATAGATACAGATATATAGATATGAGAGAGAGACAGAATATATAAAACCACACATATATAATTGATTTATTAAATAAGTCATGTGTGTGTGAGTGTAGGTAGGTAGGTAGGTAGGTAGGTAGGTAGATAGAAGAGAGAGGGGGGATGTGTGTGTGTGTGTGTATATAATTTATTAATTTATTAAATAAATTTATATTGCCAGCTAGCTCACAGTCCCCTCTCTCTCCCCCCTCATACAGTATATATATGATGGAGATTCTTGAGATCTGTAATTTGTTTGGCAAATTTGGAAAAATATGATTATTAATGAATGCCAAGATCTAATAAACTGCAGTTTATTCACCTAAATCATTATGTTCATATAATAACTTTTAATGCATGTGACATAAATATAGCTACATTTCTTACTTATTGATCCATTCATTGGATTGCTATCTGACTTTTCTCCAGGGGGGACATATTTCACAACACATTGTGAGATGAATTGAGATATGAGATATTGACCGGCCTAAAGTGACCCTATGAAAAGATTAAACTTGAATGTCAGTCTCCTGATTCTACTTTAGCATTCTAACTACTACACACACTGAATTGTAGTTTCCAACATCAACATTATTTTTATAGAGTTACAGAAAATGTTTGGTACTGTGTGACATAGCACTACATTTATGCTTACCCCAAACCAAACAAATACATTATGGTATAGCATCAGTGGTGAAATTTGAACTGGTTTACTACCAGTTCACTGGCTATGCATGTACGCCATGCACCTAATGCACACTGCACATGCACATGCGCAGTGCGCACCAAATGCAAGCTGCGTGCACACATGCGCAGTGTGCACCAAAAGATTACTGAGATATTTTACTGAGAGAAAGAGAAAGAAACCCAAGGAATGTGTGGGAGAAAGAGCAGATAACCAGCAGTTCGCACATCTTACGACTTAAAACATCTTCATGCCAACAAACATTGGAAAGAAAGCAGATTAGATAAATGCAACTTTGGGAAAAGAATGCCGACGGCACAACGAATACTAGCTACGTCACGGTAACTCCGTTTGCATCCCTGGGGATACTTTTTCATCTCAGAGACTGTATATTCATCGGCCATCAAAAGGAAGGGAACAGCCTCGAGCCCTCTGAAGTCAAAAAGATTATAAAACTTGAATCTGAGACTCTTGGTTTCTAATCTGAGTCACGGAGTCACGGGGATGAATTTGCAATCTGGCTCCCGGTTGCCTGTGCTCCCCTGGGTCCTAGAGCCCTTCCCACCATCTAAGGTTGTTTGTCACCTCATCGTCTCAGCTCTACCAGGGTGGGCTAGCTAAGGCAGCTCTGGGAGGAAGAAGCCAACGTCTGGAACAACCGTAAGCCTGGATGACCTTTAACCTATGGACAAGCTCAGTTGTGATTTACTTGAAGAGTGCTTGCCGGGCCACACTCCGTTGTGTAGGGGTTAAAAGAACAGTCGCTTACCATCTCGCAACCTATGGATACAGTTGTCATGGGCAGAAGAGACGGGACCAGCTGTTGGCCACCCTTCCTGTTTTATTTTAAAAGTAGTTGTTTGCTGGACACCTCAATATGCAGCTCCTCTCAAGCCATTGGTGGAGTCTCCAGAGCATTTTTAGACTCTAGTTTTAGATGTGTTTTAATCCACCTAACACCTTTGGCTCAATACATTAATTTTCTCTTGGGGAGGGGTGTGTGTGTGTATGTGTGAGGGTGTTGGGATGGATGGGATGGAAAGAATGGGTTTAGAGTGGCTGATTTTTTTTTTTTAATTTGATTTATATGCCGCCCTTCTCCGGAGACTCAGGGCGGCTTACAATGCGTTAAGCAATAGCCTTCATTCTTTTGTATATTTTATACAAAGTCAGCTTATTGCCCTCAGAAACTGGGTCCTCATTTCACCTACCTTAGAAAGGATGGAAGGGGACTTCCGCTGGCTCCGAGGACTTCGAAAGACGTTCTTTTGAGAGCGTCTGCTCCCTGGCTCCGTTAAAGCCCCAGAACAGCCGACAAACGCTGTCTGGAGGCTTGAAATTCTCTCCCCGGGCAAAGGGGAGAGGGAAGAGCAGGCAGGTGGAGGTAGAACCCCCCCGAACGCCCTAGGAAGAATCCTGGGGCGCGAAGGGCGCGCGCTCCCTAAAAACCTGCCAAGCCGCTCCAGACCAGGGACGTCTCCGCTAATTAGCGGAATTAGAAGCCGCGACCAATCTTGCTGAATGGAAATGAGGGAATTAACATTTTGAACTAACAGCAGGCAGAACGAGCAAGGAGAAATCAAACTGCAAGTATTCTTTACCTAACTCCAATGCCTAGAGCCTCATTCGGAAGTAATCACTTAGTACTTTGCAACAATATGGCGATTGAAGCTTGAAAGGGTGGGGGAAACGGAAAGTTACAGGAAAAGTTTCGTTTTGCTGGCAGCCCTTCGCCTGGGGGGGGAAAAAAAAGCTTTTGTGCTGACAGAAGGAGGATTCTAAACTTTAATTAACATTGAGAAATCTTTTGAGGAACTTTTCTTTTTGACTCTGATTAAATATAAAGACTAATTTCAAACTGGAAATGGCCTCAAAGTCTGTAAAAACTGTTCCTACTAAAAGAACTGGGAGTGCTGGTAGCTCCCCAGCTCATATTCCTAGACTACAAGTTTCTGCTCCTCCAGCGGATCCGCAGACTTTAACGTTGGAAATGTTGCAACAAGCTCTCCAAATCACCCAAAATAAAATTGTTGAGGTGATTGATGAAAAAATAAAGGAAACTAATGAAAAAATTAAGGAAACTAATGAAAAGATACAGGCTGTGTCAGATGAGATTGCAATTCGCAATCAGGGGATCAGGGATGATATATTAATGGCATTTAAGTGTCTGGCAGGCAATATTGAGATGGTGGACGACAGAGTTGATGAAATTAAACAATCTTCTGAAATTTTGGATAGTAAAATAGGAGAAGTTCAAAACAGAATTCAAAGGGCTGAAGACGATGTAATAATGGTACAATACAGAGATATGGAATTTGCTTTAAGATTCAGAGGGGTGAAGGAGAATAAACAAGAGAATTTGAGAGAAATGATGTCTGAGGCATTGGCACCGCTGGTGGGGGAGTCCAAAAATGATCTGGCCTGGCAGATGGACAAGCTGTACCACGTTAATTCCTGGATTGCTAGACAGAAACATCTACCAAGAGATATTGTGATATATTTTACTACAAGGAGAGTACGCAATGAAATTTTACAGGCTACTTTTAAAAACAAGCTTCGGATGGAAGGCCAGGAAGTAATGACAATGAAAGAAATCCCCCCTAAGATCTTGAGAGCTAGAAGGGAGTATGCCTTTCTGGTGGATGACTTGAGAAAACGTCAGATACAGTACAGATGGGAGGTGCCAACTGGACTAGTGGTGACTTACTCAGGAGAGAGATATCGGCTTAATACAATTTGGAAAGCAAGAGATTTTCATACTAATGTATTAAAGGCTGGCACACCCAAATCAACTAAATCACCAGAAGGCAAAAGAAATAAATAAATAATGGAAGCTGAGACAGAAGAGTTCTTGACAGTAGTTCAGGGGGGAGCTTTGGCTGACCAAGAAGAATTACAAATTCAAATGGCTACTCAAGAGTTGGCGCTGATTGATTTTTCGCAGTTACCAAAGGACCAAAGACAGACCAGATCGGTGACAGCTAGACTCAAGGAAGAATTAAGACAGCAACAATCCCAGATGGCAACTCGAGAAATGATTCAGGATTCTACTAGAACAGGAGCGGTGGGGGGAGCAAGACCTAAAACTCAAATGAGATCAGAGCATCAGGACTTGCTTCAGAGGCTCCAAAGGCCCAGAGATGGGAACTAGATTTTTGACTTGGAACGTTAATGGCTTGAACTCTCCACAGAAAAGAAGAAAAATATTCCACTATCTTAAGCAATTTAAGAATGAAGTAATTTGTTTACAAGAGACTCATATAAGAATACAAGATCAAAAATATTTGATTAATGCAAGACTTGGTACATCTTACGTAGCAGCAGCACCAGAAAAGAAAAATGGTATAGTTATATATTTGAAAAGAGATTTAGTTGCTAAATTAATTGAAGCAGATGATCAAGGAAGATTTTTAGCGATAGAACTTTTAGTAAAAGGAGAAAAAATACTTGTAATTGGAGTTTACGCCCCGAATCAACAACAAGAAAACTTTTATAATTTACTACATTCAAAACTGACACACTGGGCATATAAAACTTGTATCCTGTTAGGCGACTGGAATGGTGTTTTGGACGTTAAAAAAGACAAGAAGGGACCTAAACAAAATGTGTCAACAAGAGCAAAATTGCCCAAAGCGTTTTGGGAAATGATGGATGACTGGGAGCTGAGAGATATTTGGCGTGAAAGAAATCTGGAAGAAAAAGACTTTACCTTTTTTTCAGATAGACATCAATCCTTTTCAAGGATTGATTTTATATTAATTACTAATGATCTTTTATCTAGGGTGAAAAATACGAAGATTTGCTCAAGAACATTGACAGACCATAGTCCAGTTTGGCTGGAATTGGAGTATGAGAAAGGGCCTAGGAGGTCCTGGAGGTTAAATGATAATTTGTTTAGGTATGAAGAAAATGTAAAAGAGTGTAAAAAATTTATGAAAGAATTTTTTGTTATGAATATGCAAAAGGGCACATCGATGGAAATGGTATGGGATGCAAGTAAGGCATATATGCGAGGAATTTTGATATATTTGAACAATAAATATAGAAAGAAACAGGGGACAAAAAGAAAGGAATTAGAAGATGAGATTAGTAAACAGGAACGGGCTTTAGTAGCTAATCCAACAGATAAGAAAATTAAAGAGGCAATCAATTTATTGAAAGGTCAATTTAATATGTTAATAGCAGATCAAGTGGCAACTAATTTAAGATATGCAAAACATAATACTTTTTACAATGCCAATAAACCAGGCAGGTGGTTAGCATATTTGCTAAGGAAAAAGCAAAAATCAAGGACAATAGAGAGAATAAAATATAAGGGTAAAGAGGTTTATGAGCAACAACTGATTAAAAAATCTTTTTTAGAGTTTTATTCGAGGCTGTATACTGGTGATAAAATTAAAGATATAGATATAGATAGATATTTGCAGAAAGAGAATATTTACACAATTTCAAATGAGCAGAGGGATAGTTTAAATCAATCGATAACTACCGAGGAAATTGCGTTAGCAATTAAGCAGTTGAAAGTGGGTAAAGCTCCTGGGACAGACGGTTTGACGGCTATTTATTATAAAACCTTACAGGAGGAAATGATAGAACCGCTGAAAGAATTATTCAACAATATACAACAGGGAGGAGAGGTACCTCCAACTTGGAAGACAGCATTTATCTCGTTGATCCCAAAAGAAGGGCATGACGATACAGACCCTAAAAATTATAGGCCAATTTCATTATTAAATATAGACTATAAGATATTTGCTAAAATTTTGGCAAATAGATTAATGACAGTCATGCAGCAAATGATTCACCATGATCAAACTGGTTTTATAAATGGTAGAAAAATGAAGAGTAATGTAAGGCAAATTGTTAACTTATTAGAGTATTTGGGAAGGAACAATCAGGTCCCCGCAGTGCTTGTGTTCTTGGATGCTGAGAAAGCTTTTGATAGATTGAATTGGCAATTTTTACTAAAACTAATAGAAAGGATGCAATTTGGAGAACAATTTGTACAATCTATTAAGGCAATATATCAAAAACAAACAGCGCAAATAATAGTTAATGGTGGTTTAACAGATGTTTTTAACATAGAAAAAGGAACAAGGCAAGGTTGTCCTTTGTCCCCGTTATTGTTTATTTTGACGCTGGAAATTTTATTAAATAAGATACGCGAGATGAATACAATTAAGGGAATTAAAATTAGACAGCATGAATACAAGGTACGAGCATTTGCGGATGACCTGGTTGTTACCTTAACCCAACCGGTACAATCAATTACAGCCTTGATGGATATAACCTGCTTATATGGACAAGTATCTGGTTTTAAAATAAATGCACTTAAAACAAAAATAATAGCTAAAAATATGGTTAGGAGCCAAAAAGAAGAGATAGAAAGGTTAACAGGATTTGAAGTAGTTAAGAAGGTTAAATATCTGGGGGTCTATATTATGACTGCAAATACGAAATTATATCAGTACAACTATGAACCATTACGGTACAAAATACAGAAGGAGTTGGACAATTGGAAAAAACTACAACTGTCTTTGCTGGGAAGGATAGCTGCTGTAAAAATGAATATTTTACCAAAATTTCTATTTCTTTTTCAAATGATACCTATACTTAAAAAAGATGAGAATTTGAAGGAATGGCAGAAGGGCATAAATAAATTTGTGTGGGCAGGGAAGAAACCACGAGTTAAACAAAAGATATTGCAAGATACTAGAGAAAGAGGTGGTCTTAAGATGCCCAATTTAAGATTGTATTATGAAGATGCTGCCCTCTCAGCAATCACAGATTGGATAAACTTAACGGAAGAAAAGATATTGAATATTGAAGGATATGGTTTGGTTTATGGCTGGCATGCCTACCTAGTGTATGATAAGAAAGTAGATAAGACTTTTAAAAGTCATATATTAAGAAATGCTCTATTGCGTGTCTGGAAAAAGTATAAATATAAAATAAATGATAGGTTACCAATATGGATAGTACCCAGACACGCGATAGAGAACATAAATTTAGAGCAAAAGCAAGATAAAATTACATATAAGGAACTCCTTTATAAAGAAGGAGTCAGACTACAGTTAAAATCTATGGAACAATTAAAAGAAGAAGGGATTATTAAGACTTGGTTTCAATATGGACAGTTGCTGGCCAGATGGAGAGAAGATCAAAAAATTGGTATTTCGCAGCAGGATGAGAATCTGATAAAGCAAATAAGAGATGAAGGTCAAATGCACATAAAAAGGTTGTATAATGCATTACTGGAAATAGATTCAGAAACAGACTTAGTCAAGGATTGTATGATAAAATGGACACAAAATGTAGGTGAACCAATAATGATGGAAACATGGGAAAAGATATGGGTTAGAAATGTAAGATTTACACAAGCACAAAATTTAAGGGAGAATTTTTACAAAATGTTTTATAGATGGCATTTATACCCAAAAAAACTAGCTTGTATGTATCCAAATTTACAACCCAAGTGTTGGCGATGTGAGTGTGAAGATGCTACATATTTCCATATATGGTGGACATGTAAAAAGATTAAGGCTTTTTGGATAAAAATATGGTGGATTATTCAAAATATTTTGAAGAAAAAAATTAAATTTACACCACAGTTTTTTCTGTTGGGAATAGTTACGGACTGTACTGCAATAGAGACTAAGCTGGTTTTGAACTTAATAATGGCTGCCAGGTTACTGGTGGCACAGTACTGGAAGAAGGAAGATCCACCTACTATTGAGGAATGGACATTAAAAGTTGTGCATTTGGCGGAAATGGCAAAAATTTCATCATACCTTAAAGACCATTCAAATGAGAGATATATATCGGAATGGAGAAAATGGATTGATTACATACAGAAGAAGTATCCGAATAAGAAGATTCATATAGCTTATGAATGAAATAATATTAAGTAGTTTATATTTGTTTTTTCTGAGTTATAAGGAGTTAAGGACCTAGGGAGAATATGAAATGTAATAATTTGTTAGCATATTCTAGTTTTTGGTTTGTGAATGCTATACCCTGTGCTCGTTCTGGGAAGTCTAGGGAGGGGGGTGGGGGGAGGGAGGGGAAGGGAGGGTGGGCAGGGGAGGGGGGTTGAGGGGGGAAGGGTGGGGGGGTGAAAATGTTTGTATCTTTCATAAAACTTTTCAATAAAAAAAAAAAGAAAAGAAAGGATGGAAGGCTGAGTCAACCTTGAGCCTTGGAGAGAGTCGAACCAGCAGAAATTGCAGGCAGCTGTGTTAATGACAGGGTGCACCAAACCACTGTACTATCAAGGCTCTTATTTGGGGAGAATTTGGGGAGAATGAGGGAGCCGGGGACAAGGAATGGAGCCCCCTCTGCTGAGTGTGCAAACAGAAGCAGATGGGGGCTCAGATATGACCCTCGGCTCAGTATGAGTGGGGTGCCTTGCCTGCCGGGGAGGAGGGGGGCCATTGGGGTGGGGGAGGGGATCTCTGGGGTGTTGGAGAGCCGGAGTATTGCGGTTGTGACTGGGAGAGGTAGATATGGCAGGAGCCAAGGGGTAGGCCGCTCTCAGGGAACTAGGACTCGCTGTCTCAAAGCGATTACTTGTTCCAGCCCCTCTGGTTCTGGTTCACTGGGCTCGCCTCGTATATCTGGTGACTTGGGATGTCAGGGCCCTGGCCTCAGGCTGCTGCTGTTTAATGCCAGGTCTGTTGTTAACAAGGCCCCCCCTTGTTCGGGACTTAATCCTGGAGGAGGGGGCTGACCTGGCATGCATAACTGAGACCTGGCTGGGTCAGGAGGGGGGTGTGCCCCTCTCAGAGATGTGCCCAGATGGGTTCCAGATATTGCATCAGCCACGACTCCAGGGAAGGGGTGGAGGAGTGGCAGCTATTGTCTGGAAGAGTCTTTGCCCTCACAGGATTGATACCCTGAGATAGTTGGGTGTGCGTCTCTCCTCTTGAGGTTGGACTCAGGGGTTCAGTTGGGCTTATTGCTGACGTACATGCCTCCCAGCTGCATTACAACAGCCCTGCCTGTGCTGCCAGAGGTGGTAGCTGGGCTGGCGGTGGAGTTCCCCAGGCTTATGGTACTGGGGGACTTCAATTTGCCATCACTTGGCAAATCCTCAGATGCGGCTCAGGAGTTCATGGCTTCCATGACAACCATGGACTTGACCCAAGTAGTTCAGGGTCTGACTCATGGGGAGGACACACACTTGACCTGGTGTTTCTCTCGGGGCAATGGAGATATGATCTGGAATTAAGGGGTATAGATGCTTCTCCCTTGTCATGGTCAGATCATTTCCTGCTGAGGTTAGACTTCAGGATGCTACTCCTCCATCGCAGGGAGGCGGAACCAATTAAGTGGTTCCATCCCAGGTGTCTAATGGACCCTGAAGGGTTCCAGAAGGAGCTTGGGGAGATACCTGACTCCCTTGTCCACAGTCCCTGGCGGCTGCCTGGAATAGGGCGGCATCTGGTGCACTGGACCGGATTGCACCTTTGCGACCTCTCCATGGCGGTGGATCCAGGAAAGCTCCCTGGTTTACTGAGGAGCTCCGGGAGATGAAGCACCAGAAGAGATGTCTAGAGTGATGCTGGAGGACCAGTAACTCCGAATCTGACCAAACACTCTTAAGAGCCTTTATTAGGACTTATTTAGTAGCGATACGGGCAGCAAAATGTTTGCATTTTTCCGCACTTATTTCATCTGCTGATTTGTACCTAGCCGCCTTATTTAGGGTGACTCGCTCCCTCCTTAATGTAGGGGGAGTGGAGAAGCCCTTGCAGGGTAGAGCTGAGGAGTTTGTGCAGTTTCTGTCGGATAAAGTTGCTCAGATCCGGATGGACCTGGACTCTGATTGGGCAATTCCAACCGAGATGACGGGGGCAGGTCTTAGTCCTATTGTGTGGGATGAGTTTGAGCCTGTGACTCCTGAGGAAGTGGACAAGGCTGTAGGAGTGATGAGTTCCTCCACTTGTTTGTTGGACCTGTGCCCCTCCTGGCTGGTTTTGGCCAGCAGGGAGGTGCCACGAGGCTGGCTCCAGGCTTTAGTTAATGCGGCCTGCAGCCAGCTGCATTAAGGGGCCTTCCCGCAACCATTAAAGGAAGCGGTTGTAAGGCCCCACCTCAAGAAGCCTTCCCTGGATCCAGCAGAATTAAAGAACTTTCATCCAGTCTCCAACCTACCCTTTGTGGGAAAGATTGTAGAGAAAGTGGTGGCACTTCAGCTCCTGCAGTCATTGGAGTAAACGGATTATCTAGACCCTTTTCAGTCTGGTTTCAGGCCTGACTACAGCATGGAAACTGCTTTGGTCACACTGATGGATGATCTGTGGTGAGCCGGAGATAGGGGTCATTCCTCCATCTTGGTGCTACTTGACCTCTCAGCGGCTTTCGATACCATTGACCATGGCATCCTTCTGCAACGACTAAGGGAGCTGGGAGTGGGAGGCATCGTGTTACAGTGGTTCTCCTCCTATCTCTCTGGTCAGTCACAGTCGGTGTTGGTAGGAGGACAGAGGTCGACCCCTAGGCCCCTCGTTTGTGGGGTGCCTCAGGGCTCAGTCCTCTCTCCCCTCCTATTTAACATCTACATGAAGCTGCTGGGTGAGATCATCCGACGACACGGGATGAGGTATCAGCAATACGCAGATGATACCCAGCTGTATCTACCCCGCGTCAATTCAGTGATGTGGTGGATGTGATGTGCCAGTGCCTGGAGGCTGTGAGGGTCTGGATGGGAGTCAACAGGCTCAGACTTAACCCAGACAAGACCAAATGGCTCTGGATATTGCCTTCTAAAGACTATGTTGATTGTCCATCCTTGGTTCTGGGGGGGGGGGAGAAACTGTCCCCCTCAGAATGGGCTCGCAATTTGGGTGTCCTCCTAGGGGGACCTTTGCACAGGTTTGCCTGGTGCACCAATTGCGACTCTACTTGGGTCAGGAGGCTCTCCTCACAGTCACTCATGCCCTTGTCACCTCACAGTTAGATTATTGCAAAGCACTCTACATGGGGCTACCCTTGAAAAGTGTTTGGAGACTACAATTGGTCCAGAACGCAACCACGCGAGTTGTCGTGGGTGCACCTAGGTACACCCACATTACACCAATTCTCCAGAGTTGCACTGGCTCCCTATTGGTCTCTGGTCACAATTCAAGGTATTGGTTATTACCTTTAAAGCCCTACATGGCTCAGGGCCAGGTTATCTTCGAGACCTCCTTCTGCCGCATAGCTTCCAGCGACCGGTAAGACCCCACAGAGTTGGTCTCCTCCGGGTCCCATCAGCTAAACAATGCCGGCTGGCGGGCCCATGGGGGAGGGCCTTCTCTGTGGCGGCCCCAGCTCTCTGGAACCAGTTACCTCCTGAGGTCCAGACCATCCCCACCCTATTGGCTTTCAGAAAAGTGGTGAAGACCTGGCTTTTCCGGCAGGCCTGGGGTCGTTGATCTCACTCTTGTGATCTGTGAGATCCGGCCATGAATGGTGTGAATGAGTTTTTAATGTTTTTAATTTTTAAATGTTTTTTTATAATGATTTTTTAAAATGTATTGTGAGCCACCCTGAGTCTTTGGAGAGGGGTGGCATATAAATTAATTAAATTAAATTAAATTAAATTAAATTAAATTAAATTAAATTAAATTAAATTAAATTAAATTAAATTAAATTAAATTAAATTAAATTAAATTAAATTAAATTAAATTAAATTAAATTAAATTAAATTAAATTAAATTAAATTAAATTAAATTAAATTAAATTAAATTAAATTAAATTAAATTAAATTAAATTAAATTAAATCGAGGTTCAGGAAGGTAAGTAGAACAGCAGGAGGGGTGATCAGCTGTGGCGCATGTGGGAACCTTTAAAAAACTTTTTAAAAGCATTTTTTACTACTGGCTCGGGCGAATAGGTAGTAAAAATGCTTTAAAAAGATTTTTAAAAAAGGGTTCCGATGATCATGCGGCACAGCTGTGATCGTTGGAGCCTTTTTTTTACTTTTTTAAAGCATGTTTTTATTACCTATTTACCTGAGCTGGTAGTAAAAAAATGCTTTTAAAAGGTAAAAAAAGGCTCCAAAGATCACAGCTGTGCTGCACAATCATCAGAACCTTTTTTAAATCTTTTAAAAGCATTTTTTTACTACTGGCTCGGGTGAATAAGTAGTAAAAGAATGCTTTAAAAAAGTAAAAAAAAAGGCTCCGGTGATAGTGCGGCACAGCTGTGATCATTGGAGCCTTTTTTTTTACTTTTTAAAAGCATTTTTTACTACCTATTCACCCAAACCGGTAATAAAAAAATGCCTAAAAAGTAAAAAAAAAAAGAAAGTTCCGACAATCAGCTGAGCGATGTGTGATCGTTGGAACTTTTTTTTTTTTACTTTTTAAAGCATTTTTAACTACAACTGGTAGTAAATTGAGATCCCTGTTCCAGTGTAAGAATGTCTCTTCAATATTAATATTCAATATTACTACTACTAGGTTCCTATGGGGTCTTGTAGGAGTCATGGCTGGCTCTACAGGCAAAAGGGGAAATGAAAATTCTAGATGTTTGTTTGAGCTAATCTTGTCAGTTTGGCTTGCCTAATTGTGTTGCTTATTTGGAATCTCTTTGCTTATGAATAGATTGGCCCAGCCTTTCAGAATGGATACAAAATCTCCATTCCAAACGGTCAGCCTCTTCAAGCTTCTGTTTGAGGCTGTTTTCCTATGGCAGGAAGACTGAGGCTGCTTTCTGCCTTTGTTAAGATTTTTCTCCATTTCTCCTTTGGGGAAATATTCTCTCCTGCCTCTTTTTAATATTAAGAATAAAGAATATTTTAATCTGGAGTCGGGGGGCTTCCTACAGTATGTTGAATAGAGTGATTCAAAGTGTTGAATAGAGTGATTCAAAGAGGCTAAGCATTAGAAGAATGATTCAGTATCTTATCAGAATTAGTATAAGATTAGAGAAATAATAAACAGAAACTTTGGGTTCATACAATCGTGTTTCAAGATATATAACTTTTATTCCCATTGTTTATTGTTACAGATATTTACATGCATGCAATCATTGATATCAATTATACAATTTAGCACATAACTTGTATTATGCCTAAAGGGAATATTTTAAGATGCTGAGAAATTATTTGTTAAAAGAACCTTCTTATCAGGAACTCTAGGAAAATCTAGATTGCTCCTATCTTTCTTGTCACAAATATATAAATTACAATTCTACCCTAGGGAATGTCCTGTTTTGGGTCTCAAACTCTCTCACACACAGTCAGTGGTGGGTTTCGAATAATTTAACAACCAGTTCTCTGCCATAATGACTGGATGGGTAGGCATGGCTGGGGGGTCATTTGATTGGGTGGTCATGGCCAGCTTGAAGTACCTCACATCGAGGGGCGCCTTGCCTGGCCTCTCCTCCCCACACCTGGCCATGCCCCTCCTCTCCCAGGCTGATTCAGAACATGATCCATTTAGTTTAATTCTATGCATATATGTCCATGTATGTCCCCATGATGTATACCTGTCTGGGTGTATTTTTATTTATTTAACGTATGGCATCTATAGAGGTTATGCAATCACTGATATACAAATTTGGTTTAAATAACCAAATAAATAAAGTGTATGTATGTATATATGTATGTATTTTGTGTGTGTGTGTGTGTGTATGTATGTATATGTATATGTATATGTATATGTATATGTATA